>JAJGRX010001401.1:0-371573 GCA_025461125.1 Carex kokanica | reverse complement strand
GGAGTGTGACAGCTGCCAAGGAGGCCAGGATGAATATTTGCTATAATTAAATTTGATGTACGTAAGAGTAGAGATAGGGGATTGGGGGAGCATATAAATTAAGGTAGGGAATGGAAGATAGAGAGAAGTGATTGGTGGAGAGAGGATGGGCAATGAATGGTGGAGATAGAGGGGGTTATCTTCGGGCTAAATCCTATTGGAGGGATAGGATGAGCGATAAACGGGTGCTCGCTCACGTGGCAAGTGTGGCTGTAAGCCTGTAACTGTAAGCTTGTAACAAAAAAAACCATGAGATCTTTTGTGATTCTCAGAGGGGAAGTAACTATATTAAATTTTCTACGGCGAGTTAGCGCGTGTATATATATATATATAGAGTCCGACTAGGCTACTCCATGGGAAAACGACTTGGTACTCCACGTCATATTTTCATTTCAAAGTTCAAATAGTCGATTCGAACCTTCCAACATGTTCTCCATATTGAAATGTGCTTGGAGACCAAATTTTACATTTTTGGAATTTTTTTACTATTTATTAAGTTGGTTTGAAAATCGCTGTTTTCTAATGGCGCAGAATTTTAATAAAAACAGCGATTTTCAAACCAGCTTATAAATAGTAAAAAAATTCCAAAAAATGTAAAATTTTGTCTCCAAGCACATTTTAATATAGATTGAACATCTAACGGTTTGGATTTGTTGTTTGAACTTCGGAAATTGGAGAACCGACCCGTTTGTTCTGAGCCCAGGAACAACGTTTTGAGCTTAGTCATTCTATATATATATATATAGTCGACTAGGTACTCCATGGAGTAAAACGACTTGGTACTCCACGCCATATCTTCATTTTCAAAGTTCAAATAGTCGTTCGAACCTTCCAACATGTTCTCCATATTGAAATGTGCTTGGAGACCAAATTTTACATTTTTGGAATTTTTTTACTATTATTAAGTCACTTTGAAAATCTGAAAATCCTTATGAACAGTAAAAAACAGTAAAAATTTCTGGACCGCCGGATCAGTGATTTTCAAAGTGGCTTAATAAATAGTAAAAAAATTCCAAAAAATGTAAATTTGGTCTCCAAGCACATATCAATATGGAGAACAACTTGAGCGGTTCGGATCGGTCGTTTGGATTTCAAAATGGAAATAATGAGGCGTGGAGCACCAAGTCGTTTTACACCATGGCTTAGCTAAGCCCAGCACTATATATATATATATATATATATATATATACACACACACACACTTAACGCTCGTATCTCTGTTTTTAAAGACCAAACAGTTGATCCGAACCGCTCAACAAGATATTCATATGAAATGTGCTTGGAAACCAAATTTTACATTTTTTTTGGAAATTTTTTACTATTTTTTATAGATAAGATAAAAAACTGCTCTTTTTGAATAGTTCAGGACCATAAAAAACAGTGGTTTTGAAATATTTAAAAATAATAATAAAAATTTTCCAAGAAAATGAAAAATTTAGTCTCCAAGCACATTTCAATATGGACATCTTGTTGAGCGGTTCGGATCAACTGTTTGGTATTTAAAAATAGAGATATGAGCGTGAAGTAAAACAAGATCTTACTTCGCAACTCACCATAGCCCATCTCTCTCTCTCTCTCTCTCTCTCTAAAAACATACATATAGGATTTTTTTTTTAAATAGAATTACTCTAAATTCTTTGAACCAAACCAGCCTTCAGTGTTTTGATTTTAGGAAAATAGCCTCCACTGATCCCTAGGACCGGTGGAGCAAAAAAAAACACAAACCACACCGGTCCTAGGGACCGGTGGAGTCTGTTTTGCGCCAGCCACAGCTACCACACGGAAGACCACACGGAAAAAGACCTGCACTGATCCTGTGGATCGGTGTAGCTGCAATTTACACGAAAAATACCTACACCGATCTTGTGGATCGGTGTAGCTCCAAAAATTGCTCCATGGTTCTGTGGATCGGTGTAGGTTTAGAGTGTTTCTTCCTGAGCCGCACCATTTTTCTTCTCTCTTCTTCTCTTCCCAGTCTCCTTCTTCTTTTTCTTTCTTCTTTCTTCTTTCTTTCTTCTTTCTTCTTTCTTCCTTATTTCGTTTTTTTCAAGTTCAATGGAGGAGTTGCCGTATGAACAGATCGCCACCACCATTGTACTCAGCATCTCTTCTGATTATTATTGTGAGTTTTTTTTTACTCATATGTTTATATTTAGTGTTGTAAATTGAAAAATATTTGGAGTTAATTTAGTGTTTGATTTTTGTTCAGCAAAATGTCACTGCTATTGATCAATGTGTATTATGGTGGTAACCTCCAAAGCACTTCAACAGGTGTTGGTTATGACATAGGGGCTGCATTTACCTTTACCGTATCTGATTCTACCAGTTTTGCTATTATAAGACGGCAAATATACGTTGGACTTGAATTGCTTCCGAGTCGAGTCAAATTGACAATCAGGGTATGTATGAACACAGCACAACCCGGATTGTACCATTTCTCACTATTTCGGATAGAAAATGAGGAAACTTGGGATGTCATTAAACAAACTGCAGCTCAAGTGGCTGGATTTAAGGTTATAGAATTGGTAGCTGAGGCGCACCAGGGTAGAAACCAAATCAGTTATGATCCGTGTCCAGATAGTTTGCCTGGAGGTAGTAACACACCGTCGGTTCAGACCGGCTTTCATCCTGACTCGGGCAGTGTACCTGTACACACCTACACACATCCGGTTCAGGCCGGTGATGACCCTTGTGAGCAATCAGATCAAGACACAGAATTTGATACAAGTTCTTTTGATGATGACGATTCGGCTAAAGCATGGGACACAGATATGGACGAAGCGGAGGCTAAAATGAACGCCCGAAAATATTGAAGGATTGGCACAAGTCGATCCCATTCCTCAATCGAGGACTTAAGCATCCATGTTCATCATTCCACGATGAATTGCCAATGCCATACGCAGATCGTGCATTTTTTGCGAACCCCCCCAGGTTAGATGAAAAATTTGCTGAAGGTCAAATGTTTGAATCCAAAGCAAATCTAATAGCAGAACTTGCTGATTTTTACCCCAAAAAACACAGAGTTAGTCGTGCTAAACAGCAGCAAAACTAAGTATAGAGTTAAATGTAAATCTTCCAAATGCCAATGGAAATTGTATGCAATTGTAGTACCAACAGGTGCAGACAATTTCCACCAACCCGTTTATCCACACATGTTTTGGAAGTGCTGAAAGGTTGGATAGTCATCAAATGACTGCCAGAGTAATTGCTGATGTTATTAAATCGGCTTTGAAAGATGATCTGGAGTTAAGCATGAAAATGGTCAAGCATCTGGTTAAAGTTAAATTTGGGACAGTAGTGCCCTCGTATAACAAGTTGTGGAGAGGTAGGGAACTTGCAATTGCGGACTTGTTTGGGAGCTGGGAGAAGTCTTACGAGGTGCTGCTATCGTTTTTGGGTGCCATCAAAGCATCTAATTCAGGTACACAAGTACCTATAGAACATGAACCATCAACACCGAGTTTAATATCGATATTTTCAACCGGGTTGCATGGGCATTTGGGCCATGCATTGCAGTATGGCCTCATCTTCGACCGCGTATCAGGGTTGAGGCCGGGTTCTTATCCGGAAGATACAAGGTAAACTTTTTATGGCTTGTGCTTCGATACACAGGCAACACTCTTGCACTTGCATTTGCAATTTGTGAAAAAGAGTCTATAGAAAATTGGGGTTGGTTATGAATTGGTTGCGTATCAATGTTGTCGGGCCAGGAAAAATATGTGTTGTTTCGGACCAGCACACTTGGTATACGAGGGGTGTTTGAGGCTCCTAATCTGGGATGGTGTGAGGAAAATGGGTGAAGCTGTCCACCGACTGTGTTCACAGCATATTTGTGAAAATATTTGAAAAAAATAGCCCTGAAAAGTGGATCAAAAAAGGTATTCAAGAAATATGTTACGAAGAAAAAAAATCTGGAGATTTGAAGAGGGGATGGAGATGATTAGGCAAAGAGATGCAGCCGTACATGACTACATTATGAAATTTGATAAACGGCTCCGCAACTCTGATGCAGAGCCTTTGGCTCTGTATAAGTGGGCACAAGTGCATGATGGATCCTCAATCAATGGGGTATAATGACAAGTAATGACTCTGAGGTACTAAACAGTGTATTTAGGATTGCCAGGCAACTACCTGTGTATGCAATTGTTGATAAGACCTTTTATAAGTGCGTCGACTGGTTTGTAAATAGGCAGGAGGCCGCGATTGGATGGGAGGCAACGGGATTGGATTTTTCGTTGAACATTACACTGCTTTTACATCGTCGTAATGAGAAAGCAAGGAAACATAATGTAAGACCGATGTATTATGGCCATAACAACTATGAGGTTATTGATACAAATGGAATTCTCGAGACAGTAAGTCAATAATTCGATAAATCTAATTATTTACTTTCACGCAATACATTTGATGTAAATATTATTTTTTAATTAAAGGGTGTTCGGGGGCGAAGTGAAGTACGATTGTTACCTTCCCTTCAGAAGGGATGCCTACATGTGTGTGTCGGAGACCTCAATTAACAGGAATCCCTTGTAACTATGTTCTTGCAGTTTGCTTCGTGAGGAGGCTAAATCCTAACGACTATGTTAGTCCATATTACAGCTTACAAAATTATATAAACACTTGGTCTGGTCATTTCAATGGATTTGGAAATAAACAGGATTGGTCATTGTATAATGGGCCCATTATAAGGCCAGATCCGAATAAAGTAAATAAGGGTAGGAGAAAACACAACGAAGAATAATGACTATGGACAAAATGGAGGCCCCTGCCATGAGGCGAAATGCTCGACAACATAATCAAGAGTCAACTACAGCAAGACATTCGGGTATAACAATTTACAAATTCAAAAGACAATTCGTTTGCATAATTACCATTTTATTTGAACTAAGTTGTACTCATTTTGTAACAGGTGCATTGACTCGATAAACTCGTAGTTTGATTGAAGGATTTCTAAGTTCACAAATTATATTTTATCATGTTATGACATGCATTAATGTATCTTATTTAGACATTTTATTGTATTCTAAAAATTTATGTTGACATTTTATTGTATTTTTAGGGATGTATCTTGTTCAGACATTTTTATTGTATCATGTTATGACATGCATTAATGTGTCTTATTAAGTATGTGTTAGAGTTCTTATTCATTGTAGTTTAGCATGGTTTTGGGACTATGCCTGTCTGTTTTGAAGCTTGAATAAGTTTATCTTTAGCGTTGGCAGACTTGATTATTGTTGTGCTATTAATCAACAAATTATGCTTCAGTAGTACATACATGAATTTCAAATATGATTCAAATAAGCATAATTTATACAACACATTTAGCCATGCTACAAAAATTGAAATAAGCATAATTTAAAGGATAATTAAAGTTAGTCCAATTAAAGTTACAATAGTCCACTTAACATTACAGATAGCATACATATAATAATGGATCCAATCTAACATTAACCTTATATTAATGGATCCAATCTAACATTAACCTTCAGATACCTCTGCAAAAAAAAATGTATTATGCATTAATCAATAAATAATGGATCCAATGAAAATGTATTAGAGGCACTTACTCAGTCGAAACATGTTAACCTTCGTCGGCGTGGTGGTCCAAGGGCGTCAGTCCCGGGAGTGTACGGATCTGTTGGAATCCTTATACGGCCTTGAGGTGGTGCATCTGAAGTGGATGGAGCATAATTTG
The DNA here is from genome assembly GCA_025461125.1 of Carex kokanica. Classification (NCBI taxonomy): domain Eukaryota; kingdom Viridiplantae; phylum Streptophyta; class Magnoliopsida; order Poales; family Cyperaceae; genus Carex; species Carex kokanica. The sequence continues at coordinate 365,839 of JAJGRX010001401.1, read as the reverse complement.
CTGTAAGCTGTCCCGGATCTGCAGTGGATGGTCCCATCATACTAATGCCTCCCGCTAGTTCATCGATCATGAACTGAGATATAGATCCATGCTCTGTGCCGCTCATGAAGTTGTCCCACGTCGGGGGAGGCTCTGAAGTTGTAGGGCGACGATAATGCTGATCAGGGAAATCATCATCCAAACTGATCATGTCCAAGTTCATAGGGATCCCAGCACTATCGAGTATGCCTCGGAAGATATGGATCTGATCAATATCCTCCATCATGTCACGAGCATTCTCGAGCATCATCTTGCCGTATGCCACTTGTCCCGGGGTTTTCACCATGTCTATTGCCTGCATAGTGAATTGTATCACTCGAGAAATCTGCATAACACATTTCGAACTGTTACATATTGTACATTAATATTGAAACAAATAGTTTGATTGAAAAAAATATAATGTACGAACCACACGAGAATGCCTATGACCATGAGGAACGTATGCCAGTGTAGCAACATCTCCTGTCCGCGGGGGAGCCTGACGTTGTAGAGCTTGCGGATTGTTATCTGATAGATACAAATATCTCATACCACGCGCGTTGAACCAATGCATGTACATGTGATGCCTCGTCATGTCATATGGTCTCCGCTCTCCAATTAATACTGGAGGCTTCTCGATGAACTCACTAAGAGTAATCGCCCAACAGCCATCCCTTGTTGAATTACCATCGTGATACCACGTCTGTCGTAAATAACTGATCTCATCCCATGGTAGAGGAGAAGGAGGCGGGATCTCTTGGTACTTACCAAACTGGCGCATGACCCTATCCGCATGCTGAAACTCCACCATCCAAAAATGAATCACGTAACCGCAGCTCATCCAATACCTCTTTTGTCGTCGGACATGTCGAGGTAACTGATCATAGTAATCAACGTATGGTCGCCAGTTAACTGTCTCATCAGCTAGTCTATCGAAGCTATCTCTATACGTGGCTGTACCACCTGTAAAAAAATATAAATTTTAAAAAACAATTATAAATCTATCGAAGTTATCTCGAATTATAAATCTTTTTACCTAAGTGAGGGTTTTCTGGCCACAAATGAAAAGTGGTCCACTTCACACCGAAAGCATTCCTCGTATCCTCATCGCACCACCGAAGGGAGGTGGCTCTGATCGGGGTATAGGCCGACCAACAGTAAATCGAGTCCATGCCCAAATCTGTAACAACAACATCGGACCCGCTATCGTGTCTGCCCCCGCGTGGCAAGCACGTGACAACTCTCGATAGAGATGTGCAAGTACAGCACCTCCCCAATTGTATTCTCGTGATCTAGATCAGTGATGAATTGCAAGTACATCGCAGGGACTCCATCCGCACTTGAATCTGGAAACATAACCGACCCGAATAAATCCATACAAAAACCTCGGGTGTACCGTGCAACTGTCTCATCATTGTGCCAAGCTTCTAAGGGTAAACTAAATTGCCCGCAACCATTTCAGTCTAAGCGCATAAGCAGAGACGGACAATCGTTCTTTTCAGTGTTAGGATTATAAATCCTATATTTGTATGGCATTGTCTGATGGAGGTGATTGTAAAAAATAGCCGGATCAGCCCCTAGATCAAACTCTAAGTATGGGTCCCAATCAGTATCGCTGGTGCCAGTAATCGTGTCACCTGCAAATTAAAAGAATTATACAATTAACAATTTATTTTTTAAATAGTTAATTAAATTAACCGATAAACAACTTCTGATTATTAATTACCCTTAATCGATAAGCCCCATAGACATGCAACATCTTCCAACGTCACTGTCACCTCACCGACAGGTAGATGAAATGTATTGGTCTCCGGCCTCCACCTCTCAACCAGAGCAGTAATCAAATGCGGATCAATCTTGCAATCATTAAGGCGAGCAATTTGATACAACCCTAACCTCTTCAGAGCATCGTCCATCCGACTGTTGTAAGCAATACTAGTCTGATGTGAATTTATCTGCAATGAAGAGGTAGGCTGCCAAAAAGAATTAAAACATTATAAACCCTTCAAATACTTCATATAATATTTATTTGCAACAAATAATTAATAAATATAATCAAAATTACCATATCACGAACTCCCCATGCCCTGTGGTTCTGTGGTGCTAATTTCAACAACTCCGGATAATCCAGATTATCCATTGACTCTGTTAGAAAATTTGATAAACAAATATTTTTGCAACTGATGAGAGTCATCACACATAATTATATAAACAAATATTTTTTCAAGCATATGGCTACAATAATCAAAATTTAACTACATGTAACAACATACCATCTAATTTTGATTTTAATAATAAACTTCATGAACACTTAATTACACAAATTTATACTACATATTACTAATTTTACACATTATAATTTTATCTAATTTTAAACTTCATGAGAGTCATCACACATTTATCTAATTTTAAAAAATTATAGGGTCTGTCTAATTTGCTACCGGCAGCAGTTCGGCCAAGTGCTGCCGGGGCTATATTTAGCCGTGTGATGTCCAAACAACAAATTCAAACCGTTAGATGTTTAATCTATAATAATCTACTTGGAGACCAAATTTTACATTTTTTGGAATTTTTTTACTATATATTAAGTGGTTTGAAAACCGCTGTTTTTAGTAAATTTCTGCAACGTTAAAAACAGCGGTTTTCAAACCATCTTAATATATAGTAAAAAAATTCCAAAAAATGTAAAATTTGGTCTCCAAGTAGATTATAGTATAGATTAAACATCTAACGGTTTGAATTTGTTGTTTGGACATCACACGGCTAAATATAGCCCCGGCAGCACCTCGGCCGAACTACTGCCGGCAGCAAATTAGCCACAGCCAAATTATAATACAAATTACTAAAAAATTTATACTACATGAACACTTAATTACACAAATTTATACTACATATATACTAAATTACACTAAATTAACATCAAATAAACTCTAAATTAACACTACATTACACTAAATTAACATCATATGAACTCCAAATTACACTACATTACCACTAAATTACTAAATATACCTCCAAATCAACACTAAATTACACCAAATACTAATTTAACATTATATGTCACAAAAACAATCTAAATATCTAAACAAACTAAATTAAATTAGTTATTCATTTAATTCGGCTAAAATAAAAAATTATAAAAATGAGGGATATTTACCTTGTTAAAATTGTAGATCTGAAGAGTTTCTAACTCTCTTAGACGATCCAGAAATTTTAAAACAATTAGATGGAGAAATGATTGAGTAAATTGAGAGGATAAAAGAAAAAAAAATGAGTTCGGAAGAGGAGTAATGGTGAAGGAGAGGAAAGGGAGAGACAGAGAAGGGATGGAGCCGTCGGTTTGATATTTCGAAATCAAGCCTCCACCGGTCCTAGGGATCGGTGGAGCATTGTGCTTGGGATTTTCTGTGACGACACTCGCACCTGGTGCAAAACAGGCTCCACCGGTCCCTAGGACCGTGTAGATTGGGGTTTTTTTAGCTCCACCGGTTCTAGGGATCGGTGGAGGCTATTTTCCGAAATGCAAAAGAACGAAGGCTGGTTTGGTTCAAAGAATTAGAGTAATTCTATATTAAAAAAAAAAAATCTACATATAGAGTGATTGCTACAATACTTTGGGAAGTAAATAGAGTGTTTTACTTTTTCCTCATATCTCCATTTCAAAGTTCAAACAGTCGATCTGATTTCTCAACATGATATTTATATTGATATGTGCTTGGAGACCAAATTTTATATTTTTGGAAATTTTTTACTATTTTTTTAGAATTTTTTAAAATAAGTGTTTTTGTAAATTTTTTATTATTTTTTTATTTAATGAAAAGCTGTGATTTTCAAAAATTCTAAAAAAATAGTAAAAAATTTTCAAAAAATGTAAAATTTGGTCTCCAAGCACATATCAATATTAGGATCATGTTGATAACTTCGGATCGACTATTTGAACTTTGAAAATAGAGAATGAACTGTTGAGTTTGCATTGGAATGGAGATCACCAGCTGATGCTCTGGAAGTACCCCTCTCTGGTAAAAACCGCGGAGCTCTCCGGTGATGCCTCAGGTGTTATCTTCATGGCCGAGGTACGCAAATTAATTTCTAGATTGGGTCTGTTCCATGAAAATATATAGGTTTTCCCAATTTAATAAAACTGGTAGTACAAGAGACCTGATTAAACTGAGGGAAAGCATTTTTAACACATTTAATAAAAGAAATAAGAATGCTCAAAAAAATAATAATAAGGATTTTAAGTTATTAACAGTCCCTACATTGCACTTTCATATATCCATATCCTATTGTAATGGAATATATCTGTTTAGATACGGACCCGATCAGAATCCGACCCAATCCGACCCAAGGTAGAATGCATGGGGCCCTTATAATATTCGTGCAGATTCTGATCGGACGGTTCGGATCTAAACAGAAATATTTTGTTACCTTAGGTGATATGAATTCCACTTTCATCACCTAAAGAATTTTGGTAGTTGAATCAGACCCTTGTAAAAATTAGACATTTCAGTTTGGTCCCTAGTTGAGCTGAAATTTTTATTAATAACCTCAAACAAAAGAAAAATATCAAATCTAACCCCATCTTGAAATTTTTTTCAAAAATGACCTAACCGCCCCATGATTGGGCGGTTCACCCTACCCACAAAACCGCCCAATCATTGGGCGGTCCACACGGCCAAGCAAACCGCCCCATGGTGGGGCGGTTAACCATTATTTTATTTTTATTTTTTTTTTTTTTTAAAGAAATGTTATGATATTTTTTTAGTAGGATATATTTATAAGATATATTTTTTTTTTAAGATATATTAAGACATGTTTGTTTTTGTAAATATATTTTAATTAAGATATATTTATAAGATATATATTTTTATAGATATATTAAATATATATTTGTTTTGTAGATATATTTTTATTAAGATATATTTACAACATATATGAAGATATTTTTTTCTATTGTAATTTTTATATGAAAATGATTTATTTTTTTTATTGTAATTTTAAATAAAAATTGGTTGAATGTGGATGAGTCGTTTGACGTAGAACTGTCGATTCTTTTATAATAATTGTCGATTTGGATTAACGTGATAAACAGTGGAAAATATGTAATATAAATGGTAAGAAAAAAAAATCCAACACTACGTAATCTAAATGTCCCGCAACATAAGATAGAAACACTCCAAACTGAATATACAATAGTAGAAAAAAGCTAGACTACAAGAACGAAAAACCTAACGACAGAGGACGAGGGCGACGACCGGAGAGATCCAACCTACGAGGTGGATGGCGGTCCCTATGCGGCTGTACACGCCTCACGTGAACCTCCTCCTCCTGTGCGGCTGTATCCGCCTCGGCCCACGGATCCTCCACCAGTGGGGGATAGGCGGCATAGTAGGCACCTCCCATGGCTCCCAGGTCGATGGATACGTAGGCGGAGGAGGCGGTGTGCCAAATATAGCAGATGCATAGGCATCTGCATGCTGTGCTCCACTCCCACTGGCCTCGTCATCGTGCTGTCTGGCCTCCGGATATCGTGGCATGTGGAGGCTCCGTCTCTCATCCCCGGCATAATCTCCCATAAAGTCATCCATAGTGAACTCCGGAGTGGAATGTCGTGGGGGAGCTCCACCCTTAATGGAAACAATGTTAGTTTTGCTACATACAAATAAGTAGTAAGTTGAATAAATAATAAATTTTTGCTACCTGTCCAACCTGCACCGGAACTCCATACTCATTGTAGTAAGCGCTCCACGCATTGTTTATTCGAACAACCCATCTCGTGTTGAAGCCCCACCAACCTGATTCATCCACTGCATAAATTGAAGACAAACTTAATTTAGAATAGTTTGTTGTACCACTGGGAAAATGACTGTGTACGACAAAACTCAAATTACCTGGAGGAGGTGCGGCATCTCTGCACCCCAATGAGGCCCGTTGAGGTATACCGAGGGCATGCCCCACCTCTGGTACCCATACTAAGTAACCGTCAATACACTCCAGGCCGCTGCGCCCAGTGTGTACATCATCGTGAACGGCCGTAGGAGGCTGTCCACATGTTGGAACTGTGGAGACTGTGCTTGGATGATGATCTCTGCGTGGCGCGTGCGTCCAGGTCGACGTTGGGCTTATTGTGTTTAGGTCCTGCAGTACATTTAAATTAAAAAAAAGAATGTTAATACAAGTTCATGAACTGAACAAGTAACGGTAGGAGAGCAATTAAGTAACTTACTTGTGCAACTTGGTGGTCTCAGCCTCTCCAGCTCTGGGAACTGCGGGCCAAATGGCGTCCAGACCAACACTGTCTGGGTCACGCGATCTGGATACGTGTACTCAACAACTCCAGTAACATACACACGGCCCCCGATAAACCAGAGATGCATCTGCTCCAATGTCAGTCGACAAAATGCTTCCTTTCGTAGAACTCCCCGGTAGGGGAACCAGTCGACGCTTGTCTCATCCGTGAAGCATCTGGAGCTGACTCCGACATATGAAATCCCCACAGTTCCTCCCCCTGCCCGTGTTGCTCGTTACCTAAATCGGTCGCCCCCATATGGCACCGTACGCGGACACCTCTCGGCATCCTGCCATCCTTAAGTAAGGGACAAGAGACGGACGAACTGGCCGACATACCGGCAAATGAGACCACGACCAGTGGCTGGAGGTAGAAGAAAGCGGTCCGTGTATCTTGCTTGTTCTCACCTATATTTTGGACATGAGGTGAATGTGTTGGTGATTATTGAACCCTACTTATTATAATTTAAATTTCAAAATATTTGTGAAAACTTAAGCCCAAGCAAGCATGGCACAGGCTACGGTATAAGTAGGCGATCACAGCTCCGCCCCAGTCCAGGTCGATGGCTTCTCATTTCTGTCAGCAAGAGAGGAAACATAATCGGAACCGCGCATCACCGCTGGAGTCCACGAACATGACGCTGCCACAGAGAGCCAGCACAAAGGCCCTCACATACCTAAAAATATAAAATAGTAAAGATAAATTTAATGATTTTCACGGATGAGGTTCGTAACATATTTAAATTTCAGATTCTCACTTATTACCTCCTGACGGCCTCCAGATCAGCAGTCTCGGCTGTGATCCGATGCAGGAAAAGTGATCACGGATCGCCGCTAGGCTAATGCAGTACCCCGATACCGGAACTCCTCATCATCCTTCTTCTCTTCTTCTTCTTCTGTATCGTCTTTGGATCCTCTACCCAAGAAGCCGCCGTATCATCCCCACATGAAGTGGACTGTCGGAGACACCGCTGATAGGATCCCCATCGATCCGTAGACCCCATAGAGCGTCACACTCTGCTAAGGTCACGGTCATCTCCCCAATGGTAAGTGACGAATGAGTCTCCGGTCGCCATCTCTCCGCGAGCCCGCTCATCAGAGCCTGGTCGATCTGAACCCTGTGGCATGGATAGCAAGCTGGTACAATCCGAGATTCATATGCACTGCTCCATCAGAGGATGACCGACGTACGGTATCCCGGAGGTGCGATGTCTCACGGTCAACATCGTCTCGTCCTGTATTTAACAATAATTTCATTCTGAGTGACTACTATATGCCATATTAAAAATCTGTAATTGGAACTGAATTGCTTAAAAAACAACTTACCTCCGTAGATGCGAAGCGCCACCCTGTGCTGAACTGTGTGGAATCCACAGAAGAGGGCTGAATGTATCAGCTGCATGTGTAGCGTGGTCTGCAACCCGAGAGGCTCTGCACCGGATGCACTGGGAGCCTCTTACTGGACGAACTACCGCCCCTCTCCATAGTATCTGCAGTGCATAATTTGCAAATAACTTAAATTTCACAATTGTTAGATATAAAAATGTATAATGTAGGGGATTTAAATCGAAACACTAATTTTGTACCATAAATTCTAATTTAATTTCGCTAAAACCTAAACCCTAATTTAATTTTGTACCCTAATTTATAAACCCGAACACTAATTTATAAACCCCAATTTAATTTATAAATCCCAATTTAATTTATAAAACCTAAACCCTAATTTAATTTATAACCCTACTTTATAAACTCTAATTTAATTTATAAAACCTAAACTCTAATTTAATTTATAAACCCTAATTTAATTTATAAAACATAAACCCTAATTTAATTTTGGACCCTAAAGCCTAATTTAATTCGCTAAAACTAAACCCTAATTTAATTTGGTACCCCAAATCCTAATTTATTTCGCTAAAACCCTAAGATAATTTTGTACCCTAATTTATAAACCCTACTCCTAATTTGTTCAATTCTATCTCGTCGGGAAAATCAACAACCCGCACAATTTAAACATTAAAATTTTAAACGAAAGTCTAAACCCTAATTAAACCCTAATTTAATTTCTAACCTAAACCGCACAATTTAATCGCGTCGGGAAAATCAACAACCCGCACACGATTAACACCTCAATTCCTACCAAAAATAAAATTATGAGTTACGATAACTTACCCGAAGACGATCGATCGAGAGGAAGAGATGGCCGAGAGAGAGAGAGAGAGGGCGAGAGAGGTGGCCGAGAGAGAAAGTGCGGCCAAGAGAGAGAGAGGAGGGGTGGTGGTGGTGGCCGGCCAGGTAGAGGAATGAGGTGGTGGCCGGCCAAGGGGAGGGGAGGGGAGGGGAGGGGAGGGGAAGGAGAGGGAGAGGGAGGGGAGGGAGGGGAGGGGAGGGGAGGGGAGGGCCGGGGGAGGGTCGGGGAGGGGCGGGGAGGGCGGGGTGGGCGGCAGGGGGCGGGGCTGGGCGCTGGGGGGGCTGGGGGGAGGCAGGGGGGGCTGTGCTGGGCGGTTAGGGTAGGGGTGCCATGGCTGGGCGGGTTTTATTAAAAAAAAAAAAAAAATTTCGTACTAAACCGCCCCATGGGGGGGCGGTTAGGGGGGGAGGGTAGACCGCCCAATCATGGGGCGGTTAGGGGGGGGGTGCGGACCGCCCAATCATGGGGCGGTTGGGTTATTTTTGAAAATTTTTTGGAGCTGAGGTTAGATTTGACATTTTTCATTTGTTTGAGGTTATTAATAAAACTTCGGATCGACTATTTGAACTTTGAAAATGGAGAATGAACTGTTGAGTTTGCATTGGAATGGAGATCACCAGCTGATGCTCTGGAAGTACCCCTCTCTGGTAAAAACCGCGGAGCTCTCCGGTGATGCCTCAGGTGTTATCTTCATGGCTGAGGTACGCAATAATTTCTAGATTGGGTCTGTTAGCATGAAAATTATATAGGATTTTCCCAATTTAATACAAACTGGTAGTACAAGAGACCTGATTAAACTGAGGGAAAGCATAATTTTAACACATTTAATAAAATAAATAAGAATGCTCAAAAAAATAATAATAAGGATTTTAAGTTATTAACAGTCCCTACATGCACTTCATGAATCCATATCCTCTGATGATGGAATATATCTTTTAGATACGGACCGTCCGATCAGAATCCGAGCCAATCCGACCCAAGGTAGAATGCATGGGGCCCTTATAATATTCATGCAGATTCTGATCTGACGGATCGGATCTAAACAGAAATATTTTGTTACCTTAGGTGATATGAATTCCACTTTCATCACCTAAAAAATTTTGGTAGTTGAATCAGACCCTTGTAAAAATTAGACATTCAGTTTGATCTCTAGTTGAGTGTATGTTTAAAAAGACAAGTCTGAGATATTATTGTAAATTGTAGAGTCCTAATAAGTGTACAGTGGCATCAGCCTCATGGCCCTCATCAGATGAGAAATTGATGTTCTGGAACATATTTGGAACTCCTGAAACACAGAAACCAGTTCAGCCACATCCGTTGAAGGATCGATGTGTTCTCTTGCGCTCAATTATTGCAAAATTTAGAACAGCTTTTAAATTTATTGTTCATTGTATGTAGTTTTTGTTTGTAGTGCAAGTAGTTGGATTCAATTTTTCATGGGATTAAGGAGTAAAATGCTTAAAGTTTTAAAACTACAATTCTGAGAAAAGTATATATTTTTGTTATTTATTACAAAAATAAAAGATTACTGTGCCACCGAGATATTGTTAATTGGCCATTTGTTAATTTAAATGAAGTTGCAAAAAAAAAAAGTGTTGAACCCATGTTATATAATCAACCCTCAATCCTCATGTATGGTTACTATTACTATTTACTATTATTTGTGTATTTATATCTTATTGCAGTTCCTAGCAGCTTGTGTCATGAAATTCACTTCAGCTATATATCCTTGCATTATTTTTTTGTTACTATTAACTGTTTTGCAATGATTGCATTTAGCAAAAACTATCTTCTGGTTTCTCTTTTTGATCATTATGGTTTAAAAAGGAAAGTTTAATCAAGACCTGTTACTTGAATTAAAAACCAAAAAGTATGTAACATAACACAAAAGTTGCCAAGTAAATTTTGAATTTATAGCATAGTTGACTTAAATTTATAGGATGGAAAAAGATTATTGTGTCTTGATAGAAAAAATATTATAAAATGAGAAGGATAAAATGACTTCAAGCATCACCTTCTTGCCTCTATTTTTCAACAAACTTTCCAATTAACTATCCAAAGCTCAAATTCATAAAAACGAAATATTGATTCATGAATTGATATATATGGATTTTTATCTGTTCAATTAGCAAATATGAAGATCTGTTGATGCATTTATGCAACAATTAGATATTGATATTTTTTATTTTCTGAAGTGATTGATTTTGTGATGTTGATTTTTTTTTTGTTTAACTCGGAAAATCCTTCCATGGCATGTAAAAACGTAAATTACATAACTAAAAGAAACATGACAGATTAAAATGAAGAAAATTTCATAATTCTTACAAGAGAACGAGGCACCATTAAACCAAATTGCTTATTGTCGTACAACCAGAAATGAAGCATATATATATAGTTTATAGTTTACTATTTCACTGTACTGATTAAGAAATACATATATTGTCTAATTAATATTCATTACTCACCACCAATTAGTATAATTTTAATTAGAAGAATTATCGATATAGGACTCCGCACAACCTGTTTATTAGAGAAGCCACACAAGTTGGCCTCGGAGCGGGTAGCTGACAGACCCGGTCCATTTTAAAAGTAACAGTAATGTGATCTTCTCATTCTTCGCATTAAAACGCAACAATGCTGGTTGTACAACAGCCGATATGCCTCTAGGCGTGTTTATCTTCGCCTGATATGTTGATGCAGAAAGCCCAACATTTGTCACCGTTCGTGATATCACCACTGTTGAATTTGGTTTCAGAGAGACGGTGATTGAAGGATAGTTTAACTGTTCCTGAGAAATCTTCCCAACTTTCGAGCATGTAACAGAGGGTAGAGGTGAAATAATAATTCCAATTTGGTCATCGGTAAGACCCGAGCCGCATAAGAGACGTATATAGTCGCTTCCGTTGTGGTCATAAACTAATCCAGGATCAATGGCTCTGGTAGGATCTACCTGACCCGCACCTATTCCGTACAAGTCTGCGGGACCCGGGATCGGACCGCTGTCTGTAATCAACACACCATTGTTGTCGAAAATTCTTGCTGTTGTCATGATAGCAGATTTAATAGCAGCAGGAGACCAATTCGGGTGGGCCTTTTTAACTAATGCTGCGATACCACTAAGGTGTGGAGTCGCCATGGATGTTCCAGACATGAAATCGAACAAAAGTGACTTATTAGTTGTTCTGTCTAGGAATGTAGGTGGCACTGCTCCGAGAATACTCGAGCCGGGACCCACGATGTCAGGTTTTAATATCCCTGGGAAGGGGAGGCTCGGGCCCCTTGATGAAAATGAAGCCAATGACGGCGAATGCGGTTTATTCATGACTGTTCCTCGAAAACTGAATTTTGCGGCGGCATTCTTTGAAGAATTTATGTAATTGAAGATCTTCACGCCATCTGCGTACAAGACTTGTGCGTATGGGAAGTCATACTTTAATGTAATATCCTCAAGCCTATGAAAATTGCATATTGGATTAATTAAAAAATAAACTAAACTATATATATATATCTTGAAATGTATTAAGATTTTTAGAAATCATACCCAAAATAGTTGAGGTTAACGAAGATCACGCCTCGAACACCTGCGGCACGCATCTCTTGAGACTTCTGAAATGGATCCTCCCCATCTAACGAACAAACAAGGATCTTTCCGCCAACTTTTCTTTGTCCAACTTGCCGATGCATTGTGGAATATCAAGGTAGCCATTAGATTCTTTGATACCGAGGTGTGTCAACGGAAACATACCTCTTGGCCAATTCTTCGGTTGCATAACTGCTCTACCTGTCAAATTTGGTTCCGTTGCCGAGTTCCACAACAACTAATTCGCGTCGATCTGTCACGCTGGCTCCGACTGTAAGGATCCATGGGGGCATCGTTGTTGATGTGTACCTAAGCTTGGTCCGAATTACCGGCCGCACAAGTAACTACAATGCCTTGAAGGGTGGCCTTCAACGCCCCAACAGCGACATGATCTTCGTACACGTGATGACCATCAGTATTCTCCATTAAAACCGAGAGGAAAGCTGACAGCACATCGACTCCATCATTGATAGCATACCTCCATCGCCTTCAACACATCCGCCCCGTCACAACGTCCATATTCGTTGCACGCCTGGTACATTGCAATATGCGCACGTGGGGCCATGCCAGATGCTGTTCCAACTGCACTACCATATGCCCCTGCACCACTCACAAATGCTCCAGCTGCCGTGCTCGCTACGTGTGTGCCATGGCCTTCCTTGTCGATCGGGGGATAATGGCCCCGTCCTTCAGTAGCATTCAATACCCTTCTTGCACCTATCAACTTCTTGTTGCACAAGGAGGGACCGAAATCACAGTGACCCCTCCACTTTGTTGGCGGGAGCGGCAAGTGATCATCTCTAAACGAAGGATGATCAGGCGTGATGCCAGTGTCAATGATACCGATAATAACCCCTTCACCCAGGTTTGAGATATTCCACGCACCTCGCGGATTGATAGAAGGGGGACTCAAGCCGAGGAAGGCAGGAGTGTGAGTTGTTGTGATATTGTATTGCTTCGAGGGTAGTGCACCGGCAAACCATTCTTGTTTCGAGAGCTCCTCTACCTCTTGCGCTGTCAGCTGAGCAGCAAAGCCATTAATCAAGCTTCGATACGAGTAGATGAATCTTGATTTCTCGGGGATGACTGACGATAGCAGAGAAATATACCATTCGGCAAGATGCTCTATTTTGTGTATTACATTATTTGTTATATTTTGTATCACGTCATCAGCCGTGGCAGGTATTACGACGATTAGCAGTGTCACGGACGAAAACAATGTAGGTTTTGAGCTGGTCTTTGCCAGTATCACTAGTTGCTATCGAGATTTGGGAGAGAATTAGAAAAGAATACACAAAAAAGAGGAGGAGGTGTACCCTGTTGAACTCCATTGATTCCCACAGGTTTTAAGAGTTTGCTAAATATGATGATTATATTTATATCAATTGAGATTCCTTTCTAAATCAGTTTTGCTCATAGATAAGGATGAATCACATATATTCTTAATTTGGGTTTAGAAACTAAACCACTTGAGATTATGTAGAGAGCAGTTCTTGACTATTATGCTAATCATTGTAAGGTATTGTTGTGCTATGTTTGTAGGATGAAACTGTGAAAACGCATTTTCTGTTGAGTAATTGTGACAGATAGCAGAGCAATATTCTCAAAATAGAAGCTACAAATGGTCTAACTTTAATTGAACTATAGTGGGTACAGATTTTAACAGAGCAGTTTTGACTGCATGTGACACACAGACCGTGGAATCAAAACAACGTCATATGGTTTGAGCGTTGCATGAAGGCAAAACTGCTCTATTAGAATCTTTACCCCTGAGAATTTGAAATAAATATATGGATGCGGATTTGATCTAAAGAGAATTCATGAACCTAGAGAGAATTTGAAAGGAAGGTTTGGAGGGAGACTAGGACATGTACATTGTCGATATTCTAAAAAAAAAAAATTCACTATTTTGAATTTGGTGAGTTAGTATAAAGCAAGTATTTGCCACAAGGTATGTAATGAATCGCTGTTCTTTAGATAAAAAAAAAAAAAATTCAACATTGGTAGTACACCTTTACAGACTAGGCTGTTTCTGTTTGTATTTAAAAATCATCAATTAATCCACAAATCCCAAGCGCTTGTATGAGAAAATCTTAACGCTAAGAGGTCAGCAATTATGTCCCCAAAGCTAACGTCAATTTCTTTTTCTTTTTTCTATTCTTCGCCTTTCCAATATAAAACCCAAAATTATTTCATTTCGAAGAAACAACAACATACATTCACATTACCTGGAAATATAAAAAAAACCAAGAATTTTCTTTTAAAATGAATATACTATCCCAGTTTCCATCCTATTACACAACGAGAATTTTGGAACTACCATTGATCAAAGAGAGAATGAAATTCAAAGTTTCTCTTTTTACAATACAAGTCCAAAAGAGACCAATTCTTTTATTTCTACATCACAACATTCTACATATTACCGAGGAGAATAAATAATGTGCTCTTGGTACAAAACACCAAGCACGCTTAAATATCAATTCGCGGTTACTTTTACGCAACGCCAAAATTATACCTCAAAAAATTATTTAACTTCAGACGAAGTTTACTTGAAATTATGAATACGTTTAGCAGAGAGGAGAGTGTTGGATAACAACATGGCAATGGTCATGGGGCCCACTCCACCTGGGACCGGAGTGATATATGATGCCACCTTTGATGCCTCTTCGTAGCACACATCTCCCACCAACCTATAACCTCTCGGGCTGTTGGTGTCCTACAAAACAATAAAACCAAAAATAATAAAACAGACACTAAAGTCTACCGAGTCCAACACGAGCTAATAAATAAGCATGAGTGAGGGCTATGGTACTATGCATAGTGCAGATTGGTCCGTACTACGGATCAATATTTTCGTTTTCAAATACTCAATCTGAACCGTCATTTACATACGAAAATGTAGTTGCACAGTAAATATTATATTTTTGTAGAATTTTTTACTATTTTTTTAGATAGGTAGAAAATCACTACTTTTGGAATGGCCTAAAATCTTTAGATCAAGTGATTTTCTAACTATCTGAACTTTTTTAAAATGTAAAATTTGATCTACAAGTGCATTTTCATATGGAGATCATGTTGAACGATTCAGATCGATTGTTTAAACTTTGAAAACGGAAATATTGATCCATAGTACGGGCCAATATGCGCTATACATAGTACCATAGCCTCACTTAATAAATATTAAGAAAATCATTTATTAATTTCCATTTTACGAATATTTTAACATATTCACTTATTAGGACAAATTAGTAACAACTGAACTTTCAGTTCAGTACATATTGCACCAAAACTCGTACAGATATTATTCATGCTTGCTGCAATTTTTTTTTCCGGAAATACAATAATTTGAAAAAATAAAATAAAAAGGAAGGACTCAGTTGTGCTTACATCAACGGGGTTGATACCGACATCAATAACAACGGCTCCGGGCTTCAACCAACTACCTCTAACCAAATTAGCCACACCAGCTGCAGAAATTACAATATCGCCCTGCCTCGTTATCTCCTCTGGGGATTTTGTGTATGAATGTACCATACTCACAGTCGCATTTGCTTTCTACATTTGTGTACAAACTATAATAATTTAACATCTAAGATGAAGATTAATTTGTGATATATTGTAACAAAAAAAAATTGTGAAGCAAGTTTCAACTTGTCAATATTTTATTTCAATCAAACAAACCAACACTGGTAGCTCTGAAACATAAAGCATTACCAGCATTTTGTTCTTTTCTTTTTCACTTTTTCTATAACCTCAACTAAGACCTGATCCCTTACTAGAACACCCAAAACAAAATAAATTAGAGAAAAAGCTATAGTGCCAAAAAAAACCCTGTATAAGACATCAATTATTAACAAAGTAACCACAAAGAAACAATGAAATAATAATAATAAAATAAAAATCAGCGTGGGACAAAATTACAGAATTTTTTACTTACAGAAATAATAGTAAAATAATATAGGGTTCTAGATGGATTACATGGATATTTAGTTAGGGAGAAAGAACTAAAAAAATTTGAAACAAACCATCATACAATTAACACACTACCTGCAGCAGTAAAGCGGCCGGCATGCCGACAATGTTGCTTCGACCTATCACAACAGCTCTCTTCCCCTTAATGTCAATTTTGTATCTGTGCAATAACTCCATGCATCCTTTGGGGGTGCAGGGGATGAAGAGCGGGTCCCGTCCTTGCATCGCAAGCCGGCCAATATTTAACGGGTGAAAGCCATCTACATCCTTCTCTATGCTAACCCCAGCAAGGATCTTCTCCTCATTGATATGCTGCAAAACAAAAGTAAAACAAAATTAATATTTTCCATCTTTGTCCTAAAAATTAAAATGTCACATTGTGTTTCTGAAGTTTTACACTTAAAAAAATCTGATCATGGTCCCTAGAATTATATCCGCAATTATAATTATAATCAAGAAGTTACTAAAATGATATGTATTCATCTTGTTTGGTACATCTACATAGCACTGAAAATGAGTATTGTACAACAACATGTCAGTATTTTCCAGATCTAAAAATCTAAATGCTATTTAAGTCAAATGAAGAAGACTTCCAGTTACTTGTATGTTAAATAAAAAAGGGCAAGAACTATTGTGCTGGCACATTTCAAATATTTTCTATTTTTGAGTTTTCTTTGCTCATTTTCCAAATAGATACATGGTACTAACACCATGCATTGTATTAGGGAGTGTTGTAAAATACAATAGATGCAACAACCATGGTAATAATAAAATAACTTACACGAGGGAGAGGCAATTGCACCAAAATCCCATGAACCGAGGGTTCTTTATTGAATTCTTCTATATGCCGCAGCACTTCGGATTCCGTGCAATCCTCCGGCAAATTAGCCTCATATGACTTAATGCCAACCGCCTCGCATGCTTTCTTTTTATTTCTGACGTATGTCTGAGAATCCTTCCTGGACCCCACAAGGATCACTGCCAAGCCAGGTACCACGCCGGTCGCTTCTCTCAATCGTGTGACCTCTGCTGAAACCTCATCCTTTATTTGTTTAGAGATTAATTTACCGTCAATTATTTTTGCAGTGGTATCCAATGTTGTCATCGACCCTGAATGAAGAAATTTCAAATGGCTGACAGAAAAAAAAGAATGATTTTTGCTCTACTGTTATACTTTGGAGATTTTAATTTTTCTGCATTAGAAAATGAACTTTGCTAAAAATAACCTAAGAGGGCATTACAATTTTGCAACTTGACCGGTTGAAAAGCCGCTCAAAATCGTACAGACTTGCCTTTCTTACAAAATTTTAGAAAATAGAAAATGTTTCCATACTTATAGCAAACATTAAGTTATATCAAAACGTCAAACTTTCAAATTGTCACTTAAAGTTAAAAACATTCAATTTTCATATTCCATTGCTTACAAAGTATAACATTTCCAAACCATATCTCTGTCAAACGAATCTTATTTTGCATTTCAGTTGTCAGTATAAAAATAAAAAATCAACAATGCTCCCTCTGTAATCAACTTTGCATCTTGTGAGATTTAACAAAGAAAAGCTTTCTAATCAAAATACCTCACTGCCTAGAAATTGCATAGATGACAAAAAAAACATCTATGCAAAGAACAATAGACCAATTTGAAATGAAACAAACACCATACCCGGATCAGCAGCTGAGACTGCAGTCCGGTACTTTGAAACGGAGGGAGAGAGACATAGAGAAGGGCTCCAAGGAGAAGAAAGAGAGCGCTCAAAGCCGACAAATTGGATGGCGGCCGGTAGCAGCTTGCGCTTCAGGGGGATGAGGTGGCGCGCCGTGGTGGCTGAGGTGGAGCAATCTGGCGAAAGCAAGGGTGATGCCATCAAAGTCTAAAGGAAGCGAGGGAGAGAGAGAGAGAGCGCTGTTGTGTTCTATTGTGAGGTTTAGGGTTCTACTGCGGAAGGAGAGACGGAGAAGCGACAAGACAAGAATATATTACATCGCCTTTTTCTTTTCGAAATGTGCAAAAGGCAATAAAGACGCTTTCCTCATCTCACTCCGAATTCATTCCGATCAAGATATACATCCAATCCGTTTGTAACAAACCAGCACGAATCTTCAAGGTAACCGTACATTACAGGTGTAGGTCCGGATTGGCCCGAATTATGATCGGACGGTCTGGAGATAAACTCAAACGGTGCATTAATGCAGAGGATTCAACTGGCTCCTACTGCCTCACGTATCCTCTGCGGAGTCTTAATGTGCGGAGTCCTGCTGAGCTTTTAATCTGATCCGTTCGTTTTGATCGGACAGACCAGATCAGATATTGTCCGAATTGAAAAAAAAAAAAAATTCCCAAAATCGCCCTGCCCGCTAAAATACTCTCTTCCTGCCGAATCGTATTCGATTCTCTCTCTCTCGCTCGCGAGGCGCTCGCTTTGACCAAAGCCTCTCCGTTCGCAAGAAGCCATCGTCTCTCCCCGCCAAATCGTATTCCTCATCCGACCTTATTAAGGTAAACTGAATGCTCCAACGATGGGAAAAAGGGTTTTGGGGTAAGAAGAGGCTATGATGTAAGAGTAAAAAAGATGGTATAATTACTTCGAAATTTTTTTTGTGCTCCAACGAAGGTATATGAGAAAAAGATAAGCGAGATCATCTGATGAAGAACCCTCGTGCAGAGACGCGAACAAATTGCCAAGGTTTACAAATAAAATTTGATAGAGGAGCCCAAAAATATAAAGTCATAGATTTTGTTTCCGAACACAACCACCCTCTCCAAAAGCCCCAAGCTTGTTATCTAATACCTAGTCAACGTGAAGTGCCTGAAGTAGCGTGCATTGACATTCATCTAGCTAATTGTTTAGGAATTCGGCCAAAAGATGCACATGAGTTGTTAAGTAGATAAGTCGGTGGACTTAGAAGCCTTGGTTACACTATTACAAACCATCATAATCGCTTAAGGGGTATGCGGAAGAAAGCAATGGAATATGGGGCAGTTGTTGCTATAATGAAGTATTTTGAAAGACGGGCTTTGGAGAATCCGTATTTTCAGCATTTTGAGAAAATCAACGAGGAGCACGAAATCGTTAACATCGTTTGGGCAGATGCAAAAATGATTGCGGATTACGTCCGGTTTGGAGATGTAGTTATCTTTGATACTACATTTGGCACCAATAAAGAAAAATGGGCCTTTGGTGTTTTTGTTGGTTTCAATCACTTTAGATATTGTGATTTTTGGCGCTGTTCTCATATTTAACCAAACTATCGAGTCTTTCGAATGGGTGTTCACAAACTTTCTAGAGGCACATCATAGCAAAAAACCCATCACTTTATTTACAGATCAAGATAGTGCAATGAGGGTTGCTTTAGAGAAAGTAATGCCAGAAACAAGACATGGATTATGTGCATGGCATATAAATCAAAATTGTGCAAAACATTTGATGTGCTATAACAAGAATGGGATGAACATAATAGGGGAGTTTTCAGCTTGTATGTTCAAGTACGAGGAAGAAGACGAGTTCGAGAATGCCTTTCAAGAACTTATTGAAAAGTTGAATGATAATTCGTGGCTAAAATTCATATACGATAGTAAACAAAAGTGGGCATATTGTTTTATGAAGAATACGATCACTTTAGGGATCCGTAGCACACAAGCTAGTGAGAGCATTAATTCGACCTTGAAGAATTATTTAAATTGTAATTTAGATATAAACTGATTTTTGAAATATTTTGAGAGGGTTCTTGATGAAAAACGTGGGAAAGAGATCAAATTCAAGTATGAAATGAGAAGAGTATTACCAAAAATCAAGTTCAATGTTCCAATTCTTTGTCAATCCGGAAAGTTATATACAACCAAACTTTTCGAGTTATTTCAAGCGGAGTTCGAGTTGTCCGGTTCAGCTCAAATAGAATGTCTATTCGGTAATTCATACACGGTTACTATATGTGAGATTAATAATGTCAATCGCTTGTATAAGAGTAGACAAGTTGTTTGGAATCGGGATGACCAAACTGTATCATGTTCGTGTAAGAAGTTTGAGAGAGAGGGTATTTTGTGTTAGCATGCACTAAAGGTGTTGGATCGAGAGGACATTAAGAGTATACCACCAAAATATATTCTCAAACGTTGGACACAAAATGTAAAAAAATGATATCGTTATGGATAGAGAAGGAAGAATGGTAATTGAGGATGTTATGTTGGATGTTAGAAACCGCAATGGAGATATGATTCGTGAGATAGCACCAACATGCGCTAAGGCGACCTACAATGAAGAACAAACTGAATTTATGCTCAATGGATTGCGTTCACTTTGAGAGCAATATGACGAGAAATGTGGGAACCGATAAAAAAAAATCAATGATTGTGGTGAAACCAATCCAACCTCTATTATCTCCGATAATTCACTTTGCCTAAAGAATAAGTTTGGTGACAAGCGTTCAAAATGAACTAAACCTTAAAATGAGAACTTGCCAAGAACAAAGAAAGGCAAAGGTCGAAGCATCTCAAATAGTCAAGCTTTATTAAGGTCAATTATTTTTGTTTCATATGATGTTGTTTCAAATATGGTTTTAAACTTAAACCATGAAAGTACTTCATGTATCCCTTACCTTCTCATTTCAAAATATTTATGATAATGATGGACCGGTATGCAATAATTGATTACTTTATTTATAAAAGTTAAGTGGTCTCTGGATTTTCTGTAGAAGTGAAATTTCTCTTGTTCGCCTTGGTTCCTAAACTAGCCTCTTCTGATGCAAGTTCAGCTATTCTATAATCGATTGTGTGCAAAGGGAACACTTCTTGTCAACAGACTGGTAAGCTCAGTTTTTCACTATTGTATTGAACTCTTCATTGATGGTCTGAAGTCTGCCTATTTCACCTTAGATTAAAATCTTGGGTATTTTTGAAAATTGGATTTGTATTGGATAATAAAGGGATGTGATATATGTGCAATTCTTTGTTGAGTTGAAATTTGTATTTAATAAAGTACTTCAAGGAGAAGAAGGGTGCAAATTCATATTTCTTTTTCAAATATGATTCAAACGATGGTCATTTAACAAGTCTCTTTTGGGTCGTATGATTTCTTCACATGCAGCATTGTTTCTCATGAGAATAAGAAATCATACAAATTCAAAGTCATAAACATACAAAGTTTCAAAATTATTAAAGAAAAAACGAAAAAGACTTGTCATATAAAAAGCAAATGACAAGCCACTTGCAGCTTAAGAGATATTAGAACAATGAAAGGTCATGATTCAACATAATGAAAAGTCAAATTTAACAAATCTAAATTAGCACAACAAAGAATTATAGTTAGTACACAAAATTACAACAAAAAATCAAGCTGAGGTTTTTCATAGCAACAGAAAGTCAAATTTATCAGAAAATTACAACAGAAAGTCAAATTTAACAAATCTAAATTAGCATAGCAAAGAATTGAGTTCAATTTGTAATCAAGCTGAGGTTTTGGAAATTTCCTGAATTAATCTCGGATGCAAAGTGTGTAGGAAGCATTGCATTGATTTTCATCTTTCCATCACTTGCCATGAACCTACAAACTCGCATGAAAAATAAAAGAAAATCATGATTCAAGTGCACACAATATTAAGATCAGTGTTTGTTACTGTTATATCCCGTAAATCTGAGTATAATTAAACTATATATTAATTAGAGTTTACGACTAATCAAAATCAATTAGACAATTAAGAAAACAAAAACAAAAAAATTTAATTTCAAATTTGAATTTCTACTTGCTACACCGTTGGCTACACCAGATCAGATTTGAAAATTATGAACTGTTTTGAAATGTTTTTTTTCGGATCCGGACCCCCCTATATCCCTCCCTCTCTCTCTCTTCTCTCGCTAGAGACCGACCCCCCCTGTTTCTTTCTCTCTTTCACCCTCTCCTCTTCGCCTCTCCATTTCTCTACCCTCCCTCTCACTGTCCCCGAACCCTACCTCTCTTGCCCTCCCGCCTTCCTCTCTACTACAAGAAATACAAATTCCTCTCTCTCCCGCGCCTTTTTCCCACTGTGACTAAGGGGTGTTCATCGGGACCGGTTTATTTGGTTTTTAACCGAACCGAAAAAGTTCGGTTCGAACGGTTCGATTTTTCAGTTTATTTGGTTCGGTTCGGTTTAAATTTTGTTACTGTTCAGTTTTCGCTGTTTGGTTCGGTTTGTAATATCAGAAAACTGCAGTAACCGAACCGACCAATTATCGTAACCCTAACTCGCTAAGTTTAGATCTGATCCGTCCCGTCCCCCTCTTCTCGTCGCTTGAATGAAAAACCTACATAGTTGAGAGTTGAGAGTCTTCGCCAAATTCAAATCCAAAATTCAAAGACTTTCTCCAAATTCCAAAATACAAATCGCGACATTATTGATCTGGCTCACACCTGCTCTGCTGCTCCTCTTCGCGTCTTCGCGCTCAATCCGTGCTCACACAGTCACACGGTCACACCTACTCCTCTTCGCGCCTTCACCCTGGTCAAAACGTTCAATCCGTACTCACACCTACTCCTGTCGCTTCACCTTCATCCGTCAAATCGTCGAAATCCAGCCGCACGATGTTGCGCTTCATAGCACAGGTACAAATTCGATTCATTCCCCTTTTCGATGTTCTTTAGCTATCTCTCGTGCTCTTTGACTCTCTCTCTCTCTCTCATTCTCTCTTCGGCTCCAGCGCTATTTTCCCCCTCTTTGAGTCTTTTCCCAATTCCCACTTTGAAAGAAATTTCTCTCACGTAAGATACCATTTTGGGAAAAAAATCGCTTAAGGCCTCTGAATTAGGGGTGTTCTGTGTTCATCACAAAAGATTTTAATTTGTTGGATTTCTTGTATCTAGTCAGAGACTCAGAGTTTGGTATTTTAATTTGGATAATTAATCTGAAAGCAAATACTAATTTTGTCACTTTTTTGTTTCTATTTCAGGATCAGAACTACAATTACAAAGGAAGGAGGAGAAGGAGACTATCGCTAGACAGCTCGAGTGCTGAACTCACGGGTGAGTGAATCTGAAACTGTTAGTTAAAAAAATTCTTGCTTGTATAAGTTTAGAATTTGATGCTTCATATTTATGTTAGTTTGTGTAGCGGAGACCAGAGACGATGTTGTTGCTGACAGAGAAGGAGAACCTGAGCTTGTAAGGGCTCCCTTCCTTCAGAGTGAACCACACCCCTTTTGAATTGAGCTCCATTGGTAGCGGCAGCACAATATCAGCCCGGTCGGGAGAGACAATTGACAAGCTAAGGATCTTCACAGCTAAGGATTCTGGCAAGGTATAGAGGAATATGATTATTAGTTTTGAAGTAGAAAAAATTTATATGATGTAACCCTAATTTACAGCATGAATTTGATATATAACCTAAATATACTAGTACCAACCTGTAAACTGCCATGCCCAATTTTAATACCTGATCTGATAGATAAAATAATCTGTTTCATATCAAAGCTCTATGATTTATTCTCCTTTTGTCAGTACTTTGGCTTCTCTCAAGTACAAATAATGAACCTCACAATTTGTGAGTCACAAATAATATTATTAATTTATACTCTTTAAAATTGTGACTGTTGTAAAATTCTATAAAAATGGACTTGTATTGTTCTGGTTTGGCCTGTCATAGTAGTATAATTGTTTGTAGTATAAAACTGTGACTGTTGTAAAATTCTATAAAAACTGTGACTGTTGTCAGTAAATAAAAACTGGTACATGAAGCTGCCCTAAGTACCCCTTGTCAGTAAATAACCTCTGCTGGTCAAACTGAGCTGAACCTGGTCAAAAAAATCATACCACAAATAAAGGACTCTGAAATGGAAAGAATGGTGAAAGAATCATTCAATTTGAACAAACCAATTGGAAATGGCAGATGATCAAAGTCCATGTTTCAAAAATGTGAGCTGCTGTCAAAACCAGCCAAAAACATGCATGCTGTCACCACTTTGTACTACAGTTCATCACAGCTACACATCTTACAAAAATTTGATATTCTGCCATCTAATAGATCATAGGTCAAGCTTTAAATCCATATAAAGAACTCCCAAAATGGCCAAGTAGATAAATCACAATAAAAAGACCAAATCAGAAAAACTGTAAAAATCTGTAAAATTGCTGATCAAGTCACCTCTTCTCACAATCATTTGGTATAGCTAAACATCATGAAAAATCATGAAATTTGGCTGACTTATAGTCTTGATATCATAGTATAAGACTGTAAAATTTCATCAAAAAACTCCAAGTGGATCAGAAGATATGAATTGTCAAAATTTGGCCAAACTGATAAAAGTATGCATGAAAATCAGCATGTCCTAAGTTCACCCCTGCTTTTACATGCCCTAATAAATGATCTAATCAGACTCTAATAAATGGTAAGCATCTTTGACATTGCTAATTTTCTTAATACGTGTTTTTTATTTATTTTGAGTTAGTAGGAAACAGTCTACAATTTATATCTACTGTACCTGAAATTAAATAGTTGGCTCTGCCATTATTGATATGTTGCTTATCATCTATTATTTATTTTTCATAGATGGCTGAACAAGGGACTCAAGTTGCTCAAACTGATAGCTCTGTGCAACCAGTTGTGGTTGATGCACCTGAAATTGAGAGCTCCAACTGTAGAAGAAAGAGGAAAGTGATACAACCAAGGTCTGACGTATGGAAAGAGTTTATCAAGTTTAAGGATGAAAAAGGTAATGAAAAGGCAAGGTGTAGTTTTTGTGGAAAAGAGTTTTTTTCTGATTCAAACAGAAATGGCACAAGTAGTTTGAAAACTCACATGACAAAATGTAAGGGAAAAGAAGATAAGAAACAAATACTTCTATCATTTGAGCAAAGTACTATAGGGGCTGGTGGTACAACAATTAGTACTTGGAAGTTTGATTCAGATGCTATTAGACAAGCGCTTGCTTGTATGATCATCTTAGATGAACTTCCTTTCTCTTTTGTCGAAAGAGAAGGGTTTAGAAAGTTTGTGTCAATCACTACAAGAAAATCACTCTTTCCCGGCGTTGAGAGGCTCGGCGCGATAGAAAATGCCGGGATAGGTCTTAGATCGGCCGGCGCTAGTACCTCGGCGCGATTGAAAGCGCCTGCGTAGATTTTCGCAGCGCGATAGAAATCGTCGGACTAATTCTATTGCTACTAAAAATTTGCTTTATTTACTCCCGTCAAAATTTTACCTCAAAACAACAAAACAAAAGGCTCCTGCCGCTCGATCGATCAATCAAACTCGTACTCCTCCGCGACTCCCTGGCCACTGCCGCTCTTCTCCGCGACTCCGTCCCTACCGCTATTCTCTGCGACTCTGCCCCTGCCGCTCTTCTCCGCGACTTCGCCCAGCCACTGTAAGTAATTGAATTGTCATTTTCTTTATTAATTAGTATTTTATTGAGTTTCGTTTAGTCGTAAGAAAGGGTTTATGAGAATCCCGCGTGCATTGCATTAATGGAAAACCAATAGTATGCTTTGTGCCATTCATATCCCAGCAATAACATCATTTCCTCAATTCCTCAATTCGGTGATGAAAACCCATTCATATCCCATCAATACAGTTTATCTTGATTGGCTAACCTATGAGCAATTTGAATTCTATCATCATCCATGTGACAGTAAATGCCTTGCAAATCATTGTTGTGATCTTTAAGCAACAACCAAGAATGCCAATTTCTCTATATGACCTCCAATCTTGCATATTTGGGGACTCACCAGTTAGGGAATATATTGTATCCATGAAAATAAGCAGATTAGTCCCTAAAGATTATTGAAATCAACAAACTAAAAAAACAGAAAAGAAAGCAAATCAGAAAAATCAAAATGCGTTGGTCTTTCTCTCCCTGGCAAGTCATGCTTAAATGAAAGCAAATAACATCCAACTTGCCCCAAGTTAAATTCAGGCTGTAAATGACTGAATTGCCCTGTTGTACCTCATTTAGAACACATGATGAGCGTTGGGCTGCACCTAATTTTGAAAATTGTTAGATGTTTTTTGCAAGCATTTATGCTATGAAATGAAACCCATGTCTAATGCTGGCCTGTAATTGATAATATGGAATGGCCGGAGTGTGTACCAGTTCTTTTATCAGATCAAGTGGAACTACCATTCCAAAATGTGATAGACTATTCAGAGATATCAATCAAGTGGCCTTCTACTAGATTCGGCACTGAACTTCTTGACTATCTCGAATCCATACCCGGTTAGTTTATATATCTAATCTTCACTTGTATTTTTTATTTGTAGCAAACAATTTGCAAAACAGCACTAGATTCAAGGAATGGTAGAAATGCTCCAGTTGTTTCATCATTTGCTAACTAGTCCCTACTTTGTTCAAAATTTAAAAAAAGTCTATATATGCACTTAAGCATTGATTACTGGTCCATTTGCATTGTGCAGTGCACAAAGATGGTGGAAAGGAGAAGAAGAAAAGCGGTACCAAATACACCTTAGTTTTATGTATATACATATTGTTCCCCAGCTTAGCAAAATACATCTCTAGGTAAGTAGTTAGTTCTGATTTTTTTGGCACTCTTATATAAATTCTCAAGACTGGAGAGTTATTTTTATTTGTGAGTTGAAACTCCTACCCAGGTACCTTACTATTTATTACATAAAGAGGGATCATGTATGTGCAGATGCACACATGATGAGCGACAAATTCTCCCTTCCAAGGAATCATCCTTTACATTATTGTTGCTCTAAGCATTTTCAATATTACTTTTTCTGTTTTTTTTAAGTTTTTTTTTATAACTGAAAATCTAGCTTTTTGATCACTTTCTGATGAAGATATGTGACAATTGTGTGTTCTTTTTTTAGTGTTGTTATCTCTTTTTGGATGATTACACTCAAGGAAACCTCAACTTTACAGGACCCGCATTTCTGACGAGTTCATGGAATCCAACCGCCTTATTCTAATTACATATGATGTCACTTCTCAGGGAATCGAACCACCTTATGTAGTTGAGCCGTGTTGGTTCTGTAGCTGGTAGAATTTCCTTTGTTTGAGTTTCTTTGTTTTCCTCTCTTCACAAAATTTGGAGATTTTGAATGTTTAACTATCGCGTGTACCACATGGATAATGATCTGTACCAGTGTTGTTGCAGTGTTGGCGTTGGTATGTTCGGTACCAGTGCATCTTGTTGTCTTGTACCAGATGAATTAAGGTCACTTGACAATATAGGGCTTGGCTTGTACCAGTACGTGGTGTAATGGTAAGAAACATAATATAGTATATACCAACTAATCCTTTCTTATCAAATTGGTAGGTGTACTTCACAGTATATAGTAAGCTGAAGCATGAATTTGCATCTGGTACAAACGGCCAACTCTCAGTCGCTGGAAATATACTTGCTGCTGTCAGCACTGGAATTGCATATGCAGTTGTTAGTATGAGTTGTCAAGACTCGAATTCAGGTTCTTCTCTTCTTCTTTTTGATGTGTTTGTATGACAAAAATATTTTTTCATTGCCAACTTCAACCCGGTACAACACAATTTCAATATAGACATTTGGGCATGATCATCAATTTTGGGTTGATTCTAATTTCAATATAGGTTGATTCTAGTGTACTTAAAAAGTCATGATCATTAATTTTGGGCATCGACTTTGTCTGAGAGGAATTTGGAGTTCGAGGTGGCTTTAAAAGCTGCTGACTTGGGGTTCTTTTCTTTTAGCATACCTTATTGTTTGTACCAAGTGTTTTTCTTTTCTTTGAGGTTACTGTTTGCTAACCTGAAGGTAACATTATCGATCTTAATTAACACTTAAGGTTACTGTTTATAGATCTATACTGTTAGATCTACACTGCTTCAAATTTACTTAACATTCTATGAGCTATAAATTTTATAGCTACAACTTGTGAAATAGAAAAAATGTGTGAAATAGAAATTTATAGCTATACTGTTACTTAAGATCTACTTGTGCTATAGATCTTAAAATCTCAGCTAATGGTATAGCTATACTTGTGCAAATTTATTGCTTTCAGGCTAGCAAATTTATATTGAACATGAGAATTGAACCCTCATCCTTTCTGGGAAATAGAAATTTATAGCTATACTGTTAACAGGTTAGCAAATTTATATTGAACATGAGAATTGAACCCTCATCCTTTCTGGGAAATAGAAATTTATAGCTATACTGCGAAATACAAATTTATAGCTGTACTGTGCAAATTTATTGCTTTCAGGGAATTGAACCCTGTTAACTGTTAACAATAACCCTCATAGAATGTTACTGTTAGCAGTGTAGATTTATTGCTTTAAGTAAAATGTATAGCTTCAAATTTACTTAACATTCTATGAGGTTACTGTTACTTAAGATCTATAGCTATAAATTTTATAGCAATAAATTTACAAACAGTAACAGTATAGCTATAAATTTCTCTATAGCACAAGTATACTGTTACTTAAGATCTGTAATGCTAACCTGAAAGCCATGAATTTGCTGACCTGAAGGTTACTGTTTATACCTTATAAAAAATGTAGTTTTTGCTTTTCTATGTCATCATTGCTAATTCATTTCTGATTGACCTTTTACTTGTAGCAGTTCATATGCATAACTTATCTGTAGCACACTCATTACTTGTGCTATATAGAAACATGGGTATTTGTACATGAAAATCCTTATAGTTCCATGTATTTACATATTTATTTTTGCTTGCAGTTAAAGAAGATTATTTAGATGCTATCAGTTGATGAGACAAGCGAATGAAGATCATGAGGTTTTGATGTTGAATTAAGGAATCATTTAATTTATAATTAAATTGTGTACTACTTGAGTTGCTACAAACATATGTTAAGTTTTGCATGCTTTAAGATTTTTTAATATTTTGTATGTGCCACAAACAAATATATGTAAACTTTAGAATTCTTAAAGTAAAATTTAGAGTAATTAAATTGTGTTTTTATAATTATTTATTTTTATATTGTATTATATATATATATATGTGTATGTATGTATGTATGTATGTATGTATGTATGTATGTATTACATTAGCTCACTGTATATATGCGTGTTATATATATATTGTCTGAAAAAATGTCACTCAAATTTTCTCTAGGCTAATTAAACCGAAAGAAAAATGTCGCTAATTACAAAGAAAGAAAAATAGTATTTTAGCGGCGCTCCCAAACGCCGGCAAAGGGCAAGTATAAAAGCTGCTTAAAGTATCCTAAACGCCGGTAAAGGCATCTGACGGCGCTCCCAAACGCCGGGAAAATACCCAAACGCCGGGAAAGGATCATTTCGGGCGACGTTTGCCAAGCGCCGGTAAAGGCTTCCTGAACGCCCGACAAAAGAATTGCAGGCGTCTTCAAACGCCGGGAATGGTGCTTTCGGCGGCGTTTGGCAAACGCCGGTAACGGCCCTGGAAGCGTCGGGATATGCTTTTGCCGACACTAGTATTCCTGGCACTTGCCCAAGCGCCGGTAAAGGTCTTTAGTGGCGTTTTTTAGTGTTTTTGGCGGCGTTTGTAAGCGCCGGGAAAAGGGTGTTTTCTTGTAGTGAATTGCTTGTCCTCGGTTTCGCATACCGAGTCGATCCACCATTACTAGGGACTGTTTTGATGTTTACATAAATGAGAAAACCAAATTAAAGGACTACTTGAGAGTGAACAACCAAAGAGTTTGTCTTACCACGGATACGTGGACCTCCTTGCAAAAAATAAACTACATGTGTCTCACTGCTCATTTTATTGATAATGATTGGAAACTTAATAAAAGAATTCTGAATTTTTGTCCAGTTTTGGGTCATAGTGGTAGAGAAATTGGAATGGCTATAGAGAAGTGTTTGTTTGAATGGGAAATTGATAAGGTTTTTACCGTTACCGTTGATAATGCCGGTTCAAATGATGTTGCAATTGATTGGTTAAAGAAGAAAATCACTAATTGGGGTACGGGTATTTTAAATGGGAAGCATCTACACATGAGGTGTATTGCCCATATCGTTAATCTAGTGGTCCAAGATTGTTTGAAAGAAATGTCTACTTCGGTTGCTAGAATTCGAGCTGCTGTAAAATATGTGAAGCAATCCCCAAAAAGGTTACATAAGTTCAAAGAATGTGTGATAATGGAAAAGATCGATAGTAAAGCATTGTTGTGTTTAGATGTTCCCACTCGATGAAACTCTACATATATGATGTTGGATGTAGCTCTAAAATTTCGAAAAGTATTTGAAACTTATGCGGAACAAGATCATAATTTTGTTTTTGATCTTGCCAATGAGGGTGAGAAAGAATGTGAGGAGATGGGAAAAAGTGTAAAAGGTGTCGGTGCACCTACCGAATCAGATTGGAAAAATACTGAAAAAATAGCAGTTTTTCTAAAACATTTTTATAATTTGACTAATCGGGTTTCTGGATCACTTTATGTGACTGCCAATATTTTTTTCCATGAAATTACTAATGTTGATTGTTTGTTACAAAAGTTGAGAGAGAATAATGACATGGAATTAAGTGTAATGGCCAAAAAAATGGCTGAAAAGTACAACAAGTATTGGGGTAATATTGAGAAAGCTAATACTTTGATCTATGTTGCGGATATTCTTGACCCTCGACATAAATTAGAATTAATGGAGTGGGCTCTCATGGATTTATATGACAAAGAAAAGAGTGAAAAAATGGTAAAGAAAGTGAAAGGTAACTTAGTGTTATTATTTGATGAGTATAAGAGGCTATATGGCTCAACCTTAAATGATAAAGGAAGCAAGAATAACACTCCAGCAGAAGCGACTCTCGATACAGAGGATACACATGTTATGGCTTCGAGATTTAAGAAACACAAATCTGCAACTAATGTAGGAGGGAGTAAGTCGGAGTTAGAGAAATATCTTCAAGATGATTTAGAGGTTGATGAATCAGATTTTGATATTTTGGGATGGTGGAAGGTTAATGCCCCAAGATTTCCTATTTTGTCACACATGGCACGCGATGTTCTTGCTGTTCCAGTTTCAACAGTGGCTTCCGAGTCGACATTTAGTACGGGTGGCCGCATACTTGATGCATTTAGAAGTTCGTTGACCCCAAAGATTGCACAATCTCTCATATGTACTGAAGATTGGCTTCGTTCAACATGTCCAATTGGTGTTGAAGAAAATTTAGAGATTATTGATCAACTTGAAGAAGGTAATTAAATTCATCTATTTACTACAATTCACTTTTCAATTCTCGTTAAATTATATGAATCTCCAACCTTAGCTAATTATATTTTATTTTTGAATTTCAGAATTTTCCAAAGTAGTATTGGAGAGTGCAGCTCCAACTTAATAATTAGTGGTAATTTACTAAGAATTTGGAAGTAGGCCAGCTCAGGTCATTTTGTAACCATGTGTTAGACTGATTGCCCTTTTGCTGATTGCCCTTTGCTGGTGGCAATATGTGTTGTAACTATATCTAATTCTCTTTTGTTAGGGTTCAAGTTAAGTTGGAAAACTGAGTTAAAGTTGGAGGCATTGTGCAATGTGCTGCCATGTCATACTTGATAGCAGTTAAGTTGGAAATCTGACATGTTTTACTTCTTTTTTCAGTTTTACTTATTTCTCGTTTCATTTTTACTTTCTTGTACAAGTGCAAATACTTGGTGCGCAAATTATGGTGTGATATGAAGAAGATATGCTCATTTAACAGTGGTATATACTCTATTCTTTTCTTTTTATATAATTTTATTACTTTTATAATTATATGTTAGATGAATACTAACAAGTTTTAACTCTGCCTATGTCATATTGGACATAGCCGGTCCCAAGCCCGGATAAAAGAGGAGGGTTACATGAAAAACTTGAATATTATCTTGAATTTG
Source organism: Carex kokanica (assembly GCA_025461125.1). Classification (NCBI taxonomy): domain Eukaryota; kingdom Viridiplantae; phylum Streptophyta; class Magnoliopsida; order Poales; family Cyperaceae; genus Carex; species Carex kokanica. Next base: position 334,021 of record JAJGRX010001401.1, on the reverse strand, counting down.
TAACGTTATGGAGGCTGTTTTTGTAAATTTGTTGTTTCTTCAAGCTACAAGTGCTATTTTGCAGTTTTTAGTGTCTTGTGGATTTTCTGTTTTGCTAGGGTCCTTTATGCTTAATCAGCTATGGTTGTCAGTTCAGGTTTTGCTATTCAGTGTTACTTTGTTCTTGTGGTTACTAATACGAAGGGACCAAGTTTTCTTACTGCCAAGCTGATACTGTGTAGTTACTGTTCTGGCCAGTGTAATATTTTTAATGTGGTACAAAACCTGACCAAAATGTTAAATTAGATCCTATTTCATTCTTTATTGTTTTGCAATTTTGAATTAGTGCTAAACCGTATGAAGTTGTCATTTTATGATTTCTGTTTTTACTTGTGAATATCTTGTTTCAAAACAATCTTAACTAAACAATGGTTTGTTCGGTTTAACCGAACAAACCGAAATTTACTTTGGTTCGGTTTTAATCGTTGCTATGTTTACTTTGGTCGGTTCGGTTCTATTTTTGAAAACCGAAATAAACTTTGGTTTGCCTATTTTATTTCGGTTTTAACCGAACCGAACCGATGAACACCCCTACCAACTTATAGTGTGGAGGCACAAAAAAAGATAATTGTGGCTTGTTGCATTCTACACAACTTTTTAATTGATAAGGATCCTGATAGACAAATTATTGGTCAAGTTGATGCAGAACTTGCAAATAGAGCAAATGAATCAGTAGATGATGTTGAAGGAGAAGACCCTCAAGAGATGATTAGAGGAGAGCAAGTTAGAGATGCAATAGCTGCAATAATGTGGAGAGATTATAATACATGATTCCATTTCCATTTTGCTAATAGTTATAATAATATAATAATAAGCTTGTGTTAGGTTGCATGATTGTTTATTAGTATGAATAGTTACATTAGGGATGTAACAGTATCAGATTGAATGGCAAAAGTGGCGCCAGAACAATTGGTTCTTGTTTTGCTTAATCATAATTTTTTTTTATGTGCGACATACTCATGCTTGGTATGAACAGTTATCTGACAATTCAATCAATAAGAGAAATATGGTTGAGTATACATGTCTAATATGATATGGTTAAAAAAAATTAAATATTAAAATATTCAATTCTAATTATGTATTTAATTACAACTTTGTCGTCAAAATATTACTATTTTATTTTATTCTTGTGCTATCATAAAACAATGGTGCCAGTACTATTGGTTTTGCTATCTGTGATGAAGTATGTAGATTTAATTTATTCTGAAATTATAATAATACAAATACAATTTCATTTCAGCTCTTGAATCATGGGGAAAAGAAAGAATGCAACAAACAACACCGAAAATAATGGAGCTAATGGAGGTAGAGCAGAGTCGCTCACTTGGTCTCATGCAATGGATGGAGCTTTAATTGATGCATTTTTACTTCAACATGAACTTGGAAACCGAGTTGGGGGTACATTCACAACACAAGCATACGACAACATACTCAAAGAGCTTAAGGAAGTTTTTCCTGACAAGCCTGTTGATAAAGAAAGGGTCAAAAATTGCATGAAGTATATTAAGAGAGGTTTTGGAACTTGCTATGATATTTTTAGAAATGGTTCAAGCGGATTCCAATGGAGCCCTGTCACCAATATGTGGAGTGCAGAGCCGGAAGTCTAGATTAAATTAATTAAGGTACATTTATTTTTTTTCTGATGAAAAATGTGAGTCATGTCCACATTTGCTATGATATTAACCTTCATATTGGTCTTCAATCACACCCAGAAGCAGCTGATTGGATGAACAAACCAATTCTTCATTACGACAAGTTAGTGAAGCTTTATGGGCATGATCGAGCAACAGGGGATAATGCTCAGACTCCATCAGAAATGAGGCAGCAAATGGCAGCACAAACCGGGGAGATTGAGGGTGAAAATATAGCAGAGATTGATCGCTTGGTGACACAAAATGAGGCAACACTAGAAGGAGCTGGTGAGGAAAACATAAATTCTCCTGAAGCAAGGAGGAGGCAGAAGGGTAAGGCTTCAAGAGAAGAGGTTCAAACTGAGATAATAAAAGGAATTGAAAATGTTGCTAATGCTATCATGAAATCTACAGAAGAGCTAGTGAAATCTAACCAGCGTCTTCCTATTTCTGAAAAGGAAATATGGAATTATGTTGTTGAGTTAAGTCTTGATTCAAACAATAAAATGCCAGCATATCTCTTCTTGATTAAAAATCCTAATATGCTTGGAGCTTTACTTGGTTGTCCTTTGGAAGAACGCAAGGAACTACTCATGAGTATGATATCTAGTTAGTTATCTATTTTAATGTGTCATTGGGCATTGGATTACTATATCATTAGTGGTAAAATATTTTAAGTAAGATGTAGTTGATCATCAATTTTGTTCTTTATTTTTAGTAAAATGATGCTTTAATGTTGGTTCTATTGGAATGTTGGGATAATAGCAATTTCATTTTAATGAGCTTGGTTGTTTGTTTCTACATTATTTTTGTTTTGTTTTGTTTCTTCCTTGTTGTCTAGTCATTTGTTGCTTAATTGCTTATTGAACCATATTGAAATTGCATTATTTGTATACCACAACAATGTGCTTATAAAATGATATTTTTGGTTCTCAAGCTTTAATTGATATGAGAACTGGTACACTGGTACACATGGTACCAATATCAACAGAGGGTATAATCGAACTGGTTCTCAAGCTTTACTGTTTTATTTTATTCCACTCAAATTCATATCTTCTCATTAAGAACTGGTACGTTGTTTTATTTTATACCACTAAAATGTATTTCTTGTTTGTTTAAATTATCTAGTTGTGTTTTAAGATTGTAAAGGGTATAATAGTCAAATATACTAAAATCATTTGATTAACCTTCTATAATTTTAATTAACCAAACAAGAAACAGGACGGAAAGGAAAGTTAAATTTATTTTTCCTCATTAATCATCCAAACACGAAGAGATTAAATATATTAATCTTCCTTTCTATTCCATTCCATTCCATTCTTCACCTCCCCTCCCATCCTCTACTCTCCATCCAAACAAGGTATTAGGAAATTAGATGTACGAACAATACTAATTGACTGTTAATGCTAATAATTAGATCTATCCTTAATTTCCAAACCAAATAATTGCTTTCAGATAGATCTATCCTTAATTGAACAAATAGGGTTTCGAGAATTACAGCAAAAATTTTGAAAATTTAGAGAGAGAGACGGAGAGAGACAGAGAGATAGAGACTGGCCTGGAGCTCCGTTGAAGCGGTTGCTGCCTTGGAGGTGGCGACAATGACGACGCAAAGAGAGACGATGGCGATGACGGCAACGAGACAATGGCGACGAGACGAGAGAGAGAAAAAGCTCCAAATCCTACAATTGTAATGTGTGAGAGAGAGAGAGAGAATTCTGCTCCGGAACGATATTTGATCTACTCAGGCAGGACCGTTTTTATCGGGCAGGAGAATTTTGTTTTTTTTTCAATTCGGACAAAATCTGATCTGGTCCGTCTGATCAAAATGAACCGATCAAATTAAAAGCTACGCAGGACTCCACGCATTAAGACTCCGCAGAGTATAAACTTCCACTGGGTCCTACGGCAAGCAACCGACTTCGTATTTGTTTCTCGCGCGCGCGCTCTCTCGGAATGCCACGTGTCAACAGGAAAAGGCGGCGATCGCCGGCGCCCGAGATGCACCGCAATAACCGGTACAAGGAATCTCCACCGGACTTCTCTCTTCTCGCCTCTCTCTATCCCTCCTTCAGCCCTTACCTCATCTTCCCTTCCTCCTCGGACCGCCCCACTATCGACTTCACTGACTTCTCGGCCACTCGGGAGCTGACACGTGTCCTCCTCCTCCACGACCACGGTGTCAACTGGTAGTTCTTTTCCCCTGCTCTTTTTCCTGTTCAAGTGGATCAGAAAAGAAATTTATTCAAATTACCGAATGTTTGTTTGGTTCTGACAGGTGGGTCCCGGATGGCCAGCTGTGCCCGACTGTACCTAACAGGTCCAACTATATCCATTGGATAGGAGACCTTCTCTCCTCCAATCTCATCCCTGCAATAACAGATTCTGACTCTAACTCTGAGAAACCGGTGCATGGATTCGATATTGGTACTGGTGCCAATTGCATTTATCCTTTGCTCGGTGCTTCTCTACTGGGTTGGAGTTTTGTTGGTTCAGGTACAAATTGTACAATATTTTAAAGAACGGGTTAGAATATAAGCTTGAATAGTGCCTCAATTTAACCCGGCTTTTTCCTCATTAACCCTCAGCTGTGCAATTAGAACTCCGGTCAACCAATTTCAACAGAGCAAATTTTAATGTGCCGTGATAAGTTTCTTTTCGGTTAAATTGATTCTACTTGCCTCTAAATTGTCCTATTGTACATAAAAAACATTAAAAGCTTGCCTCATTAATCCTCAATCGATGGTGGTGAACCCTCGATTTGACCTCTTTTTGGCTTCAACTAAACTATAAGTATACCCTTTTTTATCAAAAGGCTAGTGCCCATTTCATTGAAGAAACTGAAGTTAAGTTACAACCACACTTCACCTAAAATCTACGCACCAGTACTAAAATAAACCCAACTACTGGTACTGACACATAGCACCAGCCAAAAGGTAGTCCAGATAGACTCAAAATCATCCAACCTGACACATTGCATCTGTTCACAAACATTTAACCTAAACACAGTTAACACTAAGCCACATAACAATGGGCTGTCACTAAGCTATAACTGTATCATAACTCAGCCTAACATTTTTATGATTTTTATCTCGTGCAATCCCAATCATCAACTGCACAATTAACCCTCTATTCAACTCAGTTCATTCTACACAAACCCTTAGTCGTGCACCTCTTTCTTGTGCAACTTTGCAGATGTGACCGAAGTAGCCCTAGAATGGGCAAGAAAGAATGTGGAAAGCAATCCACACATCTTGCATCTCATCGAGATTCGTGATGCCAGGAAATCCGAATCATTAGACGGTGATGAATTTGCATCGACATCCGTACCATCAGATCGTGTGCTGGTGGGTGTGGTGAAGGAAGGGGAAAGATTTGACTTTTGCATGTGCAACCCACCCTTCTTTGAGAGCATAGAGGATGCCGGCCTCAATCCAAAAACTGCGTGTGGTGGGACCCGTGAGGAAATGGTCTGTCCTGGTGGGGAACAAGCTTTTGTTAGCCGTATAATAGAAGATAGTGTTTCTCTCAAGCATTCATTTAGGTATAAGCATTCATTTCGTATTATTGTCATTTTGTCTAAAAAGATTTAGCTTAATATTTTTTTTATAGAAAAGAGAGGCAAGAAAGTTTTCTTAATTATGTTGTGGGCGCTATTTCTCATTTGCATCCTGCAAAACCTCAGAGGTTAGCATCTAGCAATGCAAAACAAAATATATTATGCCTTGCACCGTTAAACGAACACTGTTAAAAAACATGATTATTGATTCCTATGTCCCTTGGTTCCCCATGAATATATAGTTTTAGCATTTTATGAAGAAATTGGGGGAGAACGCATTATATGGTGAAATACACTACTAGAAAACATGATTATTTGTTCCTATGTCACTTGGTTCCCAATGAATAGATAGTTTTAGCATTTTATGAAGAAATTGGGGGGCGAACGCATTATATGGTTCCTTGTTTTACGTGGACGACTAATCTATTTACCTTTTTGCAATTGTTAGAGATGGTTATACATGGTACTTTGTAGTAATTTCAGCGCATACACGAAATTTTCTTCATTTCTTTCGCAATTATTTATTTATATATGTTACTTCTAGGTGGTTCACATCAATGGTTGGAAGAAAAGTGAACTTAAAGTTCTTAATTTCAAAAATTCGGGAAGCTAGGGCTACGGTAGTTAAAACAACGGAATTTGTTCAAGGTCAGACTTCCAGGTGGGGCCTGGCATGGTCTTTTCTCCCTCCGAAAAGAAATTTGATTTCTCCAAATGCTCCGATCAAGACCAATTTTTCCTTCATGCTCGAAGTAATTATGTTTCTCATTTTCTTTTTTTGTTATACATGATAAGTTCTTAATAATCACAAAATTTGACATTTCTTTTTTCACATGTCCAACTAGTGCTGCTATGGTACCCAGGAACGGAGTCGGGATATGTAGTAGGTGGGGCAAAATTTTAGTATGAGACATAATTTTATCATTATTTTTGCAATTTTTCTGAAAAAAAAATAGAAATCGAAGCATATATTTGAAATTTGGTTCCTAATTGTGCAATTGAGGTAAGTTGAAGATGATTAAAACTAAAACTCAAGTACAAAGGTTAATTGAGGTCTTAACAGTACAAGTTATAATGAAGATATTTCAATAATTTTCAGGGTCTTCCACGTAAAGCGGGAGCATTTCAAGTACTGAAATCAGTTGAAACATTTTTCCTTTCTATAGGCGCATCATGTAAATCTGACACGACATCGTTTTCTGTTAATGTAAGAAATTCTTTCTTCCTTAGTAGTGGTATAATTAAAAAAAGTACCTTTTTCGCACACACCTCCAAAAAAGCGAAGTTGCATGGACACTATCCAAAATTTAACTATACCAGAATTCTGTAGTCTTGTAACCAGTAAAGCATAAAATACTGGTTTTCTGGTATTTTGGTACTGCTCAGTTGATAACTTAACTTTCCTGGGTTTGGTACCAATCTGATGTTAGGAATGCTTTTCTTATAACAGGTTACACTATCAGATGAACAGACTGGTAAGATGCTTAATGACGGTACCAAGAGAAATGTGCCTGATATTTTGGATTCTGCAGTTGATGGGCTTTCTTTCCGTATTACGGTATGATTTTGTTTGTGTGTGTGAGTGTGCACGTGGGATCTTCTCCAGCAGTGCACAGTATTATAGCAACCTCTCCTACTTATCTTCTCCTGCAGTACACAGGATTGTGTGTGTATACATGTAGTTGCATGCTTGTTATAGATATAGTGCATCGTATGCACATGAAAGTTCATAATTTTGCTGCACCAAAATTCTTGTCATGCTGTATGTACTGGCTGAAATCGCGGTCAAATTGTGGTTCGCATAAGTTATTATACAACCTTTTTTCATGCATGAAAAAAAAATATTCAATATGCATCTTTTTTTTAAAATTTGATTTACTTCATGGTCTTAATATTGGTGGATAAGTTTTATTGTTCCAATTTATTGTAGATATTTGAACAAATTCCGGGTACGTTATTACTGAGAGGCTCGCTATTGCAAAAGGAGAGCTCCAATGCAGGCAAGTAACTTTAATATACATTATTAAATAATTGGTTCTCACTATTGCTTTTTTGTGTTTTATCAGCTTTACCAGCACAAATATGTCTCAATAATAAGCTTTAGTTTTCTTTTATTAAAATCTTTATGATAAAAAACGATTGTAGTAATAGTTTATTTAGTAATACTTGAAGATGAAGTTATATATTCAGTTGTTTGAAAACGGATTATTAAATTTGGTATCACGAGGGGCGGAAGTAGATAGAGCAGAAGGAGTACCAAGCACCCTATATAAATTGAAAATTTTCAGTTTTGTCGTTCATAAAAAATGAAATATCACTTATTTATGGTACCGCCCGTGGGTATGGTATCCTAAAAAATGACTGCATGGTTGTTACTTGTGTAGGAGCTTTCCAATTGCATTGCTCTGAATTGGAGGAGAAGTTGAAGAGGGAGTTCCTTCACAAGTCGGGCGGCGGATGATGTTTAAAGAGTGAGAAGCAGTGGGAGATAACTGTTGGATCCAATTTTTAATATTTTTCCATAACAGTATTACTAGAGAGTTGCCTTATTGTCTGAACCGATAAAGTTTGAGAGAGCAAGAGGGAGAGAGGACTGTTTTTTATGTTCTTTTTCTTTTTCTTTTTGATGCTCTATGCATCATTTCTATATCATATTAAAAACAGAGAAACTGCGAAAACATCAATTTAAAAATAAACCCCTCTTGTCCTACTCCTACGCCCCTCTGGTTTATCATGTGCATGTTGCATCTCTTAAAACCCAAAAGGTGACTCAGTCAGCTTCATAGCTTTCTCTGTTTCACTTAACACCGTGAACGCTGCTAGCAGTTTTAATCCAAAGTTTAATCTCCTGTGTTATTCTATATGGCTATGTTTGATTGCAAAATAAGAATAAGCTAGAATAGTCAAATAAAGAATAGTTATTGTTTGTCTTATTAAAATAACTAAATCTAAAAATTCTTAGAAATAGTTTATTCTAATAAGACAAAAAGTTTGGATTCCCTGTTCTAGCTATTCCAATCCCACCAAATACCGAATAGGCTATTTCGAATAGCATAATTCCAAAAATAGCTTATTCTCAATCCAACTAAACATACCCTATATATCAAGTCTCTCTTGTGGTAACAAGGACCCTAGAAAATTTTCTCTTTTCTTTGGAGGTTCTTTTATGTTAAAGTTGCAAAATTAGGTGTAGCTGTTCGACAGCAAGGGATTAAGCTTCCTTAGATTCTTTTATGTTAAATTCTTTTATGTTAAAGTTGCAAAATTAGATGTCAAAACAGAGTAAGAACTCTCTTCGAGCAAGCTAGTGCTTGTTCGGACGTCGACAAAATTGAAGTTGTAGGCCTGGTTTGACAAGATCAACATTCTAGAGCTGCTACAAGAAACACTGAGTCGGTATGTTATAAGGCAACTGAAGGAGAGAGGGGAGGAAGGGTATAATTGTCAATTTTATTTTTTAAATAATTAAATAAAATGTTAAATAAATAAAAGGGTATAGAGTAAAAAATGATAAGTTTTTACGGGAATATTAGATATTATGGTGTTTTTATAAGAATATTGGTTATTTTAAAAGTTTGCATGGGTACACTAGAAATTTTCTCTTTAAAGGGAAAATAATATAATTGTTTTTTTAAGTAGAAATGTGAGAATCAAGCTCCCAGATTCCATTAATCAGACACAAAAGTTCAACTCTAATTGAGTTGAAGGAAAATAAGGAAATTAAAATACAAGAAAACAGAAAAAAAAAAATATAATTGTTGGATTATGATTTACGTTCTACACATTGTGCATATTATTAACATATTTAGTGATAATTTTATTGTTCATCAAATGATATAAAATTTAACCGATTCGTATTTGACGGCCTTAATAAAATATTAAATAGTATTTAAATCATATGAAAATAATGTTCTTTTACTTGATTAGAAAATTGTTGTTAAATAATATTAAATAGTATTTATATTATTTTAGGTCAGTTTTTTTCTTTCTGTCGTGATATAATAAGCTAAATTGTCTTCAAAAACCATAAATTATTACGTATTGAAAAATAATTAACGCAGAAGAGATAATAATATCAATGTTCTAAATAACTAGCTATAGCAGTAATATAGTTTTTTCAGACCTTAAAAGCTATAGCGCTATCAGTCGTTTTCAGTATTTTTTAGCCTTTTTGTGATGATGTGATAATCGCTATTTAAAACTTTAAATAATATGTAAAGTACGAAATATGTATTGAATTATTACATGTTTGTGTCTGCATAGCATTGGATAATTTAACATCTATGTCTCCACTGACAGTGTAATTAAAAAAAATGAATTATTAAATTATTATTTTTAATTGTAACTTCAAAATTTCATGCATTGCTCTAACATAAAATTTGATTTATTATTCCATGATAGATTTATTTAACTATCATATATATGTGTAATTAAATTGCTACAAACCAGCTCCGTTCGACAATTTAATGACAAGTTATACGAGTCAATAAAATTATTTCTTTTAAAAAAACACATTCATATACGATCTCGCATAATTACAAATTCATGATTAAAAATAGCTTTATTTTTTCTTTCAAAAAAAGAATAGCTTTAATTCGTTCTAAAGGATACATTCTATTTTCTAATTATTAATTTAGAATTTTTTTTTTAAGAAATCACTTCTAACTATTTTTATAGGCTCTCGTCCCATCACTCTTTTTTTTTTTTTTATAGTAATAAATTCTAACGTGGCCACTAAAAACAATTAAAAGTTAATTGCTCGAGTGTATAGGTTTAAAAATTAAAATTAACTCAACTTTAAAAATTAGATATTAAAATTAAAAACACACAGATCTGGTCCATTTAAATTTTTAAGACATTGACATAACATATAAAAATAATAAATAGCTTTTTATGTTTTTAATTTTAAAAAAAGGGTAGATCTTAACCGTTGAATCAATGTTATATACAGATTTTAACATAAAATTGAACGGTAAAAAAATAAAATAATTGTCGGAAAGGACTGCTGGCAACTATGAAATATAGATTTTAGTATTATTATTATTTAGTTGTTACATAACAAGGAAAGTTGGAAACTCATTTTTAACATAATTGGGGGAATTACACATATACGCTTCAAAAACATCAAAATTACGTATTTTCCCTCTAAAGTTTGAAATTACGTATTTCCCCCTCTAAACTTCAAAAACTCACAAATTTACCCATTTTAATGTCATTTATATTAAAACTCATTCTAAAATTTTAAAATACCTATTTTACCCTTTATTAAAAGCATATAAAAGCCCATCAGACTCAAATTTGAATATGAAGGGTTCCTCTACAGTCCGATCAGCGCGCATCGCATTAAGATCTGTGCACATCGCTTCAATATTCGTGTTGATCTAGAACGCACATATCTTAAAGTAATTCTGATTTGTGCGCATCGCATTAAGATCTATGCATGTCACTTCAATATGCGTGTGTTCGCATCAAGATTTGTGCCGATCTTGTGCGCACAGATCTAAAAGCAGTTCGGACGGTAGATGAACCGTTCATATTCAAATTTGAGTCTGATGGGCTTTATATGTTTTTACTAAAGGGTAAAATGGGTATTTTATAAATTTAGAATGAGTTTTAATATAAAAGACAATAAAATGGGTAAATTTATGGGTATTTGAAGTTTAAAGGGGGAAATATGTAATTTCAAACTTTAGAGGGAGAAATATGTAATTTTGAAGATTTTGAGGGGTATACGTGAAATTCCCCCATAATAATTACTCCCTTCTATTTATAATTAACTTGGGGTATTAATAAAAATGTCGGCTATTTACCGACATTTTTATTAATACCCCAGGTTAAATAAAGATTATTAAAAATACCCATGGTCCCCGAAAATTTTTAAAAATGCCCATACCGGCCATTTAATGGCCGGTTCCGATTAAACTGCCCAGCCGGCCATTAAATGGCCGGTTCCGCCAAAAATCGTTTTCTATAAAAAGCCAGCAGCAGCGAAAATTTTGTATCAAAACTCATTTTATCAGATTTTACACTATCTCTCCTCGGTTGAGCTTTTTCTTCAAGATTTCTCCTTCTCTTCTCAGATTTGCAAGTAAGTCCTTCTAATTTATTATAATATTTTTTGTAGTGCAATATGGTTATGTAATGTTAGGATTTGTTAGTAATTACCAAAATTAGAATAATTTGTTAGTAATTACCAAAATTAGAATAATTTGTTAGTAATTACCAAAATTAGAATAATTTGTTAGTAATTGCCAAAATTAGAATAATTTGTTAGTAATTGCCAGAATTAGAATAATTTGTTAGTAATTGCCAGAATTAGAATAATTTGTTAGTAATTGCCAGAATTAGAATAATTTGTTAGTAATTGCCAGAATTAGAATAATTTGTTGTAATTAGAGAGTAATTAGTGTAATTAGTCAAATTTTGGGTTTACGGTTTATGATTTTGGATAATTTATTTTAATTTAGTATAATTAGAATTAGTGACCATATTTAAGCGTATTTTATGATATCTTTCCATAATTATGATAATTAAGTCTAATTTTTGGCAATTTAGCATAATTATGATAATATAGCCTGGTGTATATGTTATTTAGCGTAATTAAGCCTAGTTAAGCCGATTTTAGCGTAATTAAGCCTATTTTGAACGGTTTTTACCGGTATTAAGCCTATTTTAGCCATTTTTTAGTGTAATTAAGCATAATTAATCATATTTTAGCATATTTTGAGCGTAATTAAGCCTAGTTTAGTCGATTTTAGCGTAATTAAGCCTATGTAAGCCGTTTTTAGTGTAATTAAGCATTTTTTAGCATATTGTATCCTATTTTGTGCGTAATTAAGCCTAGTTTAGCATTTTTTAGCGTAATTAAGCCTATTTTGCACTGTTTTTACCGTTATTAAGCCTATTTTAGCCGTTTTTTAGTCTAATTAATCATATTTTAGCATATTTTGAGCGTAATTAAGCCTAGTTTAGCCGATTTTAGTGTAATTAAGCCTATTTTGAACTGTTTTTACCGGTTTTAAGCCTATTTTAGCCGTTTTTAGTGTATTTTAGCATATGTTAGCTATTTTGAGCGTAAGTAAGCCTAGTTTAGCCGATTTTAGCGTAATTAAGCCTATTTTGGAATGTTTTTACCGGTATGAAGCCTATTTTAGCCGTTTTTAGTGTAATTAAGCATATTTTAGCATATTTTGAGCGTAATTAATACTATTTTATCTGTTTTTAGCGTAATTAAGTCTATTGTAGTTGGTTTTCAGCGTAATTAAGCATATTTATGCTGTTTTGACCGTTGTTAAGCCTCTTTTAGCTGTTTTTACCGTTGTTAAGCCTATTTTAGCGGAATTAAGTATATTGTAGCCTATTTTAGCTGTTTTTACCGTCATTAAGCTGTTTAAACCTATTTTATGCGTTTTAGAAGCGTAATTAAGCTTATTTTATCGGTTTTTACCGTTATTAAGTCTATGTTAACCGTTTATTATCGTTAGTAAGCCAATTTTATCGGTTTTTACCGTTTAAGCCGATTATACCAGTCTTTTAGCGTAATTAAGCCTACTTTACATTTTTTTGCGTAATTATCTCTACTTTAGGAATGATTTATTAAGCGTCGGTTAACATAATTTTATTAATGAAATTAGGATGGTTAGAGGACGGCCTAGGCTTCGTCCACTATCACCTATAGGTGGCGAGCCGATCGGGACTGACAGCACAGAGCATTTCAGTCCTCTTCTGTGGGTGCCCCACCGCGATCACCGGGTCTCACTGGCTTCTCGTGAGGTATGTATTATTTTTTTAAATTTCATCAATTCTAATTGTTGTAACTCACCATGTGGATTAAATTTGTCAATGTAGGATAAAGATCTTTTAGATGTGAAGCTTCGGTGCGTTCGTTTGCCGTACTACCGGTTGATGAACCGGTACCTCGTCAATCTAGGCCTATACCAGATGGTGGACATCTTGGAGACTGGGAGTGGGATCATCAACGCGTCTCTCATAGCAGGATTGGTTGAGAGATGGCGTCCCGAGACGCACACGTTCCACATGCCGTTCGGAGAGATGACGGTGACTCTCCAGGACGTGAGTTCTCTCTGGGGGTTGGCTATCAGTGGCACCCCCGTCTCTGGCGTATCTGACAGCACGACGTTTGCTGCTCAGATTGAGGAGCTTTTGGGGGCTGATCCTGACTTCATCATTGAGAAGAGTGGAAAATCAAAATTTCACTTAAGGATGAAGAGGTTGCGCGAGCACTTCAGCGCGGGTCTGACAGAGGACTCCACCGATGAGGAGATTCAGAGGTAAAGACTTCAAATCTCTCGTATTATTTTTATTTATTTAATTTTCGTTTGTTGATGAACTTATATTCCATGCTTGTTACTGCAGATATACACGTGGATACGTGATGGACCTATTTGGTTCCGTCATGTTTCCCGATTCTTCCGGTGACTGCATGGCGATGATGTATCTCCCGCTGCTGGCAGACCTGGAGCAGCCATCACGTCTCAATTGGGGTGCGGCCGTCCTAGCCCATCTGTACTTCCACCTGTGCCGTGCTTCTATGGTAAGTCCCTAACTATTATCTTACTATTTTACCTAATAAATCAAGAAGTGGCACCCAACATATAAAATTATTACAAACTGCAGCCAGACGTGAGACAGATGTATGGACCAGTACTGTTGCTTCAGCACTGGTCGTGGTCACGGCTACCGGTGGGCAGACCCATACCGAATGCGACACCAGCTTGGGGAGATCCCGACGATGTTCACTGCCCGGCATACGCCAAGATGTGGCACGGTACGCACCATTATCGCGATACGACTCACGGGGGTACAGTGGGTATCAGGCCAGTTCGGTCACAGCTGCAGACTTTGACGGCAGAGCGGGTTGAGTGGACACCGTACGCCAGGCTGTACGATGAGGGGAGGCTACCGACGAGATGTTTCCAGTCGCAGGATATGTGGTTCTACATAGGGCCACTCGTACATTTCTGGATAGTGGAGCACCACTATCCGGATCGTGTACTCCGACAGTTTGGACATCCGCCATTCATACCGATGGATCCAGCTTTGCCGAGTTCTACCACCGCAGACCTGCACAAGTAAGTCGTATCTCTTTTCTATTATTTTCTATTTACTTGATTTATTTTTATTGAATTTAACGTGTTCATTACAGGTTGTCTCACTTATCGCGTACGGAGCGCGACTGGAGCGATCACCACGCCTTCTATTGCAGTATATTGGCGCAGCCGCAGGACCACCACTTCTATGTACTCCCGGATGAGTTTTTTCAGACACCGGGGGATCCCCTGCTGAGGTACGAGACTTGGTACTTGCGGGTCGGCATGGCGAGCGTATATCTCGAGGGCGATTACGGTGCACACTTGCGTGACAGGATCATGGACGACGACGGTTACACGCCCAATGGTAGTAAATGGGCTCGCGAGGTAATGCACATATAACTGTACTACTTTTTTCCTTGGCTGATTACTTAATCAATGTTTGATCTAACAAATTACTTTTGTCAGCTGTTGAAAGCGCTCAAAGGCGCCGCGCATGGTATCAGAATGTTGGGCAAGAAGAGTTTTAGGCGTCTTGGGTTCAGCTACATCGAGAGGAGTGCCACTTTCATCGAGGATTCTGGGCACGGTGGTCAGCTCATCGGCATGCTGCGGGACGCCAGAGAGAACGTCAACTGGCGTGATATAGATGCGGCCGAGTCCGATGATAGTCCTGTTCGACTGCGAGACATGCCATCTCCCCCCGAGACGGTTCCAGCGTGGGACTACCATCGCTGGGTATTGTCCACGAAGGGATGGCACGCATTCTACGACGAGCACGGTCGGCCAGTTCATCCTCCGGTATGATTCATTTAATTTGATGTATGGATTAGTGCATCTATCTTCGGTGCAGTTCTAATTTAGTATATTTTGTGTGTGATTGCAGGGTCCAGCCGAGGTACCGGGGGCTGCTCCAGAGTTCGCTCCAGAGTTCGGTCTGGACGAGCTTATTCATCCTGACTATGGGATGCCGCCGATGGCCCACGATGGAGAGGCCGGTGGTAGCGGGGCTCAGCATCAGACATACTATGGGATGCCGCCGATGGCCCACGATGGAGAGGCCGGTGGTAGCGGGGCTCAGCCTGAGTTTGGGACTGATCTTGCTGCATCTATCTTCGGTACACCCCCGCCGGTTTCTATGCCTGAGTCTGACTGGGATACTGCAGATAGGATGTATAGAGAGGCCGACGAGCGCGTGGTGACACCGAGAGATAGAGCATGGCCGCATCGAGCGAATGCGGGAGTTCCAGCTGAGCGATGGTCCCCTTCTCCGTGGCGGCACTGATTTCTTTTATTTTTTTATGGTTTTGTTGTTTTATTGTTGTATGTTAGGTGTTTTACTATTTGGTTGTTCTATGTTCGGTGTTTTACTATTGTATTGTTATATTTTGTTGTTCTATGTTCGGTGTTTTACTATTTCATTGTTCGCCAAAAAAATAAGTACAGTAAAATATATCAAACCGACACACTTACGCAAAATACTTAGTATAAATTAGGAAATCCACACAAATTAGAATAAAAAGGGTTCATAACATATAAGTACAAAAATGTGATAATTGGGATAAATCACCTCCTACTACTACTACTACGCCTAAAACTAAATCCCCTAAAGAGACCGGTTCCCATAGATGACCGACTAGAGGGCTCAGCTTGGGTTCCGGACGGCCCTGCTTGGCTTTCAGATGCACTTGTTGTACGCCTACTAGTTGACCTTCTCGGTGGATCTCTTTGCAGTCCAACCGCCTCACCTCCAAAATTAATGGCATCCCCCATTGCTTCTGCAAACATAACTGAAGCATCTAAATTGCTTGTAGCGGGGGAACGCCGTGACCCTCCGGACACACTTGCCCTTGCACTAGCCGGGTCATTCTCGTACTGGTTGGTCGCGATTCTTGCATCTGCATTTGTATATGTTATTTAGTAAGTTGGTGCAAATTGAAAGTAAATATAATTTCTGATAAATGTTACGTACCTCTTCGTTGCCTATCAACAGTAGAACGTCACGGTTGATGCCCCCGTCGTCTACCTTCCAGTTCATCCATTGTCATTACATGACGGACGTGTTTTCGCCGCCCCTTCCTAATCCATCCTTGCGCGGGGACAATTGTTGGTTCAGTATTAGGAGGCCAAGTTTCCATATTGCCAATGGAAGAAAACACCCCGTTCCAAGTACTCAAAAGGTAGTCCACATTGTACCAGTGTGCAACAAAGTCATCCTCACACCAATTCCGTTTCCGACAAACCGCTAACACATGAGCGCACGGAATAGAGGTTAATTGTATACCTCTGCAATCACATTCCATTTGGTTGCCAGCACCGCGTCTCACAATGTACATGCACTCCCTGCTTGTGAACTCCATAACCCCCAAGTCGTTGCGACGGCAAGGGATATGCTCATTTGGAACTGAAACTTGGTACTCACCTTGGCCGTGCGTGTAAGGCACCAATCGCATTCTTGCAGCTTTCTCCCATTTTCTTCCCAACTTCTCCAAAACCCGGTTGGAAAACTTCTTGTCATTGTCTTTTAATTCCATGGCTCGCTGTCGCCGTTCAACAAACCATTGGTTGCATTTGTAGAACGTATCCTCCACTATAGCAGCAACGGGCATTCTACGGCTATCCCGGAAGACATTGTTGAGGCACTCAGAGCCATTTGTTGTCATTATACCAAACCGGTATCCTCCATCACATGTCTGGAAAATCTTCTCGTAATTGGACGGCTCCGTCGGATCATTCGGGCGAACTTTGCCAACCTTCCGTAAATATGCATTGCACCTTGGATTTAGCTGCACAAAACAAACAGATGTTATTTCATTTTCACAGTATAGTTAAAAAAAAATTTAACGAAATGTTTTACATTGCAAATACCTTAGCAAACTCTTCGAACATCTCTTTCAACTTTCTTGGCTTCTTCTTCTTTGCTCCTTCTCTGAACCTTTGGCCATACCACTTTTCTTTTCCACAGTTCTGGACCAGGTTGTCGGCAACATGCTGAATACAAAACCTGTGCACAAAAAGCTCTGGAGGCCATCCGTATTCTGCAGTCAGTGCAGCTTTGATCCCCTTGTGCTGGTCTGATATAACACAGACAAATTGGTTATATCCAAGCACTTCATTCCTCAACCATTGCAAGAAGAAACCCCAATTATCGGCATCCTCCTTATGCACGATTGCAAACGCAAGAGGCAACAATTGATTCTCGGCATCGTAGGCACAAGCTATCAATAGCCTACCCTCGTACCGCCCTGACAAAAAGTATGCATCTATGCTGATCACCGGTCTCAAGAACCGAAACGCTGCAATACATGGACCAAACGCCCAAGCGACGGCCCTGAACTGAACTTCACCTTCCTTTATTACTCCTGTGTCTTTGTCTCGTATCGGACTGGTCAGAAAATGATACTTTGATCCAGGATTCTTAGCGCAAATTGCCATCAATAGTGGTCTCAGCAAGCTGTACGAACCTTCCCAACTACCAAATTCGCGGGCTATTGCAAGCTCACGACCCCTCCACAGTCGGTTGTATTTCGGGGTGACGTTATCATACACGGCCACAACATAGTTTGCCACCGACCGGATGCTTATACAGGGATCGATCTTAATGCTGTTCTGGATGATATCGGCAATGATTGATGCCGTCAGACATTCATTGTCGGTCCTTGTATACTCCGTCCTGCATGTGTGAGGCTTGTCTTGCTTCGTTATAACCCACGCATCTCCAGTTCCCGATGGTTGTCCCCTGAGCTCGTAACCACAACGCCGGTCTTTGCACACCACATAAATCCGGCGGCTATCACTTTTCTTCATTCTTATTTCCTGATTCGAATGAACATGATGCTCTCTAATCTTCTTTATTAATTCATCTTTGCTTTTAAAAAATTGGTTTGCAGCCAGCTCACCGTTGTACTCGATTCGTGGCCCATAGGAACCAGTATCTGCTTCTCTAAACCGAGATATATCATTGAAGTCTGGGAATGGGTGCGTATCACTCCGCCCGGTAAGCGGCGCTGAGCCAGAGCTGCTTCGAATGGGCCCTTCGCCTGTTTCATCTGGATCATCAGAGACCCAGTCATCTCCATCATATTCATCTCCACTCTGCAGACGTTCACCCGGAATATCATTGATATTTTCAAAATCTGATCCAATTTCATCATGTATTGGTCCTGGGAATGGTAAAGGCGCCTCTTGCACGGGTCTAGGTGGGGAACAAATTTGGAGTATTGGTTGAGGTGGTGATTGCGGGGCAAGTGGATAGTTGATTTCTGGGTTGGTAGGTGGATATTGGGTTTCTGGGTGAGTATGTGGATAGTAGGTTGCTGGATGTGTAGGTTCATAGTAGGTTGCTGGATGTGGAGAAACGACGGGAGTTTCCATTGCAACTGAGTATTGGCTGGAACTTCCAACCCCTGGCTCTCTCGGAACTCTTTTAACATAGATCTCTATTACAAAATCTCCGTTGTCCTTAAAATACCCACACAACCCTCTCCATGTATTTTCATCTGTAATTTTCGCAAGTGAATATTTCCCGGTTTTTCCATTACAAACTCGGGTCCCCAATTCAAGGTTGCACCTTTCTGGATTATAACCGGTGTAATCGAAAAGTATGACTTTCAAGTCCAAAAGAGATATATCATCGTTAACCATAGCTGAAGCAATTGGTTCTTTGTTGTAATAAGGCCCGTCTGTATTTTTTTCAATTTTACCACCACAGTGTATTGAAATCAATGGCATTGTAATCAAGCTACATTTCGAAAGTGATAATCATTTGTCAGGTTACTAATTTACACAGTTACTGAATAAAAAAAAAAATTAATGAATTACTTACAATTAATTAATTAAAATTAAGTATAATTATTTAAAGTTAATCAATTTTAATTAATTAACTATAATTAATCAATTAAAATTAATTAACTATAATTAATCAATTAAAATTAATTAACTATAATTAATCAATTAAAATTAATTAACTATATAATTAATCAACTAACTATAATTAATTAATTAAAATTAATTAACTATATAATTAATCAACTAACTATAATTAATTAATTAAGATTAATTAACTACAATTAGTTAATTAAGATTAATTAACTACAATTAGTTAATTAAGATTAATTAACTACAATTAGTTAATTAAGATTAATTAACTACAATTAGTTAATTAAGATTAATTAACTACAATTAGTTAATTAAGATTAATTAACTACAATTAGTTAATTAAGATTAATTAACTACAATTAGTTAATTAAGATTAATTAACTACAATTAGTTAATTAAGATTAATTAACTACAATTAGTTAATTAAGATTAATTAACTATAATTATTGAAAATTAATTAACTTTAATTAATTAAAATTAATTAACTAAAATTAATTAATTAACTATGATTAATTAATTATATTTAATTAGCTATGATTAATTAATTAATTAAATTTTTTTAATTAACTATGATTAATTATAATTAATTTATCATAGTTAATTAATTTTAATTAATTAATTAATTTTTAGATTAAAAAAAATAATTAATTAAAAAATAAAATTAAAATTAAAAATTAAATTAAAAACATAAAGAAAACGTACCTTTGAAGAGGCTTTGCTGCTGCGACTTCGGCTGAAGAATTCTGAGCGTCTTCGGCTGCATTTATAAGCTGTGAAAAGTGGAAAACCGAAAAAGGCACGGGGCCGGCCATTTAATGGCCGGTTTGGGATTTAATAGGGTACCGGCCATTTAATGGCCGACTGGGGAGTTTAATCGGAACCGGCCATTAAATGGCCGGTATGGGCATTTTTAAAAATTTTCGGGGACCGTGGGTATTTTTAATAATCTTTAATTAACTTGGGGTATTAATAAAAATGTCGGCTATTTATATCCACAACAATGCATAGATAGTATATATCAATACTTTTAGTCACATACAATTAACCTGTTTAATTATATTATATGCTAATTATAATTACGAATCCATGTTCACATTATGAAAAATATTTGTTAGGGTTTAGGGTTTATTTGTACCCGTTAGATTAGACCGAACCGATAGCTCTGGCATCAAATCTCCTCCTTTTTATTTAATAAATGTTAACTTTTAAATAAATCCCCTAAAAAAACTTAAATTGATTTTGAACTTTAAAGAAGTTGTAATAAAAAAATCCTGGCCTTATCCACTATTTTTTTGGAACAAAAATGCATTTTTTTATCTTTTTATATTTCATTGATTGATATTCGGTTTTAAGAAAGAATGGATTTTAAAATCCCCTGTTAAAGTTTGTTTCTTATAGTCAGATTATTTTATATCATTAGAATTTAAAATACCAACTCTTAAATAGTCAGATTAGTTTATATCATTAGACTAACTAAAAAGCCCAACTTCTATATTTCTACCCTTAATTTCTATATTTCTACCCTTAATTTATATCATGATAAATATTTGTAAAATATTTGTTAGGGTTTAGGGTTTAGGGTTTATTGTTGGAGATAAATGTGCAAATAAGAATTAAATATTTTGGCCAGCATGACATGTTGAACGACATGATTAACAATATATTTTTATTTATAAAATTAACACACATTTCTGAAATTTGAAATAGAATTTTGAAATCATCATAAATCTGGCGGAAAAGGCAAGCTAGCAGTAGCAGGCACTTGATCTCAGCCGTTCATGCCTACTGTGCAATGGATTGTAATATCAATCTGACGGTTGGAAAACGACTCAAATCATCCTGCACCGAGCGCGTGTTGCTAGTATTGCACCGGATCATAGCCTCACTCGAGCGTGGGGCCAGCGAATGCTCCCAGCGCCAACAGGTGTCCTCCGCAGGAGGATTGGAATGATCGTAGGCCGTTCAATCAAGTTGACTGGAGGACAGCAGTTAACATCGTCCGTTTGATCTTCGCAGCGATTACTTTTGTGTTTCTACGACACACCTCAACTTTTGCTGAGTTCTCTAAGTTTTATTATATGGATCGTCTACAACTTTCGAAGAACACTGTAGTTGAATTACTTGGTGTCGGTCGTTCGATTCAAATATTTGCAAAATTACTTCCCATCGCTCAAAGTTTGAAGTTGCTTTTGGGTACTTTTTGGGTACACGAAGAATATGAAAATTATTAAGTTCCTTTTTTGGGCTTTGTAGGTCCCCATCCCCTATAAATAGCCTCGTATTTCTCAACATTTAATCCCGCCGAAGAAATATTATATTCACCAAAATAATACCAGGGTTAAAATAGCAATATAAAGGCGCTTCAACTGAGAACCTAGGGTTAGGGTTTCTCGATCCTTTTCGCTCTCTTTTTCTTCGGTTAGGGTTTCTCCATCTCTAACCATTCAATGGCGCAAGAAGGCTCTAGGCTTAAGGGAACCGTCAAATGGTTCAACGATACTAAGGGTTTTGGCTTCATCTCTCCTGAAGACGGCGGAGAGGATCTCTTCGTCCACCAGTCGTCGATCAAGTCCGATGGGTACCGGTCACTTTCCGAGGGGGAAGCTGTTGAGTACGTCGTCTCAGAAGGCGACGATGGCCGAACCAAGGCAGTGGATGTGACCGGACCCGACGGATCTAGCGTCTCCGGCGCGAGATCTGGCGGCGGCGGCGGCGGAGGTCGGGGTGCTCGAGGCGGCGGCGGCGGCGGTGGCGGGTATAGAAGTGGTGGTGGTGGTGGTTATGGTTTCAATGGTGGCGGCGGAAGAGGTGGAGGCGGCCGTGGCGGTGGTGGATACGGCGGCGGAGGCGGTGGTCAAGGTAATATTTTTCCTCTTTATCCTTCTTAAGTTTGAGTTTACGATTAGTGATTTGAGTAATGGAATGAGCGATAAGTAGTATTTGTTGGTGGAGGCGTTTGCAGTGTTCTTTAGAAATAAGAAAGTCGTTTTCATTTGGGACCCTTTCTTTTATGATATTAAAAGGACTATCTTTCCCTTGAATGAAGCTTTAGATCTGCTTCCGGATCTATTTTCAATCAGATCCGAGTGTTATGTGACGTTTTTTTCTTGATCTTGTAGTTTATGTAGATGGGAGTAGCTAATGGGGTATTGTTTTCTTAAAATACAGTTATTAATTTAATGGAAAATATTTTTTTCGTAATTAAAGCATGATTGATGTTAATTACTCAATGCATGCTTGCTTTTTAAATGTCCAGTTATACTTTAGGTTACTTTACAGTGGTAGTGCTGCTGCAATAGAAGCACAAGGTAATATGTTGTTATTAACCTTTGAAATGCAAAACAAGAATTTGATAATATACAGTTTATTTTTTGTGTTTTTTCTCTGGCTACTATTGTGCTAATTTAGACTTGAAATGGCAATGTGTGGTAAAAAAGTTTTTTATGGCTTCTGAGGTGCAGTTTGACCTGAAAATCCTAGGTAAGTGTTTTAGTCACGCTCAAACTAGTAATATGTTATGTTTTTTCTGCAAACATGAAGATTAAACTCAGTACATGCTTTTTTGTTTGAAATATGCATGCATTGCTTAGTGTGTTTTAGTTCATGGGTTTCGAATAATTTCTATTTCTTAGTGTTGCTGTTTACTTATAGTTGATATGTTGAATCTGAATGAAATGAAACCTTTTCTGACAGGTGGGGGGGGCTGCTTCAAGTGTGGTGAGGCAGGCCACATGGCCCGGGATTGCTTCCAGAGTGGTGGCGGTGGTGGTGGCGGCGGCGGCGGTGGCGGTTGTTATAACTGCGGTGAACAGGGTCACATGGCCCGTGACTGCCAGGGAGGTGGCGGCGGTGGCGGTTACAGTCGTGGCGGCGGCGGCGGCGGAGGTGGCGGTAGTTGTTATAATTGTGGTGAGCAGGGTCATATGGCCCGTGACTGCCAGGGTGGCGGCGGCGGCGGCGGTGGTTACAGCCGTGGCGGCGGTGGTGGCGGCGGCGGCGGCGGTGACCGCTCCTGCTACAACTGTGGTGAGGGGGGTCACATTGCCCGGGACTGCCCTGCCAAATAAGCTCACTCCTCGCCTCCCTTTTTGGTTTATATGATATATTGCATGTATCATATACCTTGTCACCTTATGGATTAGGGTTTTGGTCGTCATTAGTAGTGTTGTGGTGTTTTTTTGTGGAATGTTGCTAAGGATTGTTTGTTCATGTTGTTGTTTGTGCTCTGGATGTTGGTCGTATCTTTATTGCTGCGGTGTTTTAGTAGCTGAGATTGTTGTTCTCTGTGGGATTTGATGGTGCGGGTATGGGTATGGGGGGGTGAAAGGGGAGACTAAAGAAATCTCTCTTTATGCTCTCTCTTTGCTTTTACTATACAACTTAGTTATGTTATCAGTATTATTAGCTTGGCATTCATTTTGTGGTTGGTTCCTCATTGCTGTTATTTTTTATTATTTTTCGTTTCTTTAGATATTTAGTGTTTCTTATTCTTTGCATGGAATGTCGGTTTGTTTGAGATAAGGTTGGTAAGTTAATTACAGGGTTGGTGAATTTAAACCTTGATTGCTTGGTCTGTTCCAGGTGTGGTTTATACCAGGTGATGGAGATGCTGCACTGCGGCATGCGGAGCTCTGCTGCTCTGTTTTGTTATGCAAAGTGTAGAGATTTGTTTGGTAAGTCCTTTTGGTCAATTTCTAACTGCATTGTCTGTGTATGGCGCTGTACTCTTTTGCTTGAATGACTTGGAAGCTTGTTTCATTCGTCAATTGTGATAGAAGGGTATTATGTCGGCAGTGGGCAATTGTTTTGTTCATAATAAAGTGATCTCAATTTCACATACACTGGCTAGTATAGACTATATACAATTTATACTACTGGGGACAAAATAAAGAACAGTGAAAAAACCTTGAAACAGCACCTCCTATTAGTATGCATTTCAACATGATATCTAAATTTGTAATCGGTCATTTATCTCTTTGGTATCAAAATTTGTAAATTGGTTATTTCATTTGGGTTTGCCTTTTCTTATTTTTGGAAGCTTGCAAGTGCAAGTCGCCAATGGTGTAATTAATCCTTTTGTTTTTAACTTTTTATTCAATTTTTACATAATATCAAAAATTAAAATTGTGTTAACAGATGCCATTTGTTTTCTTTCAAGCATGGACCTTAATGTGGGGTGTAGCATTTATGCGAATAATGATGCATAAGATTTGCTTCTGAATAAAGATAACATATCATCAGATAACTAAGCAACAGAGAATTATGCATATATAGATGCCAATGCGGATGGAGCACATATTATTCATTCTATTTAGACCCCTAAAATTTTGCCCATTTGAGAAACGGTCCATATTTTACGGGGACCAGCTAAATGCTTTAGCAATTTTCATATCTATATTTAATTATTTATAAAAAGGGTCAAGTCTTGATTTATTTCCCTCACGCCCCAAGTGCCGTTTATGTAAACTATTTCCCTCTACATTCTGATTTGATCAGAAAACTTCTTATTTTACTCACATCATTTGTCAAAATTATTTTGTGTTTATGCATTTAAGGTATAACAAAATTCTTAAAACGAGAAAATATTTTTTTTGGGTTCCTTTATTGGTATTTATGTGTAGCGAATTGCGATAGTTTTGATTGTAAGAACTTTTAGTTTTTTCTTCGATAAATCTTTCTCTTTCTGATATATATAGTTTGAAGAAAAACCCAATTAGAGGCATAAAGCAAATGTGATATGTAATATATAAGGGGTGAGAATTATCATCAATAGATATGCTTGACAATTTTGAATATCATAATTTTTTTTTTGACTATTATAAGGCTAACCATACTTTGTGAATATCGTATATAAAGAGAATTAAATTTGATATATAAGTTTTACTTTTAATCAAATAACTTAAAATTTACCACCTCCTTTATTTTAACAATTTCTGATGAAATCTTTAATAACATTTTAATTTGTATTTACTTTTCTATATTTTTTTCTTGGCTTGTTTAGAAAATCGTTGCTAATATTTGTCAACCTACTTGTAAACAATATTTTTGAAGGATGTGCAAATAGACTAGAATCGGGGGGTAATACATGAAATGTACAAGCATGAAATTAAACAACAAACAAATATTCGCTGGGCTCTTTTTGTATCCATTTTTGGTGGAGGCGAAGACGAAAGGAATAATGGAGTTCATAGTGGGGGGAAGCATAGATGCACGACTCTGTAGCGAATGTATTCTTCATTGCATTTTTTTATATTTACAAATAAATAATGGTTGACATATTCTTCTGTTTTATCTCATAAATACTATGTATTATGGATGTTACTAGGGATGTAAAAAAGCCGGTTCCATCACAGCATAATACGGTATGCGTGTAATGCTGTGTGAATCACGTGTTCCGTGTCTTGACCAATCATTTCTGTGACGTGGCCATCATTTAGAAAATTAGCACGGCACGACAAGACACGCATTGGTTTGGTCCTGACACGACACGTGGTCACACGAGTCATTTGTGATTACGACCTATAAATCTTTATTCCTTGTTCTCTATTGATGTGCAACTTAACACGCCATAAGTACTGTATGATTTACAGAATTAGTTTAGCTAATTACAATGATGTTTAGTATAATCTACAGGCGAATTGGGCATTATCCAAAAGATTTTTGACAAATTTTATTTAAAGTCGGACTTAAACATGTGTCTAAGTTTCACATGAACAAATTGAGAAGTTAATAAATTAAACGGTTTTGTGAATCTAAATTATGTGTACAAATTTCAACACATGTGAAAGAGTTTAGACCCGAACTTTAACGAGGCTTGGTCGAAAGCTTATTGGCTACAATAATTCTATTTGAATAGTAAAAGTATAATAATTCTTCTTAGCTAAAGAGAGTGATTAAGCACAAGTTACAGTGCAATTACAATAAGATCAGAGACACCTAAAATAGACTCAATACCACAAACAATGACATGATTAACTCATGCAAAAAATGTAAGAGCAAAAATAAATATAAGATAATACTTGAGGAAGGAACACGCTGAGTAATTAATCATCCAACTTAGTTTAGTTTAAGTAAATTAAAATGAGTAATTACTCCATGCGATTACAACATAATTGGATTCACCTCCAAGCAAAGCAAAGCACAAGCCAATATGCTGGAGACCAAATATTATAGATAACTGAAATTACCAGCCAACCCCTTAATTTATTTTTATCACAAATCCAATCGAAATTGGTATTGATCTAGGATAGTTGACCACAATCGGCAACGACAACGCGCTTAGAAGTGGCACCGCTGCGGGATCCGACACTCTCAATGGCCTTCACAACATCTAATCCTTCCACGACTCTGCCGAATACTACATGCTTCCCGTCTAGCCATGGTGTTTCTGCTGTGCAGATGAAAAATTGCGATCCGTTTGTGTTTGGCCCCGAATTTGCCATCGACAGGATTCCCGGCCCTGTGTGCTTCTTTGCAAAACTGTGTTCATGTTAAATTGGCACAATTGTTATATCATACTTTTTTTGGGCCATTTGGTAAAATGTGAAGAGTGAGGCTATGGTACTATGCATAGCGCATATTGATCCGTACTATGGATTAATATCTTCATTTTTGAAATCCAAGTAATCAATTTCAACCGTTCAATATTTTCTCCATATGAAATGTACTTGTAGATCAAATTTTATATTTTTTTAAATTTGTAAACTATTTTTTAAATAGGTAGAAAATCACTTGATCTAAAGATTCTACATCATTTAAAAGTAGTGACTTTCTATCTATCCAAAAATATAGTAAACAAATTCTAAAAAACACAAAATTTGATCTACATGTACATTTTCATATGGAGATCATGTTTAAAAGTTCAGATCGACTGTTTAGATTTCGAAAACGGAGATAATAATTCATAGTACGGACCAATCTGTGCAATGTGTAGTAGTACCTCAGCCTCACTCAATTGTGAATTGGATGCTTTTATATATTTGATGACATAGTCAAAGTTGAAGTGCGTTTTTCATTTTAAAATTTTGCATATGGTAATCAATGATGTAATGGTTTGACTTAATTTCCTTAGATAATCGTACACCAGGTAAATTGGAGAAAAGAAAAGTATATATAATAAAAAAAATCTGAGATAAGACTTTAGAATTTGGTTTATTTTTTGTAATTCAACCTTTAAATTTGCCAGAGTATAGTGCTGCTAAATCAACGCGCATACATCTTACAAATTAGAAGATGGATTAACATCAAAGTTATAAGATCCGGTTTTATTGAAGCAGTAAACAGCAGGATTTTCAATTTTGTTGAAGAAACAAACCTTTCATCAGCAAATTTCTCGCCGTAAATGGATTCACCGCCAGTGCCATTGCCGCGAGTGAAATCACCTCCCTGGCACATGAAACCAGGGATCACACGGTGAAACGACGAGCCCTTGAAGTGAAGGGGTTTGCCAGATTTGCCAACGCCTCTCTCACCGGTGCAGAGCGCTCTGAAATTCTCTGCTGTGCGGGGGACCACGTCGGCGTACAACTCCATCACGATCCGGCCAGCGGAGGTCCCACCGACGGTCATGTCGAAGTAAACCTTAGGGTTTGCCATTTTTTACTTTTCTTAGGTGCTCTCTGTTTTAGAAATTAGAAGGTTTAGTTTTTATTTTGGCGAGACTTGCTGGGCTGGGGAGGGGAAAGATGGGGTTTATATAGAGAGAGGCGACGAAATTGACCGAAACAGCAAACAGTGTGCAGCGAGAGTGGGCTCTTCGATGGGGACACGTGTCGTAATCTTAGAGGAGATCTGTTGCTCTTATATTTTTGGGGAATTTCTTCTAAAATTCATAATATCATACCTTCTGAATTTTATAAACTCACAAAAAATTTAGCCAATTTATGTTTTTTTAATTTATTTTAAATTATAAAATATCCATCTTATTCTTTATTAAAAAATAAAAAATATGTAGCATGTGTAAAATACTTAATTGGTCAGTTTATGAGGGCAAAATGTTCACTTCTCTACTTGAAATGCATACATAGTGACATTTAGGTATACTCTTGTACATGTGTCACGGGTAGAAAAATAAATAATTAGTCATCCACCCGAGACTTATTAGAAAACTGAACATTTATTATACAAACTACATATTTTTGTAACTTTTAATAGAGGGTAAAATGAGAAGTTTATAAATTGAAATGAGTTTTAATAAAAAGACAATAAATTGTATAAATTTGTGGGTTTTTAAAAATTAAAAAGGGTAAATATGATTGAAAAATGAAACGTAATTTGAAGGTTTTTGAGGGATATACATTAAATTCCCCTTATATTATTGTTGAGAAAAGAAGCGGAGTGGTGAAATCAAATCATCATTGGAGCAGAGCAGTGTTTACATTTTGTTTTGCTAAGAGGGAACTTATGTCTCTCTCCATTTCTACCTCCAAATGGAGAACTAGGAGGCAAACTCACGGATCTTTGCCTTAATTTATCAAATCACGAGCATTTAAAACATAACCTACTAAATATAAACATACCTAAATTTTATCCTTTTTTTTTATTTTTTCTACCATTTCATTAATTTTTCATATGTGAGCCTGAGCCAGGACATCTCCTTTTCCCCGGTGAAATGAACGGAGCGAAAAAATGTTGCCACGTGGGACCCATATAATTATAAATTAATTGATTCGAAAAAATTATTTGGTTGGCTGCAACTGCAAGAGGAGCAAATCTATCAAAACTCAAAAGGCGTTGTGCAATGTGTGAACCACTTATAGTTCTAGAGTGGGAAAAATGGCACGCCGGAGCCGGCTCCGTCACGGTTCGGCACGGTAACGGCACGGAACGGCACGGCACGCGTGTCGGTCACGTGCCGTGACTCGCGTGTCGCGTGCCGTGACCATTCGCGTGCCGTGACCAATTGTTGGCAAAGAAGACACGGCACGGCACGGCACGGAAATTGCCTTGGTCACGGCACGGCACGGCACGGAAACACGGCACGGCACGGCACGGGTCACGCGAGTCACGGAACGGAAGACACGCCAGTCACGGCAGACTCGCGAAGCAATACACTAACATACCTAATACCTTCCTATAAGGTATAATTTTATTTTAATTAAAATATTTATATTTAAATATCAATTAAAACATTTGAATTTTAAAGAATCGTTTCATATATTTTTTTTAAAACGTTAAATGCGATCAAACTTGACTAACGCGCGTTTGGTCACGGCACGTTTGGTCACGGCACGAATTAGTCACGGCACGACTTAGTCACGGCACGCGAGTCACGGCGTGACTCGCGTGCCGTGGCCATTCGCGTGCCGTGACCACCCCTCGTAATTTTTGTCACGGCACGGCACGGCACGTGAAAAATTTACTTGGTTACGGCACGGCACGGCACGTGACCAAAGTCACGGCGTGTTAGTCACGGCACGGCACGTTTTTCCCACTCTACTTATACAGCGTCGTGTCCACTTTACATCTTGGCCCCACAAATTGGTTCCTTGACTGGAGAGAGAGAAATATTATCTTTCAATCAATAATTAATCGAAGGAGACCTTTTGATTTATGTAGATTTATGTCGAAATGTTAGATCGCATCAAGATCTATGAAGGATCTAGCGGTTTGTATTTGTTATAATTTTTCTGACAATTTTAGAGTGGCGGGTAATCTGTAGTATTCCATGTAGCGACCTATGGAAGTTTGAAAAATTGCACAAAATGAACTCGCAACATTTCGGTTGCACACTGAAATGCCGCAATGAAATCGCCAGAGAAAGCGTGTCAGTAGGTTTTTACTGGTGAACTAGAGGAGATCTATACCGTTGATCCTCAAGGACTGGACAGCTGAGGTGATCTTGTCCGCTCGTTTCGGTACGCAATGTGTAAAGCGAAGCGCGTACTCTTCTTTTGAGATTTGTCCATACTAGAATAGAAAGCAAAATAAAATTTGGCAAAATCATGAAGCGCACTATGATTGGAGAGAACTTGTTAGCATGTTGGATTCCATACGTACATAACGCTTAATATATGTCATTTCTTTTTCTTCCCTTTCGTCTCTGTCAAGAATCTGTATAGCTTGATTTATTCCTTTTATTCCTTTTTTTAGTCTCTTTGTTTCAGAATTTGTGTCTTTGTGCACTCATGAAAGGTTTTTTTTTTTTTTTACTAGATTCTTTGTTGCTTTCGGCAATATCATTTTGTAGCCATCTTGGTCAACAACTTGCATTGATTCCCAATGAATGCAGACATTTAAGAATTGTTTTTTTCGTTTGAATATATTATCTTATACACGGTCAGAATTTTGGTTTGTAACAAGAATGCACCAGTTAGTTGCATGATTGTTAAGGGTTCATGCAAATAATTTGGGCTGTCGCATGTAATTGTTTTTGTGATCCTGTTTATATTATTTTATTCCACCATGCTCATGTTAATAATCTGAAGAGTCGAAACCGATTATTAGCATGAGTTGTCGCATACAATTGTTATGTTGAACATTTTTATATTATTTTATGCTAGAAGTCCATACTAATACTCGGCCACCATGCCCATGTTAATAATCTGGATTGTCGAGACTGGATATTTGCATGGGCTGTCGCATATAATTGTTTTTGTAATCCTGTTTATATTATTTTATTCAAGAGGTCCATGTTAATACTCAACCACCGTGCCCATGTTAAAAATCTGGATTGTGGAGACTAATTATTTGCATGCTGGCCCATGTTAATAATTTTGAATTACTGGTCAAAGATGTGTATTTGTTTTTTTTCTTTCCCTTTCAATGGTGAATATAACTATAAATCATAGCACTACGAATTATAACAGTGTATAAAATAACTTTAGTTTTGAAACATAAGCAATGGGTTTTAGATAAAATTCTTCCAAATATTTGAGATAAGCAATTAATTCACCAAATTGAAAAAAATATATTACAATGACTGTGCTCTCAATTAATATAAACTGCTAGCTGGACTGTTCATTTAATCTTATCAAATTAAATTCTATGACTTGATGAAGGGGTCCAGGTGGCTGAAAGGGTGGCAGGCAGAGGGTGGCAGTCCAAAGGGTGCTGGAAAACTCTCTATTTAAGCAGCCACCGCTGGCTTCTCTTCCAAAATCTTTTTAAACACCTACAATCCTAGCACAAATCTGATCAGATTAAAGAATAGAAAAGAAAAATAATTTAGTAAACCTAATATGGAAAATCCCAATCCTGCAAAAAATCCCAATCCTGTGGAAAACCCCAATCCTGTGCAAGCCCCTAATCCGGTAAAAGTTGAGCATGAGGATGGCTCTGAACAGCCTGCAAGTGGCTCTGAACAGCCTCCAATAGTTCAACCACCTGTGATTGAAGTCTCATCATCGGATGATGAATATGCTTCACCACCTGGCTTTTCTTATGGTCCACCCGGTGATACCGATGATGAGGATATTTGGATTAGCTTGAGAAATAGCAAGGGAATATGGGAAAATGTAAACAAGAACGGAGGCAAGCGGATCAGACACTTTCCTCAAAAGAAAAAAAAAAGCAAGGCAATTAGTGAGTCATGAATAAGTTTTTAGGGATGAAGACTTAAGTTTTTAGCATCGAAGAACTTTTTAGCCACTTCTTTGGGGTTGTTATCATCCAATCGAAATCTTGACCCGCGGATGCCCTAACCATATCCGCCATTGGATTAGTTGGTGGAGGGGATGCGTTTGCGGATGAATTGGGATGTTGTTCCCCGTGCATGTGCCAAACTTCGTAGTTGTTGCAAAAACCAGATTTATAAAGATGTATCTTGACTGTTTTCACATCCACCTTGTAGTGGTTGGCATAAGTTTTGCACGGACATGTTATACACTTCCTTCCTTTTACGTCGAAAGTTACAACCAAATGTTTATCTAGTATTTGTCGAGCAAAATCCTGAACACCCATAACAAAGTTGGGATCTAGTCTTCCACCCGTGTTTTTTCTGTTGTGGTTCATCCATTGACAATCGGAGGCTATCTGTTCAAATAACTAAGAGTAAAATGAGGGGTTGATTTATACATCATAACATTAATTTGGGGCAATTTGAGGTAAGTGATTAGCTTAGTCGGACACAAACCAAATTGAATTATAGTGGCTTAGTATAGTTGCACACAAACCGAAATTGAAGTGTGAATTAACAGTGGCCTAGTATATGGGTCCCACACAAGCCTAATTGAATTACAATCATACACAATCTAACCAAAATTACAAGCAGGAGGTTCTCCCATATTGGTTATAAAAATTAATCTGGCTTGGTCTTTTTAATTAACACAATGGTGGTCTCGCATTGACACAAGTTGGTTATAAAATGGTCTCAAAGTGATCTCCCAGTACTTTTCACAAATTGATGTCCTGTCGCAAACTAGACATTAGAGAAAGAGAGAGAGAGAGAGAGCACCTTTCTCCGGTGGGTCCGACTCTGCTGCTTTTTTGAGAGAAAAGCAGCAATCAGCTTTTCTAGATCCAACCATTCAAATTTGTCAAGACTTGTGCATGAAAAAATTTCTTTATCGAGATGCGCAAAATGAAAAATTTTGAATGGTTGGATCTAGAAAAGCAGGGTCCTGTTTTTCTGTCGGAAAAGCAGCAAAGTCTATTCCTTCCCTGGTAGGGCTTGATTCCTTGAGAGGGATGGGACGGCGGCAGCCACAAGCGAGATAAAAGCGGCCTGTTGTAATTTCAATTTTAATAGAAAACTTCTTATCTGAATTTCATAAAAAAATTCAATTTCAATATTTAAAAAAATTCTCGTTTAAATTTTGAATCCACAGCATTCCTCGCGAAAAAAAGGTATCTTTTATCACTAAATGCAAAGACTTGTTGTAATTGAATGGCAAGTTTAATATTGGTTGACTTGCGAGTAGGAAAATGAACGAATTTGCATATGGGTCATTAAACATTTATTGACGTTTTGTTCGGCCCATCTTAAAAGTTTGTTCGGTCCGTTTAGAAAAGTAAGCAAGCGTAAGGCCCAATTAAACAAAAGTGGTCCGGATTCTGATCGGACGGTTAAAATTATAAAAGATAAGATCTGAGTAGATGCAGAGGATATGGATGATAACACCGAAACGCCACATGGGATCATATTTGAAGCGGCGGTTCAAGTGAAAACCTATCCCAAGTTTCCTAATTCCTGCCGTGCTCTCCTCTCTCTCTCTCTCCCTCTAAAGTCGCGAGTCGCTTGTATCAAGGGAAAGCAAAAATTCACGGTATTGGAACATGTATCTCCTTTCTGTTATGATGATTACCCAATACAATTTTGTCAATTTTAATTGCCTTAATTTTGATACTTTACCATAGCTCCGGTGTAAAATTACGGGTTGGTAACGAATCTTTCATTTTGTTACCTGTTGAGGAAAATTTTCACAATTTCTGATATAGAAACAGTTGATTATAATTTTAATTTTGCAGCATAAGTATAAGGAGTGTGATATTAAGTATTATGTACATAGTGTATTTTCTATTGCATGTACCAGTAGATGTTTAGTACAGGTCGGTCCGAAATATGCTTGCTTGGTTATAACTTCTTGCTTCCTTAGAGTTTAATTAATGCACATTTAATGTGGTAACTTGAGATTAAGTGGATAAATTGAGTATATTGCACAATTGATTGCCACAATTGTCAAATTTGGGCTTAATTATGTGTAATTATGTGACTAATTGTTTAGCTTATGGCCAATTAAATACAATTGATCAATATGTTGATTTATGTAGGGGGACATTAGCTTAATTGGCCAATATTTGCTCCACTATTATTTAGGCATACAGATTGGATATAGTTTTATTGAAGTTTTATTAAAGTTCTGGCCAAAATAATTAATTATGAAATTCATGATAATTTTGTTTATTGGAGTTTATTAATCTTTCTTTCTTATATTTGAACTTTTTAGGGCTCAACTGCCTTCTCATTTGTGCAAACTCTATTACAAAAGTTAGCAGATATGGTATTAGCATTTCTAACAAGGCCTCTAATGTAAGGAATCACAAAGCTCTTGATTTTTATTATTCTTTTCTCATTCTGATCTTAATAAAATGCAGAGAAAGCAACTATTTAGAGTCTTTAGTTTACTGCCTAATGCGTCAGCAGGAACCATTCCAAATATTCATTTTATTTTCTTTTAACATAGGATGTGACTTAGGAGGTTCTATTGTTGCAAGTGCAAATATATAGGTCATTATTTCAATGTAAGAGAATAGATAAATTGTTTTTGCAATGTGGACAGATTGGTTTTGGGCTACATCTATCCAGCTTATGATTGCTATAAGACACTTGAATTAAAGGCGGAGATCGATCAATTGCGGTTTTGGTGCCAATATTGGTATGTCTTACTCATTGTTTCTCTAATTTTGATGATTTTTTTTATTTTTTTTGTTGATTAGCTTACTATCAGCTTTTATTTTTTACTTTGTAGGATATTGATTGCCATTCTAACTGTCTTCGAGAGGGTTGCTGATAATTTTGTTTCATGGTAACATTTTATAATAATATTTGTTTTTAAAGTTGTTTAATATACTTTATAAATGCTCTTGGGACTGACTCTCTCTCTCTCTCTAGGTTACCAATGTATAGCGAAGCAAAGCTGGCATTAATTGTTTACCTCTGGTATCCCAAGACAAAGGTAACTTTTCTTTAATGGCCAGTGGTGTATCCTAATTCCTAAATATTTTGGTACAATTTTAGAAGTAATATATATTATTTAAGCAACAACTTAAAGCAACTAATCTTTATTTATTAAGCCCCAATCTGGCTTTATTCTGTATTCATGTCCTCAATTATAATCTACTATCATTCATGGTAGCACACCAAATCAGTGTGATATTGTAATAGAGGTGTCAAGTGCTTTATAATTGCAGGGTACTACATATGTGTATGATACGTTCTTTCGGCCGTACCTGTCAAGACATGAGACCCAGATTGACCGGCACCTACTCGAGTTGCATACTCGTGTTTCTGACGTTGCATCCCTCTTTTTCCAGAGGCTCGCAAGTTATGGTCAAAGTAGAGTTTATGAGGTGTTAGAGTATGTGGCGTCTCAGTCTAACACATCAAGTGGATCTCGTAATGTTCGGGTAAGAGATATGTTTCTATATTCTAGTTGTAGATTTTTTTTTTTGGGTGTAATATAGCTGTACTATACACCTCATGTCACTATTTCAGCGGGCTTTTGCACATAAACTGATTGTTTGCATATTTACAAAATTCAAATAATACTTAACATATATTTTATTTGAAATTAGAACACCTATGTTTGTATGTTCTTTGTAAACACGAAGCTACACTAAAATGGTTTAGTTGCCTCAATTTTGTAAACACGAAGCTATGCCACGTGGTTTGATTTCATTTACTAGAACTAGGGGTAAGACTGATGGTTAGTTTAAATCTTAGAATTTGTCGTTCCCAAGGAAAGTTTGTTCACAAGTGCAAATAATAGTAGTTTGAATCTTAGAAGTTTGTCGTTCCTATGCCATGCTATGGTACTATGCATAGTGCGGATTGGTCTGTACTATGGATCAATATCATCATTTTAAAAGTTTAAATAGTCAATCCTAATCGTTCAACATGATCTCCACATTAAAATGTACTTGCAGACTAAGTTTTACATTTTGTTAGATTTTTTTTTACTATTTGTAGTGATTTTCTACCTATAAAAAATAGTAAAATTTGATTTACAAGTACATTTTCATATGGAGATCATGTTGAGCAGTTCAAATCGACTGTTTGGACTTTGAAAATTGAGATATTGATCCATGGTACACACCAATCTGCGTTATGCATAGTACCATAAGCCTCACTCCAATAATAAAACCACTGAACCCTTTAAAACTACATAGATGGTGAAAACAATGTATTTGTAATGGATAATGAGAGTATAGTCAGTGTACTAAAAAAATTACAGGGTAAAAGGTATGCTGGTAGTGAGGTTTATGCCTCATTGAAGAATACCATGATGTCAATGGGAGCAATTCAAAATTGTCAAAAAAAAATAAAAATTTCAAGAATTCCCTAGGACCATTGAGTTTGGTTCGGTCAATCTTGAATCTAAAGCAAAAAATTGATGTCTTTAAGGGAATAGGGGCAAAACTGGAAAAGTTACACCATTCATTTTCTCATTAATATTAGAAATGATAAGGTGGATTGAATTGCAATGTGACATAATGATGCTTGTTCTTTGCAATTAAGGTGAAAGTTTTGGCATGATTTTGCCAGATCAAATTTTAACCCTAGTGACACTGACTTCAAAATTCATCAAATAGGCTATAAACAACAAATTCAAACCGTTCAAACTGATCTATCTTATAAGTGATGCATTTACATGCAAACTTTATAAATTTTCGAATTCATTTCGTAGTCAAGCGGTCAAAAAGAAGATTTTTAAGTTAATTTTAATGCATTCATTTTTCATCATTTTCTTACCACTTGATTTCATACTATGAAGTAGATCAGTTTGAATGGTTTGGTTCGTTAATTTGAAGCCCATTCAGATGAAATAACACTGATGTTATAGTAGCCAGACTCCTTAATTTGTATATATTTTGGAAGAAACTTTCTCTTTAAATTTGGTTTTTAGCATGTTAAACTATGTAGAAAGTAGAACTATTAATTATCTCGACTTCTATATTTTTTTTGCTATATTACAGAGGAGACCACGGTCACAGCCGGGAACTCACATGCCATCTCAACAGACAAATGGCACAGCATCTGGGCAGCCGCCACCTGTCGCTTCTAACGTACCACCAGAACAGCAAACGATGCAATCAGAAGGTGGTTTCACAACCCGGCCACAGCAGATCCCGCAAGAGGGTTCCAACCAAATACCAAATTCTGGGGAGGCAGCACAGGTCAAAGGTGCTGATGTGTTAAATAAAGAAACTTTGATGGAGGGGGCCATGAGGGCGGCAGCTGGCAGACTGAGGTGGCGACTGGCCCCCGACCCGGGTCCTAGTTCATCCACTACTTAGCATTTGTTTTTTGTTTTTTTCCTGTGTGTTAAATTTGTAGGCTGTATATTTTGAAATTGTTAGTAGGTTCTCCAGATAGGTTGGGAAAAGATGTAAGATAAAACAACATGCAAATGAAAAGCAATCTGTGCATTTGAATTTGCAACTGGAATTTTATTGCCCTGATGAGATGGTCCAAGGAAATTCAAAATTAGAGATTATTAGACTATTTTTCTTGTTGGAGTTTTTCAATAGGTTAGTAATTACTAGTACCTAATTGTAAATTTATAATAAGAGAAATATGGAAGGGTGTAAATGTATTGGATACTGACGAATAATAGTTACGGAAAATTTCTGTATTTGATTTTTAGTTTTGGATACTGATTTGGGTACGGATACATGGATACACATCAAAATACTAAATGGATATAGATACGAACACAAATTAATCAGTAATTATCATTATATTAGTCAAAATGTACAAAGTAATTATTAATCTTGATAAATGATAAAACATGAGTAATTGAGTTATTGGATTTAAATTTAATTGGGTTTGTAACAAAATTTAACGTTATACTTCAAAGCCCAAATTAAGTGATATATGGGCATATCCGGACTTCAAAAATCCGAAATATCCACTTAAAAATTAAAAACCATGCAGGAAATATCTGCATTTGTATCTGATAATATCCAAATTTGTACTTGTATTTGATTAATACTTTATTAGGATAAATATTTCTTGTATTTTCTATTACAAAATTTTGAGAAAATATTTTGAAAATCGAAGAAGAAAATGATCTAACCAAACCTCATTTTTTTTTTTGAATAGTTTGACAATCAAATAACATAAATCCACCAAAGCTTGCTACTTTCCTTTATTTTCCTTAATATTCTAAAACACATCAAACAGATTCATAATATATATCACCCTCCAAGTGTTGCCTTTCAAAATTAAATGCCATATTTTAATGATTTTTAAGTTAATTTATAATCAATAAATTCCACCTTACTTTTTTTTATCTATATGTACATCGAATTACATCATTTTATTTTGTTTCGATGAACATCAAACGACTAAAAATACTACGGATGCTGAAAATTTTACGTATGTGTTTTCTTCATGCTTTTCATGTCCATTAAAAAAAAAAAAAAGGTGGCAAATGGAGAAATCACCAACCCAAAACATGGCAAAAGCTCTCCCTCAAAAAAAAAAATGTACATACATTTTCCTAAATTCTTGCTAATTTTATTATTTTAACCAACAACAAGCGAAATAACATAATTTACAATGCTGTATCCCAAATTCTGGTACAAACCCATATCCGTTGAACATTTATTTTGATTTTCTGGTACCAAATTTTGCTTCTGATGTTTGAACTGAGTTTGATGGAGGCATTCAAGAGCTAAATCCATTTCAATCTGCTCCATTCTGCACTCATTGCTACAAAATGGCAATTCTCCTCTGCACAAAAATTAGAAAAAGGTAAATTTACAAGAGACTTTCACATAATATAATTTAGAATCCTAATTAGTAATTACTATTAATGATCTTTTCTAATTTGCTCCAACTTCAATTCTAATGATCAACACTAACCTGTACATATAAATCTCTTGATTTTTGGGAATAATATCCTTGCACAAGTAACAAGAATCAAGAATGTGGTGGAATTTGTGCTCATCTTTGCTTTGTACGAAGTATCTCATGTCAGATCCTGAAAATTCCTCTTCAAAATCAGCAAAATCTAGAATTCTACAAGAGGAGAAGATAGATGACATGGGTTCAGATGTGCTAACGGTGCTAGAACTGGTGCTTTTCGCCATGGTTGCCATTATCAACTGCTACAATTTGGGGATCTCTAGACTCTAGTCTCTAGGTGTGTTTGCTTGTTTAAAATTGTAAGAGATTCAATCGCTTGGGGAAGAAGGTAAGATGAATTTATAGGATTAAAGGGAGAGAAATTTGTGCTTTTTTTTTTTAGCGGGAATTCTATGTATACCCTAAAAAATCTCGAAATTACTTTTTTTTTTGTTTTTCTAAAATTCATAAAGATCATATTTATCCTTCTAAATTTGAAAAACTTACAAATCTACAATATTTATTTGACCTTTCTATTAAAACTCATTTTAAGTTTATAAAGTATATATTTTACTCTTTATTAAGGAAAAAAAAAATATACAACATGTTTAAGGAAATATTTTGTTTTCTTGCTGATTGGTTTTCGAGGACGAATTGTTCATTTCGCTAAACGTGATGCATACATTGTGACATTTAGGCATATGCTTGTTTATGCACCACAAATAAGAAAATTAACCATTCGCTCTCACTATCGACCAATTAGAAATCAGAATATTTCTCTTAAACATGCTACATATTTTTTTTAATAAAGAGTAAAATTGCTACTTTATAAATTTAAAATGAGTTTTAATAGAAAATCAATAAATTAGGTAAATTTGTGAATTTTGAAATTTAGAAGGATAAATATGATATTATTAATTTTAGAGGGGAAAATAGTAAAACATAATTTTGAGATTTTTGTGGAACATGCATGAATTAAATTATCCTTTTTTTAAATGGGAGCTGAGGTGAGATTTTTGGATAGTTTATTTCCGATTTTACTCAAAGATAAAACAAAGAATTTGTTGATTGGGAAAATCTAATTAAAGTAGTATGTTTATTTATTTTTTAAATGACAGAAGAGACTAAATATGATTGGTTGATTGGTTGATTGGTTCTTAGGAAAATGTCAGAATAATGATTAGTTGAATGGTTCTTAGGAAAATGTCAGAATAATGATTAGTTGAATGGTTCTTAGGAAAATGTCAGAATAATGATTAGTTGAATGCTTAAACTATGATACACATTAAATAAAAGGCGATAGAAGGAACATTGCTTGCTATTGCTAGTGAAGGAAGGTTCTCTTATGGTGGCTGGCATTAAAATGGCTTGCTAGTGAACGTTGGTATAGAGCAGTTCGTTATATTAAGTGGGTTTTTGTAATTTCAAAAGTTCAAATAATCGATTTGAAGTGCTCAACATGTTCTCTATATTAAAATGTAGTTGGAGACCAAATTTTACATTTGTTTGGAAAAAATTTACTATTTTTCGGATTTTTTAAAATCTCAATTTCAGATTTTTTTTTTATTATTTTTTACCATATTAAATAGTGATTTTCAAAAATCCAAAAATAATAGTAAACTGTTTTCAAAAAATGTAAAATTTGATCTCCAAGTACATTTTAATATGGAGAACACGTTGAACACTTCAAATCGATTATTTGAACTTCAAAATCACATCCAATGTTTAATTTTTATTGAGATATTTAATTTGTAGTTAATGATGAAATAATTAAAAATGAAGACAACTCCAATAACTTGCTTGGTAATCACTAATCAGTAATCACTGATGTGGTTGAATTGGATGTAAATAAAATGGACAATTCCATTTTGTTGCAAGTAATGGAGGGGTTTGACTTGGACCCAACCAAATATAAAATATAAAATCAGTCGTCACGCGTTCAGCACTTCAGCTCTGGGAATTAATTTATTTTAAAATATTTCTTCAGAAAAATAAAAATAACATAATTTGATTACTTCTTCTTGCACAGTAGGGGCACATTGCTTGCTAGTGAAGGAAGGTTCAAAGACCAGAATAGAATAAAATCTCATAGCATTACAAGTTTGAATTGAATCCAGAACACCCAACACATGAATATGATTGTTTACTTCCACCACAAGGATATATATATATGGGAACTATCCGAGTTCATCTTAATTTGAATAGCTTACAAATACTATGGACATATATATATATATATATATATATATGTTAGAATTCATTTTTAGCTAGTTCAAAATTCAATTTCGAAATATTAGGATTCACTTGTGCTAGCTGGTTAAAAAAATTAAAACATGTTAGGATTTATCTTTTATTGGTTGAAATTTATTTAACGTGTTAAGTTTGAGTTTATTTTGTGCGTGCATTAGTGCATTAATATTTGAAGAGGGTTCAAATGTCTCTATTTTGTATTTCTTCGTTATATTTTCATATTTTAATTTTCTAATAATAAAAAATTTAAAATTTAT
The DNA here is from genome assembly GCA_025461125.1 of Carex kokanica. NCBI lineage: Eukaryota > Viridiplantae > Streptophyta > Magnoliopsida > Poales > Cyperaceae > Carex > Carex kokanica. The sequence goes on along the minus strand of JAJGRX010001401.1, from coordinate 292,847 downwards.
ATATCAAAATACAACAGTTAAATGTGATCCGGACTATATTTGTTACATGTACATAAAATAATATTTTTTTTTATATGAATTAATAAGTTGAAAACTAACTTCCAAAGTTATCCATATCAAAATAAAATTGTTGTTTTGTCGGATATTGCATGAGGTAAGGAGACAAATTATTCAAAATGTCGACCGGTAAAAACATATTAATTAGTTAATAATTAATAATAATGATAATAGAAACAAAAGTAGTTGCTGAAGATTTCTTTAAGCAATTTGTTTTCCATCTCAACAAGAACATTAAAAAAAAAAAAAATCAAATCTACAAAAGGAAACTATAAGTCTACATTTAAGGTGAAAGTTATATAGTAGGATTAAAATGCATTATTGTTTTTTTGCTTCAATCATGTTTTATATATTTTTAAAGTCTGAACAGTTGATTCAAACTGCTTAATATAATGTTTATATTAAAATATGCTTGGAGATCAAATTATATATATTTTTTGAAACTTTTTTATTATTTTTGTAGATAGATACAAAATCACAGTTTTGGATAGTCCATAATTTTCTTAAAACAATAATTTTGTACCTATTTAAAAAATTTGTAAAATATTCCTAAAAATATAAAATTTGATCTTCAAGCACATTTTAATACGAAGATCATGGTGAGCAGTTCCGATCAACTGTTCGAACTTTGAAAACGGAAAAAATAATATAAAATATAATTGGAGCATAAAACCAATAGAAAAAAGTCCCAATATCTATAGGACTTGTTTGGTTGGAAGGAAAAAACATAACTGACTTGAATTTGAACTTTTATAAGAATGAAATTGTAAAAATTATAAAAGTATAATTGAATTTGAACTTTTATAATCAAATTTCTGCTCCTTATAAGTTGGTTCATTCTCTGTTCTGCGTTTTTTCAACAAACTAAATTCTTTATTTAACTTTTTAAAGAGATAAAATTAACTCGACAACTTTATTTTTGTTCGCCTTCAATTTGATACATAATAACAATCTATTTCAAATATTAATTCTACTCTTTTTTTTATCGTTATGTTATTCTATCTATAGATTCTATACCCGAAATCATAAGGAATAAAAATCTGGTTTAAATTCTAGTTTCCATTTATTGTTTTGTTATTCTATCTATATTCTATTATTCTATAGCCTTCTTTTCGCAATCCAGAATTAATTACAATTTTTATTTTTACATTTATGGCCGTCTTTTCGCAATCCATAAAAGAAATACAAGTTTTACAAGGACCCATATATAACAATATTTTGTTCTTTCCTCGAGAGAAACCCTACTTACCGAGATCCGACGGTTCCTCTCTCTCTCTCTCTCTCTCTCTCTCTCACGCCGGGCATTCCCGTCACCGCTCAGTGGAGCGGAGGTGAGCTCTTCAGCGCACGAAACTTTCCTTCTCGGGGGTTCGAGATCTGTCCGCGGTTATCTTACCGCTGCCCCTCTTTCTTCGATTGTTCAAGCACAAGTTCGTTTAAGAAATCTAGAAAAAAAGCCATGGAGGATGATTGGGGTATGAATTTGTTACTTTCATATTTTATATATTGGATTAATTTTCGACCTTTTTAGGTATTCCGAGAGTTCTCGATCGAATTAATTTGTTGGATAAATTAGTTTGCAGTTATTAAATTCCTATTGTACCAAGATTAAACAAGAGTTACAAAATCTGGTACTTCTCTCTGGAAAGTGGAGTAGATAAAATATTGGAAATGGTAGTAACCAGTTTTTTTTTAATTTCAGTTTTTGTAATTTCCAAAAGTAATTAGAGAAGAACTACAAGCATACAAAAACAGGATTTTGCACGATTTCTAGGAACAACTGAAAGATTTTATAATCTTGCTGAGTTATTGGTGATATTTAGAGGCTTTATCAAGGCATGTAATTAGATAGTAGCTATTCTTCCACTTCGATTAATCTTTTTTTCTCATTTAACAGAGACAGAGGATTTTCAGCCGGTGCCACCTGCCTTAAAACTGGAGCCTGTAAAGAGCAAATGGGAAGACGAAGAAGAGGAGGATGACGATGTCAAGGAATCTTGGGAAGATGATGACGAGACTGTTAAGGTAATTTCACATTGGTTGATGATATTATTGTTAGTTTTTAACTTGTTATCTGTAAATAGGTAAGTAAGAAGGTCACACCGTGCCGTGTGTCCGGTGCCGTGAGCATTTGCGTGACATGAGCATCGTTCGAAAAATGTTCATGGCAAGGGACGTGAACTGGTCTGAAACCAACTTAAATTACAAACAAAATAGTTAAATGTGATCAAACGTGACAAATATGACCAGTCACTTTTGGACACGGCACGTGTGGTCATGGCATGACTAATGTGCCATGACTGTCCCTCCGAATTTGGTCACGGCACAAATTTACCTCCTCTGTAAGTGCAAGTTAAAGCATAGGGGAATGTTGCAGTTTTGTTGGATTGAAAGGAGGATTGATGGTTGGGGCCCTTTGATACCCTCTGATTTGAGCATCTTATTTGGTGCATGTTGTGTGCCAGTTGACCACGATTTATTGCTTGTTTTGAAATTTTGTCATAATATGGAATAAACTGTACCAAGCTAAGAATTATGTCATCACGTGGAGGTCAAATACTACATTTATTGGTTTGAAATTAAACTGTTTGGCTGCACCCACTTCATCAGAGTGTGATTTTTGAAAGAAAATTATTTTTGCAATAGTTTTTTTTAATTAAATAATGATTTTGCATGGACTATAATTATTATTATTTAACTACCAAGTCTATGCACATGGGAAGTTTTAGAATCTGAAAATTTAGGGGAAAACAGGGAAAGAAATATCCGAAAAATCTGTACATGGCAATTAGTGCACACCAATTAAAAAGACCAGCTGTCTCCTAAATTAAAGACCATTTTTCTTCTAACATTATCGGCCTTGTACACTATAGTCAATTAAAATTTCTAATAGTTGGAGTCAACTAGAATGAACTGAAAGAATCTACTTATATCACAGTCGAAGATTACCCTGATAAGACGTAAACCTTATTTCATAAAAAGAAAAAAAAAATCTGAAACAATCTATGATGAGAGCAAAACAGTATGATAAGTGAAATTCAGGCACCTTAAATCATAGGTCTTAGTAAGATGAAATTGTTTAAAATTTAATTATTCGGACTTACCTTTCGTAGGTTCCTTTATTTACTCCTTCATACCCCTTTGAACAAGTATCTATTCATGTATAAGTATTATCTGGGGACATAGTACATAAGATCAAATACTCGCATTGAATCTGAAACAAAACAAAGTGATCCTTGTAAAATTGGTAAGAACTTAAAATTAAAGAATGAAAAAAAGTAAATCGGAAGGACAACTCCATGCTTAAAGAGAAGGAATGTAGCATACTAATATTTGTCTTATTAAAAAAGTATTAGGAAGTAATAGGCATTCCACAAATTTAAATCACATGTACATCTGGCTCCTTTAGGTATCTGTCAATAAGGTGTGATACACCTTGCAGTATAAAAAATATAGAATTGGAGACTAAAATAATAAAGTAAATATGCCTAATTTTATGATCAAAAGAAAAGAAATTTGATTCCCCTGATTGTGCCTACCTTTGTATTTTCAAACCATGCCAATTAAAAGTGAGCACAGAAAAGAATACAGCCCGAGCGATCAAAAACCCTTGAAGAGGGTGGGAACAAAAGACGAGCATGGGGCAGTAACAGCTGACCAAAAAGGAATGGAGAGGAGAGAATGACAGGTCGCTCTATTATGGTAGAGAGGAACGGAGAACAAGCCTTAAATTTTTAATTGGGATTAATTAAGAGGAATGGTGAGTAAGGTATTGTAAAAACACAATGTGTCAGGCACGCGTGTTGACATGCACGGCAGAACGCAGCACGTTAGGCGTGCTGTGCTCTTGCGGGTGTTGTGCTAATTCAGGAGAATTCGAGCACGGCACGTCATGTCATGTCTAAGGACACATCTAGTGCCTTCTCATCTAAACATGGTTGGACATGTATGGATCTGTTTATAAAATAATTTGGAATAGAGGTATAATCAGTAAAAAAACCATGTGTTGTAATATTAAGGGGACTAAATTAAAAAATGCCAAGTTTTTTCCGCTCCAGTCCCCAATTCCAGCACGACTGGCGATGAGGGTTGGGTATCCAGAAGACTGGATCATCCAGATCCGTTAGATCAGCATTCATCTAATAGTCCGGGCCTTCAGATTTTGCACATTTGCTTTAGGGGGGATTTCATGTATACCCCTCAACAACTTTAAAATTACGTATTTCCCCCTCTAAACTTTGAAATTACGTATTTCCTCTAAACTTCAAAAACTCACAAATTTACCCATTTTATTGTCTTTTATTAAAACTCATTCTAAAATTTTAAAATACCCATTTTTCGGTTTATTAAAAGCATATACATGCCCATCAAATCAAATTTGAATCTGAGGGTTCCTCTACCGTCCGATCCGCGCGCATTGCATTAAGATCTGTGCGCATCGCTTCAATATTCGTGCTGATCTAGCATGCACGGATCTTAAAGCAATTCTGATCCGCGCATCGCATCAAGATCTGTGCATGTCGCTTCAATATGCATGTGTTCGCATCAAGATTTGTGCTGATCTTGCATGCACAGATCTAAAAGCAGTTCAGACGATAGATGAACTGTTCAGATTCAAATTTGAGTCTGATGGGCTTTATATGTTTTTAATAAAGGGTAAAATGGGTATTTTATAAATTTAGAATGAGTTTTAATATAAAAGACAATAAAATGGGTAAATTTGTGAGTATTTGAAGTTTAGAGGGGGAAATACGTAATTTCAAACTTTAGAAGGGGAAATACTTAATTTAAAGTTTTTGAGGGGTATACGTGAAATTCCCCCGTTGCTTTAAAACCCATTGGTGCTTCTGTGTGGAGTGCAGATGTGAAATTTCATTCGGTTTCCCATAACCATTAAAAAAAGGCTCCCATTATAGCTTAGATATGCAAATGTGACTATCTACCTGTATTGGACCCAAATCTGATGTAAATACATATATGATATGCATCCGATGTAAGAACGGTTTAATTTAAATGGGCGCATATCAGAGCCTTGGAAGCACTGGATGTCTCCCAGTAGACTCCTAGATAGTCTAATTTACTTGTTAAATTAGGCAAGTGCACAGACATACTAAAAATAAAGTAATTATTATGTATTTACATTGTTGGGATCTTTGCATTCTAATGTTTTAAAAAACCTCTACATTTATTTTCCAAATTTTTTCTGTGTTATGCACGAAAACCATAATAAATTATGTATATGTGGAGTTTATCGTGTCTTAGAATATTTAAAATTGCCTTACCATATTGTATAAGATATGGTGTCTTCCTATCCAGGTCTGTGCAGCATAGCACACTTAACAGCATTTTTTTCTATTTTTGCCTGGGGAATTTTATGAAATAAGAATTTGGACCAGTAACAAAATAAATTCTTTGGTTTGATAGGAAACAAAACCTGAGCCAGTGGTAGAAAAATCTGTACCTAAGCCGAGTACAAAAGGTACCACTAAAAAGGGAAAGCAACCTGAACCAGCGGCAAAGCACGCAGAAGCGGCTGATGAGGTCCTTTCTGATCCAGTTGCTGAGAAATTACGTCAACAAAGGTACAATTTTTTTTTTTTTTTTATCGTCACTGAACTTGGATATATAAACTATGAGTGAGGCTATGGTACTATGCATAGCACAGATTGGTCCGCACTACGGATCAATATATTGGCTTTTAAAGTCCAAATAATCAATCTGAACCGTTCAACATGATCTCCATATGAAATTGTACTTGCAGACCAAAATTTTACATTTTTTAGAATTGTTTTACTATTTTTTAAGATAGGTAGAAAATCACTATTTTTCAATGGTCTTTTAGATTAGATCAAGGGATTTTCTACCTATGTAAAAAAATTCTAAAAATTGTAAAATTGATGTAGTACATTTTTATATGGAGATCATGTTGAACGGTTAAGATTTATTGTTTGGACTTTAAAAATGAAGATATTGATCCATAGTACAGACCATTATGCGCTATGCATAGTACCATAACCTCACTCTATAAACTACATAATACAATGCAAGTTGGTCTTTTTATGTGTCTATTAGCTAACGTAGGTAGGTTCGGGCAAATTTTTTGATTGAGATTAAAATGGATTTGTTTTTTGAGGTAGACTTCATAGAAAATATGATTGTTGAAAATATTAAATCATTTCAGGCTGATAGAAGAGGCAGATTTCAAGTCGGCCAAAGAATTGTTTGGAAAGGAAGGGAATGATGAGAAAACCCTTGATAATTTCATCCCCAAATCTGAGAGCGACTTCATGGAGTATGCTGAGATGCTATCCGATAAAATTCGCCCTTTTGAGGTACTTGTTTTCTAATTTTGAGCAATTTCACTTGTATAACCCTGCAAAACCTTGAAATATTAGGCATGCCTTTAAGAACATGGACTCTGCGCTCTGCCTCTGGATATTTGGTCTATTTAGGGTCAAATGTGGCATTCTCCTTTTCTATGGGCACATCTCTAGTACTACTCGAGAATTGACATGAAAATTATTTTTAGTGAGAAATATCTGTGATTTATTTAAAGAGAACATAGAGAGCATGGGTTATTTGGCACACATTGTAGAATGGGGACTGGATGGAAATTCTGATATGTTTGTCGATTTATAGGATGCACTATATTTACCTACTCTTGACTTGGTTTGACAATTCTTTTACATTTGGAAGTGTACATTTGTATCAAAATTTCTATAAAAATTTAATCTGATTTCATTGTAAAAAAAACAGAAAAGTTTCCACTACAATGGATTGCTGAAGGCAGTAATCAGATTGTCAATGACTAATATGAAGGCGGCCGATGCGAAGGAGATATCGTCCTCTGTCAATGCCATTGCTAATGAGAAACTCAAGTTAGAGAAAGAGGCTCAGGCTGGCAAGAAGAAAGCTGGTACACCTCTCTTACATTCCAATTTCTTGTAATTGCACACAGTTGGGTTTACATTTGCTAAATATCCTTTGAAATTTCTTGTAATGAGAAACTCAATTGACCCCCATTTAATCTAATCCTTTGAAATTGTACTATAAATTATACATTAAAGATAAAATTGCTATATGTATGCCAAATTTGACCCCCATAGATTAAAATCCTCATGTGCATATTGACTCCTATTGATTAAAATTGCTATATTTACATTTACAAGAAATCTTTATGTGCATATTGACCCCCATAGTTACCGCCTCTGATTGCGCACCCCCCTCAAAACTCAAAACCACACTATATCCTCTCTATAAGTTTTGCTTCCCTGGAAAAAAAAGGAGAGATGCTTTTGCAATACTTATTTGTTTAGAATGAAAGAGATTTATTTGGGTGGTTGGTTGAAATGTAATGACAGAAGTAAATTGCCTGCGCACGCACCCCCCCCCCCCCCCCCCCCCCCAAGGAACAGGAAAAATAATTTGTATTGTATCCCTCAGTTTTTCAGCTTTTGAAGCATAACCGAGTCCCTTCTCTAGAAGAGAGAAGGGACTTTGGGTGTAGTTTTCAAGGAATTATTTGAGTGCACTAATAAGGGCAATTTTTAATATTACAATTCAAGTTACAAGACCTTGGTGGTTGCTTTGCATTTGTAAGCATGATCTTTCCTCTATTTTATTTTAGGGGCCAAGAAAAAGCAGCTTCATGTTGAAAAGGGGGAGGATGATTTTGCAATGACTGGCACATCATATAATGATGCGGATGATTTCGACTTCATGTGATCATACGCTCTAATGCTCGGGATATTATTCTTTCGGTATCTGATAAATTTTATTTCTACATGAACGGAAGATTATAGAGTGACCAGCATAGTAAAACTGGAGTGTTTTGAGTGCTGTTGAATATGTGTGGGTTGTCAGAAAGTTTTGCTCTTTAGTTTTTGCTTGTAATATTTTTTGCTTACCTGGACTGGGGTGTAATTCTTTTTCTGCATGTACTGTAATAACTGGTAGGTTGGTGTCATCGGTAACTAGGCCTCATAAGCATGCAGTTTTTGTGTCGATTAATGTTGAAATGTCAATACTGGGTTTTCCTTGGGAGTTTATTTCCTTGTTGCTTCTAATTTAACTTCTCCTGTTAACAACCTGATTGGCGGTACACTTGCGCAAGCTTTGAGCATCTGACCTAACCTTTACATGATGTATTTTTTGTGTAATGTGGTGGGGATATACTCTTCTCCGTAGTTGCATTGTGTGTGCTGCACAGCTATAGCTGTTGTATGGATGTTAGAGGTTCATGCCGTGTAGCACCTCCCTCGTAAATTGTACGATATTTATTGATCTGCACCTGTTGCTGTGTTGCATGAATCTGTCTTTCCTCGGCCTGGAGAGTGGGTCAGGATGCGTATTACCTTTCTGTCTAAGGATCAAGTAAATTTAAAATTGGAACACCTTTCTAACTTCATCATGAACAGAACGAACCATTAGATCTAAAAAATATGACCGAAATCTGCTAGGAACAAGTACTCTTTAGTGATGGTTGATAGTTTGTTAGAGCACCACGCTATGGTTACTTCCATTTGAACCAAGTGTGGAGTGCGTATCTTCAGTACATTGTGCAGTATTTGTTTTTTTTTGTTTAAGCCCAAACAGGTGCTGAAGCACATGGAATTCAGATCCGGTGCAATAAATGACCGAGTACAATGAGATCTGAGCTGTCAGTTTTAACTTGACACGAATCTCAAAACGGATTCCTTATATCTACAAATACAATAGATATCAAATTCCTCTTGACACGACTGGAAGTATTGTATTAAGTCAGGTACCTGAGGAGATACAGCCTGTGCTTCGGTTGCGCCAATTGAAAATCAAACTCTGAAATCACCACAAAATATTGGGAGGAGAGGAGCACCAAGGGGTTTCGATGGTCACTAGATCAAATTCACTTTGATATTCGGTCTAAATCGTTCGATCAACAATGAGATTTATGTGAGTGGTTTAGATTTATGAGATGATTTATAAATTGTTCGTATGAATTTTAATGCGGATAAAATAAAATAAATATTACTGAACATATGTCGAAACAGAAATTGATCCTGAATCAGGACCTGATCTACATTTCATATGTACCAGATAAGATTCACAACCAACGGTACCAATTACATGGACTAGGTAAGCAAAATACAATTTTCTTTTATTAAAGAGCCCCATACACTTTTAATGTCTTTTAGATGTTCTTTGGGTTAAAATTTACAGAAGCGTTTCAAACCATCCAACTCATTTATTTGACGTACTGTGTACAACATCCTCTGATTTCCACAAATAGTCTAAGCAATAGCTGCCCTTATGGACTCCAAAATAGACTCCTCCGCCTCATTATCTAAATTTTAGATACCTCATGCAAACACAGCTCCCAAAACACAAATGGCAGCAAGTGGAAATCCCGAAGTGAAATTATTAGGGATATGGTTTAGTCCCTTTGTGTTAAGGGCTAGAATTGCACTGAACCTCAAAGAGGTGCAATACGAATTCCTGGAAGAGCAACTCGGCACAAAGAGCGAGTTGCTGCTCCAGTCGAATCCGGTTTATAAGAAGATGCCTACTTTGATTCATGAGGGGAAACCGGTATGTGAGTCCTTGATTATTGTGCAGTATATCGATGATGTTTGGGCTGGATCGGGAACCACTTTGATGCCGACGGATGCGTATGAGCGGGCTATACATCGGTTTTGGACCGTCTATGTTGATGACAAGGTACTCATCAATCTTTTAGGTACCATTTAACTTCTGTACACAAAAAGCGGGAATTTCATGTATACCCTTCAATATTTTGAAATTACGTATTTCTCCCTCTAAAATTTATAATAACATATTTACCCTTCTAAATTTTAATAACTCACAAATTTATCCAATTAATTGTTTTTTTTATTAAACTTATTTTAAATTTAAGTAGTACGCATTTACTCTTTATTAAAAAATAAAAAATATGTAGATTGTTTAAAGAAATTATCAATTATCTAATTAGTCGATTGTGACGACAAATGATTCATTTTCTCACTGGTACCATGCGCAATACTGTATATCTAAATGTTGTTGTGTGTGTGTCACAAGTAGAAAAATAAATCACTTGTCTTCAAAAATCAACCCATTAGACCATTGAATATTTTTCTTACACATACTACATATTTTTATTTTTTTAATTAAAAAGTAAAATGGACTTTATAAATTTAAAGTAAATATTAGTAAAAGGCAATAAATTGAATGAATTTTTGAACTTTTGAAATTTAGAAAGGTAAATATGATATTATGAAGAGAGCGTAATATATGTAACTTGATGGTTTTTCCACAAAAAGCTAAGACTTCCGAGAGAATATTATGTCTTCTATGCATGTGAGAATTGCTCCTGTGAGGAAAAAAAAAAACACTTATTGTGAAGAATAAATCTAATTCTCTTTGTTCCATCCAGTACTTGCTAAATTGATCTTTGATTTTATATAATATCCTTGCAACTTGCAAGGCTGAATAATGTAACAGTAATTTGCAGAAAGAAACAAGAATAACACCAACAAATTTGATTACCACCTGTCTAAAAATTCCCTAACTGCACAAACTACATTTTGCAATATAAAAGACCATTAAATTTGATTATTTGTCCGAATTTTTTATTTATATCCAAAAAATAAATCAAATTACAAAAAATACCCATGTTATCTTGAAAATTCGAAAAATACCCAAACCGGAAATTTTTTTTCCGGATTTGGCCTCTAAACCCGGAAATTTTTTTTCCGGAAATTGAACTCCAAAACCGGAAAATTTTTTTCCGGTTTTAACATTTTTTTTTTTTTTTTTTTTTTTTTAGAGTTTCCGGAAATTTTTTTTCCGGTTTTAACATTTTTTTTTTTTTTTTTTTAGAGTTTCCGGAAATTTTTTTTCCGGATTTAACTTTTTTTTTTTTTTTTTTTTTTTTTTTTTTTTAGAGATTCCGGATAAAAAAATTTAACTTAACAAATTTTATTTTATTTTATATTTTTTAGAGATTCCGGAAAATTTTTTCCGAACTAAATAAATTTTTTTTTTTTAAGAAAAAAATAGCTAAAATACTGAAATCTAACGCTACAAAATCGAATTGTTTTTTTAAATATTTGTTTCATTAATTTAAAAAATTTCAAAATGGTGTAGAATAATTTAGAAATTATCAAAATAGCTAAAATACTGAAATCTAACACTAAAAAATCGAATTGTTTTTTTAAATATTTGCTAGATTACATTTTTTTATATATAATTAGCATATTTATACTAAAACAAGCCAAATTACTTGATTTATGCTGAATTACACTAAATTATAATAATTATGTAGAATTATGCTAGAATACGGTAAAGTACGCTAAATTACGTACGAATAGGGATAATATCTTCACTGAGAAGGCGAAAAACGACGACGAAACTTCAAACGGTCATAAAACGGCGCTCGAGTGTCCGATTTCAGCAAATGACCACTTTTCGGAAAGCTTGCGAAAATGCGCATGCGTCCGGACTCGCTTTGCCAGTTTTCCAAATTCAGAATCGCCAAAAAACAAATAGAAGAGCCTCAAAACTTCAGTTGAAGTTTCCGATTAAGATTTTCATTTCTATTATTCAATCTACGTAGCTCAGTAAATTAGTTATGTAATAAACTTTTAGAACACCAAATTTTATTATTTTTGGAATTTTTTTTACTATTTTTTATGATTTATGAAAGATGCCACAAAATAAGCCCCATTTATACGTAATTTAGCGTAATTTATCGTATTTTAGTAAATTTACCGTATTTTAGCACAAAATCGGCCCTATTCGTAGTAAAAAACAATTCGATTTTTTAGTGTTAGATTTCAGTATTTTAGCTATTTTGATAATTTCTAAATTATTCTACACCATTTTGAAATTTTTTAAATTAATGAAACAAATATTTAAAAAAACAATTCGATTTTGTAGCGTTAGATTTCAGTATTTTAGCTATTTTTCTCTTAAAAAAAAAATTTATTTAGTTCGGAAAAAAAAATTTCCGGAATCTCTAAAAAAAAAAAAAAAAAAAAAAATTGTTAAGTTAAATTTTTTTATCCGGAATCTCTAAAAAAAAAAAATAAAAAAAATAAAGTTAAATCCGGAAAAAAATTTTCCGGAAACTCTAAAAAAAAAAAAAAAAAATGTTAAAACCGGAAAAAATTTTTCCGGAAACTCTAAAAAAAAAAAAAAAAAAAAAAAAATGTTAAAACCGGAAATTTTTTTTCCGGTTTTGGAGTTCAATTTCCGGAAAAAAATTTTCCGGGTTTAGAGGCCAAATCCGGAAAAAAATTTTCCGGTTTGGGTATTTTTCGAATTTTCAAGATAACATGGGTATTTTTTGTAATTTGATTTATTTTTTGGATATAAATAAAAAATTCGGTTATTTGTTATACTAACTTGTTATTTGACTCTTGCAGCTTTATTCCTCTTTTTTGGACTCAATAATGAGGTATCGAACAGACGAGGCTAAGGCCGAGGCCGAGGAGCAAGCAGTGGCAGCTCTACAACTCCTAGAGGAAACTTTTGGTAAGATCAGCAAGGGAAAGCCATTCTTCGGTGGTGACACGATTGGATACCTCGACATAGCACTTGGTTCTTTCTTAGGATGGATTAGAGCAGCTGAGATCAATGGCCTGAAGCTGTTAGACCATGCCCGGATACCGCTTCTTTGTGCATGGGCTGAAAAGTTTTGCAACAATGAAGCGGTGCGAGCTGTTATTCCGGACACCATGAAACTCGCGGAGTTCACCAAAGTTCTTCGGTCGAGCTATCAAAACAGACTTCCTCCGGCCAAGTGATGATGTTTCAATTTTGATAGTTTAATTCATCATCTGCCATGGTAGATTGGTAGATGATGAAGTGTACGTATATGTAGCTTGATGACTAATAAGTTCAGTTGTTACTAACATTTTCCATGTATTAATTATTTGTGTTTGTATAATCTTTTTATATGATTGTTGTTGGTTTTTAATTAAGATACACGTTATCTGAAACACATATTATAAATAGAAGAACTTGTGTTTTATTTTATTTTTATATTCGCTGCTATATATTAATAAAGAGACAAAAATATCTCATCAATCAATTACCAATTATCACTTCCGAGCCGTTAGATCTGCAACAAGATCCATACACACTTGATATGCACAAATCTTAAAGTTGTCTGCGCAGATCGAATCATTCCTGACTTACAGTGAGCTATTACATCTAGTTTTGTTGATTTAATCTCTTTATTTTTAATTGGAGTTTAACTATTACACATGCAATTCAAGTTGTTTATTATGTGTTGCAGAAAAAAAAAACTATTTTACTATTTGTTTGACCAAATACATCCACGATATAAGTACTTATATGTTGTCTAACACAAAGGTATTAAAAAATAACAGAAGGGTAGTAAATTGAAAAATTAACAGCAAAAGATGAAAAAGGTAGATTGAATCATTGAAATCAAACTAAGTTTAGGGGTCTATTTTAACTTTAAAAAAAAAAAAGAACTTAATTGAAACAAACAATAATAGTTCAGGGGTAAAAACAAGATTTTCTCCTCAAACGAGTGAGAGAGAGAGAGAGAGGGACAATGTCTGTACGGCTCCTCTCCCCTACCACCCTTCGCTCCTTCTCTCCCCACTCCCGTAAACCCGGTCCACGCGCATCCTTCCTGTCACCATGCCACGTCACCACCCCTCGTTGCTGTTCACTTCCTCCCCAAAACTCCAATCACAGGTCTCTGCTCCTCCGGCAACCGTCACCTTCCTCCTCCTCCTCCTCCTCCTCCTCCTCCGCCATCCACTGTACCAACTACAGCGGGTCTGACGGCACGGATGTACTGGAGAAGAGCATTTTAGACCAGATGAGGGAGATAGTAGTTTTTGCGGGCCCTGCAGTAGGCCTCTGGATATGTGGCCCCCTAATGAGCTTGATTGATACCATGGTTATTGGCCAATCCAGTTCTCTAGAACTTGCAGCACTTGGTACGCTCTTTAGGGTTTAGTATTGGCAATTTTCTTTTTAAATGGGGGTTAAGTTGTAAAAGCTTCGCCTACTAGATGGCTGAGTCCTTTCCCCAGGATACAAATTAAGTAAAAATTTCCATGTTATTTATAATATACTAAGAAATATTGGGCTAATTGAAAAGCCAATTATTTAATTACTTATCTTTTTCGTTCCTTCTTGATTTCTTGATAGGACCTGGTACGGTATTCTGTGATTATCTCTGCTATATATTTATGTTTCTCTCCATTGCCACCTCAAATATGGTTGCCACTTCACTTGCTAAACAGGTGCATTTCTTCTTTTCTTTGTAAATATTCCATGTAGTCTAGTTGAAAAATTAAAAGAAAGGAGTTCTCACTTCTTTTTAAATTAAAGATTTTATGAAGGCAGGACACTGTTTTGCTTCAGATAAAGACTAAAACTGAGCCTGATTATGCAATTACGGATTAAATTTAGGAGTATTCTCACCTGTTTTGTTTTATTGCAACATGCTTTTGAGTAAATGACTTAAGATGCTAATTCTTTTATGAAAAAAATGTTCAGGACAGAGAACTAGCTCAGCATCAGATCTCTATGCTGTTATTTGTGGCGTTGACTTGTGGCATGGGAATGTTACTCTTCACCAAATTTTTGGGCCCGCAAATTTTGGCAGGTTTGCTCCACTGTGTATCAATTGCGAAAATCTGATTTTTTATACTCAAATTGTCCTAATCTTTCTAACTAACATGAATTTTCAGCTTTTGCTGGGCCTGGTAATTTTCATTTAATTCCTGCTGCCAATACATATGCACAGGTTTGTTCACCTTTCTCTCTCTCAGACACGAACAAATACTCACAGGGGCGGAACTTGAAAATTTAGATGGGGGGCTGAAATGTGAAATGCATAACACGTGAGAATACATAACGCGTGGTCACTGGGTTTTGAACCCAAGTCTCCACAACCACTAAATGAAATTCTAACCACTAGGCTACAAGCACACATTTAGCATTTAATAAGGGGGCTGAACTATATAAAAACTTTTAAGAAAAATGAAAATTCTATTAAATTCAACTATATAAAAGGGACTTGAAGGAATGGAATGTATCCAAGGAGTTGGCCTCGGACAGGAGCGCGTGGAAGTTAGCGATCCACGTACTAGAACCATGACCTAGGAAATATTGTTTAGGGATGGTATAGGGGTAGTATTATAGGCCTTAGGTCATAGAACTAGTGATTCGGGGCAAGGACGTAGAGCTTAGGACTTTGACCCCTACGATCTATAGTTTAGACATAATATAGTTAGTATTAGGAGTAGAACTAAGGTGCTCTTAAGCTCACCAAGCCCTTTGTGAGCTTAACTCAAAAAACCTATCGGATTGACTTCAAACGACATATCCAAACCGTTAGATGTTCAATCTATATTAAAATGTGCTTGGAGACCAAATTTTTCATTTTTTGGAATTTTTTTACTATTTATTAAGATGGTTTGAAAATTGCTGTTTTTCAATGGTGCAGAATTTTAATAAAAACAGCGGTTTTCAAACCAGCTTAATAAATAGTAAAAAATTCCAAAAAATGAAAAATTTGGTCTCCAAGCACATTTTAATATAGATTGAACATCTAACGGTTTGGAAATGTCGTTTGAAGTCAATCCGATAGGTTTTTGAGTTAAGCTCACAAAGGGCTTGGTGAGCTTAAGAGCACCTTAGTTCTACTCTAGTATTACTATTACTATTATTATTGATACCATTATTACTATTAGTAGTACTACTATAGTATTACTACTACTACTATTATTTTTATTACTATCTACCTTGACTTTATGATTATGATTGGATTTCATTTCTAGTCTAACCCAACTTGTTTGGGACTAAAGGCTTGTGATTAAAAATTTTGAAATCACGGGGGTGGCTAAGCACCCCCTGGGCTATACCTAGATCTGCCCCTGAATACACACACACCCCTCACCGCACCACACAAGGTCCATACCCAGATTGTATAAAACATGTATGGTGCATCTTCTTTTATTTAACTTTGTTTGGCCTGATGAGGAAATAATTAACAAAAAAAAAAAAAAGGAGTGACAGGCATGCAACCTGCACCAAAAGGTACTTTAGACCGGTATGACTTGCATTTATATTATTTACATTGTATTGATTTTGTTGAACTTACGTATATACTTTTTGGATATTTCTCCTTGCAGATTAGGGGTTTTGCATGGCCAGCAGTACTAGTTGGTATGGTAGCCCAAAGTGCTAGGTACTTTCACCTTCTATATTTAGTTGTTTCATTTTTGCTTCCTTTTTTAGTTAATTAGCCGTGTATTGAGGGGTGAAACTCTTATTCAGAACCTAAGATCTTCTACATCAGTACAATTAAGAAGAAATTAAAAACAGTTGTCAAGCACTTAATAGAAATTAAGTTAATTTTGATTTCTAAACCTCTACACTCATGCAATTAACTTTTAATTTCTTTTAGTGGCCACATCAGCAATTATTACTATGGAAGAGAGAACAAGAGCCAATAGAAACAATTAGAAAGTGATTTCTTTAAAAAAAAAACTTTCTAAATTAGAAACTACGTTATATCCCAGAAGTTAGAATAGGAAATGCCACACGTGCTTTTAGAAATAAAAAAGAAATCCCAATGCAGATGCTGTAAGGTACATCTATTGGTTGGTACAACTAAGGGAATAATGTGGCGTTTCAGAAATAGATGATGATACATATGCCCCGATAATTGGTATCCTGATAATTAATTTCCAAATTTGGACATATTACGGTTGTTGTATGAAAAGTCAAACATGTCATGGCTAAAATAAGTTAGAATAGTAGGTAAATTTGAGCCCAGAATCTCTTATAGCAGCTGAGGGAGTTACCAGCTTAGATAACTTGCCATTGATAATACGCACAATTATAACATGTCCATATATTCCTAGTTTAAATACATAAAGGACCCAAATTAGGATACTAGTTGTGATTCAATTTGTTCGTAATATATACCAGTATTACCCCAAATATCTGTCCAATATTTTTTTGTGAATTGGTTTTTATCCAATTGTACCTGTATCCTGTTGTTATCTGATACCTATTGTAACTGGGCATTTCTATTTTTGCATCTTCATCCGAAAAAAAAAAGAAATTAAATGGATATGAATAGGGTGAGACCACTATATAGGCCATGGGATTGGGTTTTGTCCAAAGGGCCTCATCCAAAGCCAAGCTTAAACGTCCGATTTGCATTGAGATTTGTGCAAACATATTTAAAACTTAATAAATTTAAATGGCTCCTTGAATCTTAATGTCTGTACAAATTTTGATGCAGATCGGACGGTTTAGGTCCGGCTTTGGATGAGCCTTTGTTCAAAGCCGTTTGGACAAAACCCCCACCCATAGGCCATATATGTTACTCTTTTGACCCCAACTTTAATTGCCCAATTAAGAAAAGAATTTAGACTTAATCACTTTCTTATCAGTAAAACAAGAATTTGGCCGTACTTTAATTGCCTAATTGATGAGAATAAATTTAAACTGGTTTAATTACAGTTTGAGGCTAAATCATGTTAAGTCCATTGCAGGAAGAGTTAAACTTTCAATTTACAAAGCTCAATTTAGATGCATTTTGTGATTAAACCCAAGCTATTGGCAAAATAGGGCTTATTGCAAAATTTATGCGGCATTTGATAACACTTCTGCTCATGCAGCTTAGGTATGAAGGATTCTTGGGGCCCACTAAAGGCTTTAGCAGTTGCGAGCATCATAAATGGGTTTGGAGATATTTTCCTGTGCTGTTTTTGTGGTTACGGAATTGCCGGTGCTGCTTGGGCTACTATGGTCTCACAGGTACTGTATTTTATGTATTTGGAATACTTATATTTATTCATAGCCTTTTGGAACAAAAATTTGCTTTCATGTCCTGGTAAGCATGTATACACGTTGCTAAATTAAATGCTTTAAGGGCCTCTTCTTTCTCAATTACTAGTATGAGGAGAAATGGTGGGGGGTGGGGGGGTTGTGTTGTTGAGTCCGTATCCTCTGAGATATCTCAAATTTTTAGTTTATCTAAAGCTGGGCCAACTTTTTTTTCAGTGCCTATTCGGATGCAGGGGGGCAGTATTATTGTGCTTTGAGATTTGTGCAGAATGGATTTAAATGGTCCAGATTTTCCACATATTAACTAAAAGTTTGAGATATCTCAGGGGATGCGAATTCAGGGTTGTTTGGGAATCTTTTGAAGGGCAAGGGTGGAAGTTTGTTTAAGGTCCAGATTTTCCACAGATTAACTAAATGTTTGAGGTATCTCAGGGGATGCAAATTCGGGGTTGTTTGGGAATCTTTTGAAGGGGCGAGGGTGGAAGTTTGTGTAAGGTCTATTTTTTTATGTCTGTAGGGGTATATGTGATATTTTATTTTTTGTAGACGTGTGACTGTTGGTTCTCGTTGGTCTTATTTCTTTTAGTATGTTAATTTTAATTCTCCTCGGTCTGTTTTATTTATAAAGCACAGCAGTTTTCATGTGGAATTTCATGTGTGGGCCCTACAAAACTAAATTGTAATGCATGCCTCAGCACCTCTGGTCTTCTTTAATCATTGAAAATCCTTACTATGTTAAATTTCTTTGAATGAAAATGTAAACCCGAACTACCCTCTTTTCTCTTTGATTTATTGCATGGTGGGGATATTTTCATTTATCTTATGCCTTGAATCAAAGAAACAACTTCTTTATTACATATAAATTTATGGAAGCACATGCACATCATATCTAATCTACAAATAATAACCTCTCCAAATGCCCCATTTTGTCAGGTTGTGGCGGCATTTATGATGATTTATAATCTGAAGAGAACAGGTTTCAAGGTGTTTCCAATGGCGATCCCTTCGAAAGGAGAACTTCTTCAGATATTTGAAATCGCCGCCCCAGTCTTTATAACCATGACTTCTAAGGTTCTCTGTTCATTTGCATTTTTGGTACTTAAAATATAACCTTACTAAAAATAACACACTAAATAGCTGAGAACAGTTGCTGGTATATTCCAATGACAGTACATATATGGTAATTGCCAAATTTGGGTGCTCATTCAGAGTTTATTGACAAATAGGTGCTTCTGGTTTGTTAACGGAAACCTAACTCAGCATATATTGTTAGGGCTGATACTTATACTGAAATTCATGGGTTTTTTTTCATTATCTAGGTAGCATTTTATGCATTGCTGACATATTTCGCGACATCTATGGGGGCCATCACTATTGCGGCCCACCAGGTAAATTTGCAAGTCCACAAGGACCGTAACAATGCAAAGTTTATTTGATACCTCTTCGGAAGTTGCTCATGCATTTTTTTTACACTTCTAAAGTGGGATTCACATCTTTTCTTTCATTTTGTTAATTTTCATTTTTGTTTTGGTAGGTCATGATAAATGTGTTCTGCATGTGCACGGTTTGGGGCGAGCCTCTCTCTCAGACTGCCCAATCTTTCATGCCTGAGCTTATACATGGAATCAATCGTAGTTTATCTAAGGTCACTTTTTATGACATATAATCTAATTTTATTTTTAGTACTTGACCAGTACTTGTAGATCTTTTGGTTACTTCATTTTGAATTTTTCTAAGGAAAGTAGTAGTGAATTCAAATTATTAGTAATTTAAAACTTGTGTATTATTTCTGTATTGATAGGCACGTATGTTGCTGAAATCTCTTGTTATGATCGGTGCAATTACTGGTGTAACTTTAGGTGTAATCGGTACTTCGGTACCATGGCTCTTCCCAAGCCTCTTCACAAATGACCTCATAATAGTCAGACAGGTTTGAATCTGGATTTAAACATTTGTTTGTACTTTGTCCTATTTTCAAATTTTGAAAATTTTCTTTCATTTTGAGCAGATGCATACAGTGCTCCTTCCATATTTCATTGCTTTGATGGTTACACCTGCAATTCATAGCCTTGAAGGAACACTTTTGGTAAGCTGAGCTTCTTGTTAGTATTATTTTGTCATAATTTGACGTTTTGGCACAAATTGAACTTTTTTTTTTTTTTTTTAAACTCAGTAGAGGTTACTGAGATTACAAATTTAACTCTTTAATGCAACAATTGGTGTATACCTTCAAAGCTAATAAAAAAAATAAGAAACTTTTATGCTTATTATTTTGGATTGGACTTATTTTCCATTAAATTTTCTGAGTCTTCTGACTAAGTATTACTCTGACTACATATGGCTGATGTGCATTTTTTTTATTATGTGATATGTGTACTTGGTTAATTAATTATTGTTCCAATTTCAGGCTGGAAGGGATCTGAGATATTTGAGCCTTTCTATGAGTGGGTGCTTTTGCTTGGGTGCTCTTCTAGCATTGGTACAGTTTTTTTTATAGAGAATTTTCTTGCTTTACTACTCTAGGAGATACAATGCAGTTATTGCAGGAATTGTCGGAAATATTCTCTATACTCAAAAGTTGCACAATAACCCCTAACAAACCCTTTATTTTAAGATGTTGACCTGGAACAATACATGTATTTTGGAGTATGCTGGATACTCGAGGCTCCGTAGGGGTACATATGGAATTTGTGTTTTTGTAGGGAAAATTAATCAAATAGATTGTAATCAGCATAATTTTTTTCTCCTAAATTTTCAGTTGTTTCTCTCTGTTTTTTTTTTTGCATGTTGTAAAGGTGGGGTCAAGTAGAGGCTTTGGTTTAGCAGGATGTTGGTGGATACTTTCTGGTTTCCAATGGGTAATCTCTCTCTCTCTCTCTCTCTCTCTCTCTCTCTCTCTGTGTGTTTTGTTTACCAATTGTGGTACCCAAAAAAAAAAAAACAAAGAAGAAAATAAAGTGTGAAGTGTGGTTTTCCTAGTTGCAAAATTGCAAAATAAGCCAATTATTTGGCAAATTTTCTTTGTTTTTTTCGTTATCATTTTCGTATCTATATCACAGGTACGATTTATTCTTGCATTGCAAAGGCTAATGTCTCCAAATGGAATGTTATACAATGAAGAGTTCAACCAATCTTCAGATTATGTTAAGCTAAAAGCATAATAGAAGCACCTATTAAGGAGGTAAAACAAGGGTAGATTTTAGAGGGAAAGCTTCATAGTGTTTATTTTTATTTGTTAAATTATTGTTCATTCCCAAATGTGGGTTTCTTACATTTGAAATTATATAGAAATTGTGTAAATAGCAGTGATCTTCTGTGCCCTTGATAGATAAGTTGCACATTGCAAAACTTCCAGTAATTATAATTTTGATCAAACATGTTCAAAAGTGATTATAAACCTATCAAAAATAAACTTTTAAGATGCCAAAAACAGGTCCTAAATTTGATAAATGCGAACTCTTACGTGTCTAATATGAATCCTAGTCCATTTACATTTTAATATTAACATGAATAGAGTGAATCATAAATTAGCCAAAATTCAATTCTAATGTGCTTGAAATAAATTATAAATATTTTTTTTATGGTTAGTGGTTAAAGTTACCACTAACAAATATATTAATAAGAAAAAATTATTTACAAAATAAATTCTAAATCTTATGAGGGTATTAAGTATTAACTATGTGGTCAAATCACATACCAATATTTCATTGTAAAAAAAATCATTTTATGATACCAATGATATAATATTTGTATATCATCTCGTCAATTACTTGCCATCACATAAATTGGTCCTTGAAGCCTGAAGGAAGAAAAAAAATTGTTTCTTAATTTAATGTTCTTTGATATCTCAGGATGTAAAATCATTGAGAAACACACTCCCGACCCGGGCATCTTTTTACGTTTGATCTTTTTACCGTCATTTTATTCTATATTTAACATCATTTAAAAAAAAAAAATATATTGTTCCCCCTCGTGCTCTCCCATTTTTTTTTATTGAAATTTTGTTTCTGTTGCAATAAATCCATAACTTACCTGTTGATTTGAGTTGGGAACTGTGGCAACACAATGGATGTAAATATTTATGTTATTTGAGTGGGGATTTTAATAACAAGGTTTTGAAATAATATTTGTATTATACATGTATTATTTTTTATTTTCTGCAAATAACCCAGTAAATCAAAATTATTTTTTTTTTAAACTCAGTAAATCAAATGTTCGGGGCTAATTTCAGATTTTTTTTAAAATACTCTCAAAAAATAAAAAAATAACAAATATACTCTCGGTTTTCAAATATTAAAAAAAATGTCCTAACCGCCCCATTGTGGGGCGGTTTGCTTCCATACCTGATCGCCTCACAGTGGGGCGGTTTGCTACGGACTTTTTTTTTTAGAAATATTTAGTGTATATAGGCGGTCCAGTTCCATACCTGACCGCCCCACAGTGGGGCGGTTTGCTATGAATTTTTTTTAGAGATATTTAGTGTATAGAATGAATGTTTTACATTTAGACACTAACAGTAATTTGGTCTCACTGTTTTTATGATTTTCTTTTTTCTTTTTTTCTCTCCTTTTGGATACTCATATTCTTTGATTTTGTAAATATAATATATGACAAATAAAATATATATGCGTGAAACTAGAGCTGAATCTTATATATTGTATAGAACCCATGTACCAAGAAAATATTTCCTTGACAATTTTCTTTTATTTTTAAGCCATTTTGTGATATCTTTCATAAATCATAAAAAATAGTATATAAAAAAAATCCAAAAATAATAAAAATTGGTATTCTACAAGTTCATTATATAACCAATTTACTGAGCTACTAAGATCGAAATTTGAAGTTTATACGATAGGTTTTTGACTTACCGTTATTTTTTAGAAACTTCAATTGTCGTTTAGGTTATTTTCTGAAGTGGACCGCCCTACTGTGGGGTGGTTATCTTTTTTTTTTAATCTTAAAATGAATACATTAAACTAAATTATTGTAAATGACATAAAAAATAAAAAATTAGAAATGAAAAAATTAATCGAAAACTTCAACTCAAGTTTTAAGGCTCTTCCTTTGGATTTTTTGCAATTTTTGAAAAACGGCATAGCCTTTCCGAAAAGTGATCATTTGCTGAAATCAGACACTCGAGCGCCGTTTTATGGCCGTTTGAAGTTTCGTCATCATTTTCGCTTTCTCAATGAAGATATCGTCTCTCTTGCCTTATCATTTGTCCTAGCCTTGCATGTTTACGAGAGATGTCTTAAATAAATACATGTACAACATACAAGTGCTTTAGAAAATGAGATAAATGACTTACAAAAAATAAATAGAGATGCATTATAACAGAAAGACACAGATCAATGACATGGGAAAATATTATATTTCTTTTATCACACACGGATCATGCAATATGAGTATCCAAAAAAGAAAAAAAAATCATAAAAGCAGTGAGACAAAATTACTATTAGTGTTTATATATAAAAACATTCATTTTATACACTAAACATCTCTAAAAAAAATTCATAGTAAACCGTCCCACTATGGGACAGTCAAGTATAGAACTGGACCGCCTATACACACTAAATATCTCTAAAAAAAAAAATCCATAGCAAACCACCACTGTGGGGCTATCAGGTCAGGATATTTTTTGAAATATTTGAAAACAGAGAGTATATTTGTTATTTTTTTTAGGGTATTTAAAAAAATTCGGGGCTAATTTCTGCGAGTTACGACACCTGTACTATTCGTAAATTCCAATTTTTTTTATAAATAATACCCACATTATTCCCAATGTATATTCAAGGTAATGAGGTATTCACCAAATTTACATTTTTTTTATTGCCGCTTCATAAAAATAATACCATTTATATATATACGTTCCAAATTGTAGCCATTTGATATTCAAATCACGAATTTTAAACCTTCTCATGAATTAATTTTAATTTCTAAATTTATTATAATGGGTTGGAAAAAAAAATGTGGTAAAAACACCTGTTTGCAGTGCCAGACTGTCAGTAGCATCAAGATAACTTGGGCTTGTTTGGCATTATGCCATTATCATTATTTTGTTTTTGTTTTACTTTTTTTTAGTTTTTTTCATTTTGTTGTACCGGCCGGCCAGCTTGTTCTTCATTTTCATTGCCAGCTCAGCACGATCCAGCTGGAAATTCTCTTTCCAAAAGGGTATGGGGTAATTTGTATCGTTACCGTGCTGTATATTTTACAACGAAAGCCAAACGAATTTTATTAAAAATTAGTTCTATAAACACTCCAAGTGTTAATTTTTTTTTTTTTCAAAGGTTCACGCCCGCAGCTGCCTTTAAAATGCCGTAACTTCTAAAGATGTACAAAGCAGGTTCATGCCTGACATAAAAAAAATACGGACAAAGCACGCAACCTTGACGTAATCCACATTGCGGTTTAAAATATCCATCTCCTACAGCATTCAAAACCACTGAAAACCCCATTAACCACTTAATTAGTTTAGGAGGAAACCCATACATATCATGGCATGAGGGTTTGCAGATAATCTCAATCCATGCAATCGAACATCGTAGGAGGAAATCCATGGGGTTGGTTTCGGCTACTGTCCAGTTGTACAGCATTCAGTGGTCTCAGGAGCTAATGAGCTATATATAGACCGTCTTTTTTTTCTAAATCAGACTGATAATCAGACGATTTTACTAATTAGGGATCATAGTATCAATACCAAATTATTTAGATGTGAAAATACCTTCACTGCGAGATCGAGATCGAGAAAGGCTTGAAGCTGCACTGCTGCAGACAAGCTAAAGCTATTCCAATTTTGAACTGGGCTACCAAAAGGTCTAAACTCTAAACCATATATTACAAAAATGGAAATACAAGTTCACATATTTAATTACATTATTGGGACTCAAGAATTGCACCATCTACAATCTTCCACCCGGAGTAGTCGGTGTATGTCATCTCATACCGTGCCATATACTGAGTGCTATATGTATTGTCGGTCTCACCATCATCCCCGGCCTGCCCATCAAATACTCTTGCCGCTTCCTCAATTGTAGCCTCAACTGTGGCATGCCGACCGTCCAATGAGATGGTCAGGCTGTCCACTGATACGTTTACCAAGCCATACTTCCAGTGCCAACCCCGTGTGGCCATTTCTGTGGCACGCTCTGTCCATACTTTCAGCATACGACCATCCAGCACCTATTTTAATATAACACAAAAAGAAAATTGAGAAATTTGCAAAGAACACCTTAAATTATCTAAAAGTTGAAAAGAAGTCCTGTTTTGTTGAAGAGGTCTATTTCAAAAAGAGGAGGGTTCAAATGCATCCATTTTTTGTGCCTCCATCACGCTTCATGCCTCCATTTTTAAAGCAACTATAACTTAAAATTTAGAACTTAAATGTTAAAATAAATTCGTTAAATATGATCTATATCATTTTCTCCATGCACAAGAGCTTGCAACAATACACCAATGTGGATAAATTATGGACGTTGGTTTTTCAACTTATTGATTCATATAAATCTAAATTGAAGTGATGATTTTTTATGTGTATGTAGAGAAAATAATATAGATCACATCTAACAGTTTTATTTTGACATATAAACTTTACAATTTATGTTATTAGAGAATTAAAAAAGTGGAGGCATTTGAACCCTCCTCTTCAAAAATTAATAAGGTACACATAAAGACTACAATTTCAGTGGCT
The DNA here is from genome assembly GCA_025461125.1 of Carex kokanica. Classification (NCBI taxonomy): domain Eukaryota; kingdom Viridiplantae; phylum Streptophyta; class Magnoliopsida; order Poales; family Cyperaceae; genus Carex; species Carex kokanica. The sequence continues at coordinate 267,271 of JAJGRX010001401.1, read as the reverse complement.
ATTTACTGGTACCAATCTCAGTGATAGGATGTCAGTCAGTATGGTGTACCAGTTTGAGGATATTCTTTGAAGTAATCTGGCAACATATATATTCAGCAATGGTACTGATTTGAGTATTCTTTAGAAATAATTTGGCAATAATAAGGCTCTAAATAGTAAATATATTCACAGTGGAATGGTATCAGTTTAGTGGTACTATTCTGAAGTTTATTTGGGAATAAAGAAAATCCACTAATAAAATATAATTAGCATGAGAAAGAGAAACAGAATTGGGACCTCTTTAAGCGGGTTCAGCTGATGAGTGGGCCCCATCGCAAGGGATTTGTAGTTTTGCCACTTGCGCACAATGCTCTCAGCTAACTTGGCATCCATTGTCAGAATCGCTCTGTCGCCCTTCTCTTCTTCTGTCATGACATCTTTGCAAACACATGCATGAATCACAACATGTAAAAAATCATATCATATGCTAATGTACTAGAAGAAAATTCCTAGGAGGTCACTCATCATTTAATTACAAATTGGCCACTGAACCTTCGTTGTTCCTTCCATTACCTTTTTCTATCCAAAAGCTAATGGAGTGCTTATGAGAATTCATATCACCTAAACTAACTCAAATTTAGAGTTTAGATCTGGACCATCGGATCTGTTTTGGCATGAAATTTAAAAAGCCCCCATGCATTCCACCTTGGGCCAGATTGGTCTGGATCTAAACTCAAAATTTGAGTTACTTCAGAGTATCCGGACTCATGCTTCTGACCCGCATCAGTATAAGCCATCCATTTTAGCAGAAAATGTCCACGTCAACATTATGTAAGCGTCACATGGAAAAATTCACAGATTGACAAGTGGAATATATAAAAAAAATTCAGTGACCGACTTGTGTGAGCAAATCAAAGTTCAGGGTAATTTGTGACATATAGCAAAAGTGCAGTGATTATATGCATTAAATGAACAGCTACTAACCAGAGAAAAGATCCCTATGCTAAAGAAAAACTGCAAAGAATATGCATTACAGGAGAAAGTGGAGCAGCTTCGTACCATCATTTGAAATTGTATAACTATTCTCCACTACAGAAGCAGCCCCAATGTCCCCAGAAGGGTATACACGTCTTTTTCCTGAAAAGAACCGAAGACCCAAAACTGCCAATACAAAAACTGCCACACCAGCTGATGTAAGCATGATCGTAGTATACTTCATATAAATTCCCAAATCAAAATATTTTGCAACCAAACCCTCTCTTTCTTCTGAATTAATTTCCTGCCCCCCATCAATGTCCTTGGTTTCACCACTGGTACCGTCAAATTGCTTCATAATTCCTGGGAAAACCTTTTGAAAGGCTGTTAAAGTTCCTGATTTGACTGCTGTTGCCCCAACAGCAACAGCTGCCAATGCAACAGCTGTCAGGTGAGAACCACTTCCCCCTCTGGTGCTCTCAAGAAACCGTAATACCACAGGGTCATCATAGTAATCTCTCAATCTGAAGTCAACTTCCTGCGTATCTCTACTTCTTGGGAAAACCACTTGCACCAGCCAAGTCTCCAGCAGCTTGCAAAGACCTGGCAACAGATCGACCACGCCATCCTCTCCATTATTGTGAGAACTGGATATGTCCATTACAAAGTTAACGACCTCTTGATCTCTATGAGGCGACGAGTCAGTGTCTAAGCCAAGCCATTGGTGGCACTTCTCCAAGTCTCCCATGAGAAGTGCACACATGCCCCTTTCTAGAGAGAACTTGATTTCATCAGAGGGGCCCGCATTAGGGTCTTGAAGCTGTGATAGTAGTGTGTCAGCTCTTGTGATGAGGTGGGGTTTTCTGAATGCCACACCTTGGGCCACATAGGCAAGCACCACACTGTATACTTCAAATAGCTCAGGCAGGATGTTGCTCGGTGCTGTAGTGTAGAGGTCTATCTAAACAGTGAAAAGAAGGGAAAAGAAGAAAGAAAACAAAAGGACTTTAGTAGAATACTTGTGTGTAATGTTATTGACCAAAATTTGGCACCCTTGTCATTCACTATATAGATAGTACAGTATCACCATGGTACATATATGGCAATACAAATATGCACAAGAAGGTGTTTTTGTGGCCTAAGAGATTCGTTAATTTGTTGATCATGACAGGAACTTTTTTTTTTTTTTTTGCCAAGCCATCCAAGATAACATTCTTAATTTGTACACCCCTCAAGATAATTTATTTATCATCTGCACCTCTAGAGAGCATAAAACGATAATTCTCCTTCAGGTCCCTCCTGTAGCCTGTTGTTTTTGCAAAGATGCCCAAACTATCTCCCAAATAACGATTTTCTTTCTACATAAGTGTATGCATGTGCACGTGTGAGTGAGTGGGAGAAAGAGAGAGGAGACATAGTTTGGGTCCTTTTGGAAGATGGGTTTCTGGACATGGGACATTCTCCATTTTTCATGTGAGTGCCTGAGATGCGTCTTATTTCAGAAAGGTACGTGTGAAATTAGAGGTATGGAACAACATAAATTATAGAAAATGTTCCCTAAATAGTGTAGCCTCCCCAACCTTGGTGCGTGACTAAATTGGATATTTTAAAATGAAGAAAAAAATTGCAAGGACAAGTTTTTCCAGTGATAACAATGAGTTAAAATATAGAAGGAAGCTATTGATAGCACAAGTGCATAATAATATAAATAAGCACATTTGCACAAACCTGTTCTATACTGGTCATACGGATGAAGGCCTCATTCATGAACTCTTCACGGGAGAAACCACCCCCAATGGCCAACATACCTCCCCGGCCAACACTCCAGAGAATGTTACAGACCCCACGCAGCCCCTCCTCCCTCTTGGTACGGTATGCCTGGTCCAGTGGAAGAGAGAGTAGCTCAAGCACACATGGAGGTGTGATCTCCTCTAAGGTGTCGTCTATTTGTTCCACAAGATCTGGTGCAAGGTTAGTGGCACCTTCCTCCTGTGCACAACAGATAATTAAGAAAAGCGAAATAAATTTGACCTTAAAGAAGGCATTCCCCAACTGCCCATATACCTTTAAAAGATATAATATCACTCTCTGTACAGTACATTTGATTTTTAATACTGTGCCAATTTTGTTATCCAAAATGATGTTACAATTTTTTTTGTTTTTGGTTTTTGACTTGCATGGTTTTTGCAAAGCTTTGCAGCTGTCCTTGCTAGAAATAAAAGATTAAAATATGTTTTTTTTTCCCTTTCTTTTGCCACATGGAGAAGGATAGCATCTCTGTATGTATTTGTTTGTAACTTGTTGCAATTGGAGTGGGTTTGTGACCATTTTTCAACCTTACCAACTGGTGCTCACAAGTTCCAATTGGTATGTACCACTAACTACTACTGTAAGATTTTACTTTAGGTCCAGTATAAAACCTATTTTACTGATTCGTAATTAGGATTTTACATAGGAATAAACTTTGAAATCATGTCTTGGCGAAATGACCCCTGAAATCACCTCTCTACATGAGCAAGAAGCCCATTGAGTCATGTCAGTACTTTCATGCTAAAAGGTATCACACAATGTGCCATTCAGGTCATCAGTCACATTACCTGAAGGAGATTGAGGGCCCGCTCAAGCACCTCGCAACACCTGACCAGATCAGGTGGGACCCATGCCATGGCATCTCTGGAGATATCAACATAAGCAAGTGCCATAGCCAAGACTATGTCTTGCTTGAAGCCCTTTGGGAGCTTCTCAGTTAGAAGATGGGCCCCAGTTTCCAGTACAACCTCACTCTCCCCTGCCTCTTGCAGCAATAATAGAGCTCCTGGTACCTAAAGAGAGAAAGAATATGTATCATGTATAGCCTAGTAAAAGTTGTACTACATATACCCTCTCCAAATTTCTCCTAAAATACACAGACACCCCCTCTAGTTTCCATTAGGGACATTTTTAAGTCAATGACAAAATAGTACAATGCTAATAAAGTTATAAAGGGATGTAACGCACTATTATAATAGTAAAATCAAAAACTTAATTCTCCAAAATTTTAAGTCAAATTGCACCTAAAAGATAAAATAAAAGGAGAATAATACTTTTATAAAGGTTTTAATTTTAGAAGGGAAAGGAATAGGTACAGTTGCCCTTAACATTGCTTAATTGTTTACCTTATCCCATGTCACGTCTACTAAAATAGTTGCATCTCTATCTTCTAAAATCCCACGTGTATACTCAATCCGGGTTTGTGGGTTGGAAAGGGAATCTAAAGCCACATTGAGGATCTGACGCCGACCAATAAGAGCATCAGGGCTGAACCCATATTGCGGCCGTTTTGAAACCCGTGCATCATATGCCCGTTTGATTCCATCGGCTAAGAAATGAGCCTCTGCACCAAGCACCTAACAAAACAAATTTGATGTTTTAGATAAAAAGAAAAAAGAAAGAATGCTACTGGAGATGGGGAGCAAATGGGAAATTTTCCACAACGATTCAAACACTGCACTGATATCAAAGAAAAGTCTATAAACCAGATTATCATTTACAATAAAGGGGTATGCATTAGAGAGAAGACGAACCTTGTAGAAGTCAATGGGAAGTGTAACGGTACGGTGAGAGGAAGCTGGGATGAGAGAAACAAGAGCGGAGGTAGAAGCAACACCGCCACTGACATTATCATGATTCGGCGGTGACTCCACGGAGGAGGAGGTGGATAAATTGAAATCTCCAAGTAATCGATCAGCCCATTTGGTGGAGAAGCAAACAGAGGAGCGCTTGAAATTGGAATTGGAATTGGAGAGAAGGAGTGGAGGAAAGGAGGGGGGTTTTGGCAAGAGACAAAGCGGCTGCATTGCTTCCATGGGTTAGAGGAGACGAGAGGGTTTCCACACTTCCATTGAAGAGAAGACTCCAAAAAGAGACTGAATAGAATACTCACAGAGTCACAGTCAGGTGTAAGATTTGAGATTCGTCCCAGATTAAAATGGACGACTCAGATTTCATTTTACCCGGTCAGGTATTGCATTGGATCTGAATTCCGAAAAAGATCGGGTCCAGTTTCAGACAGGGACCCGCGTAGCGTGACTGAGATGGAATACTTTCGGCCGAATCAAAATTATTTGGGAGCCTATTTGTATTAGAGAGGTTTGCTTTAAGATTCGTGTCATATTTAAACTGACGTTTGAGAACTCATTCTACACGGTCAAGTATTGCACTGGATCAGAATTCTGAAAAAGATCGAGTCCAGTTTCAGACAGGGACCCGCGTACCGCCGAAATTTTTATTAATCGAAAAAAAATAACAAAATATAAAAAAAGGGCAGAGCTTTTGGGGGAATTATAAATATAGGTAGAACGGAAATTTCGTACCGTCCCATGGGACAGGAAGGTCCATCTCATTCGGCTTAACGATTTCTCTAACCTTTCTGGTCCGCTAATCACAAATCAGAAATGGTAGGAACCATCCCGTCCGACCTCCAAAAAAAAAAAAAAAAACCAGGGACGGGTTGGATCATCCCGTCCCTGGAACAGCAAAGTAATAATTTAATTAAAATATGAGGAACTCAATTGGTGAACTTTTGCCGAGAAATTAAACTAGCGCTAGATTCAACTGCAATATTCAAGGTTTTAATATCGCATCTGAACCAGGCAAAAGTTCTCCCAGTGTCAGAAATTAAACTAGCGCTCTCTTTCCTCAATCAAGGTTTTAATATCAGGCAAAAGGGATATTCATTCCAGGGACGGGACGATCCAACTCGTCCCTGGTTTTTTTTTTTTTTAATGGTCGGACGGGATCAATCGTACCGTCCCTGATTTACAATTAGCGCCTCAAACCGATTAGCGAAATGTTAATTCTGGACGGGATGGTTCGTCCCGTCCCATGGGACGGTAGGATTAATCCCGTTCTACCTATATAGAATTCTCCCAAAAACTCTGCCCTTTCTCGATATTTTTTTTTTTTTTTTAATAAAAATTTTGGCGCGTAGCGTGCCGATTTTTTTTATGATATCCTCGTAATAATATAAAATTACAGAGGTGTCCTCACTTTTTATTTTTTTTAAATGTCCCAATTGTCAGGATTCCTGACGGTCCTTGCTTATATATATTGGTAGGTAGGGGTCCGAATTTTGCACAATCTCATTTCAAAATTTCAACCACTCTCTCATTTACTTCTCTCTTTCTCCAACAGATTCTCCTAATGTCTAAGTTCCTATATATTCTAATAATTATTTTGTAGTCCAAAATAATTATTAGATATATAGGGACTTACATGTAAATAGAGGAGGTCTTGGGAGAATTTATATTATTTTGAGGATATTGAAAAGTAAATTGGCCTAACGCGAGTGAGATAGAATACTCCCGGGCAAATCAAAATTATTTCGGAGCCTGTTTTGATTGCCGAAATTTTTATTAATCGAAAAAAAATAAAAAAATATCGAAAAAGGACGAAACTGTTGACATAATTTTAAATATAGGTATGCCGGGTTGAGCCTAACCGTCCCATGGGACGGGATGGACCTCCCCGTCCTACTTAAGAATTCGCTAACCACCCCATCGCTAATCACCGTCCGAACTAAAAAAAAAATGAAAAAACTCAGGGACGGGTTGGACCTCCCTGTCCAAGGATTGGGGAAAAAAAAAACCGAGGGACGAGATGCACCTCCCCGTCCCATGCCCAGCAAAGTTAAAACCCTACACGTTTACCCTATTCTTTCTGTCGCTCTCCCGTCTCGCTCTGCGCCTCACCGACAGAACAAGGAAAGACAGCAGCACACCGTCGATCTTCAGCGACCCCACCCACGACGCACGCCTCCTCGGACAGGTAGGTTCATCCCGTCCGTCAGCCTCCGCCAATTTCGCCCCACCCACTGATGTCCAATCTGCCGGTCTCCCTAATTAGGTACTTTTTAAAATTTTAAAAATTAAAATTAGATGAATTAGTTTAGAAATCAATTAATCTAGAATAATTTCGGATTTAATTTGTTATTAAAAACTGATTATAGGTAATTGTTTATAATTTATTTATTCGTATAAGTTTTCGGTCTCCTAATTAGTTTATTTATTCATATAATTTAGGTGTTCAACGGTTCCGTCTTTTTTCGATATTTGTTTTATTTTTTTTCGATTAATAAAAATTTCGGTTTTGATTGTAGAGGTTCGCTTTGAGATTTGTGTCAGCTTTAAACAAACGACTGAGATTTCATTCTGCAGGCGGTCAGGTATTGTACTAAATCTGAATGTGGCGATGTGAGCGACCAATTTAGGGGAGTATCTTTTTCAATGCGAACCTTCAAAACGTAACAAAACTTTAGCACGGATATCAAAGTATTTCTATTATTTGGAGCATATAACTTTTCATGCAAACGTAAATTAGCAAAAACAACTTTTTCGCTAACCCAGTTATTCCTTCATCACCCAGACATGATGTACTTGGTGTTGGGTTTTGAGGCTACCCAAAGTCATTAGGCTTAAGCTGCGGAAAGACCGTAAAACAAAAATTTTACTTCTAACTTAAGCCAAAAGGATTGAAGTGATATGTCGGATAATCTACCGAGAGTTACATACCTGTTCAATCCTTTTCTTAGATTAAAAACTGTAAGTAAAACTTTACTTATTCAGATCATAGATTAAGTAGTATGTCGGATAATAACCGAGAGTTACATACCAGATTAATCCTGTATAGACCCAAAGTAGTAAAACCGTATTTACTTGATTTTAATCAGTTTATAGATCTACTCCTTTGATTGATTTCTAAAATATTAAATCTATTTAACAATTAAATAGATTAATATAACATTTCTTTACCTTGCTTCCAAATTCAAATTGGAATGCAGTCTGACCCGACTGTCTGACCCGGTTAAGCAAGCACCAAAATTATAGTGCCTCTATCGGTTATCCACCAGGACTGATCGAGAGAGCGGTTTATTTCTTTTACCAGAAATACCGTAAACCGCGGAATCTGACAAAAACACTATTCACGAGAAAAAGCAAATAATAATTACGACTCTCGTAAAATATTATTTCTAAAACCCGTAAACTCTGATTAGAACGAATCTGAGAAAAGAGAGAATTATCGTTCGATCGGATCGAATCGTATTCAGGAATTTGAATTGATTTTCTCTCCAACTCTAATCATGTATTTATATACATTAGTTGCCGCCATATCAATTTGATATATATTAAAAAATTGAGTCGGCAACTAAATCAACGGCCAAATGAAATCGGCCAAATTTTTATTACTATTTTGCCATTGGCCCATTAATACTCAATTAATTTTGGGCTTTGATTTGGGCCTTTAATCTTTAATTAGTGATTTATTCTTAATGGGTTTTAAGCCCAAAATATAAATCCAATAATTAAATATTCTAAGTCAAAATCAAATACATATTTTCTCGATCGTTCGTTCGGTAACTTTTATGCAACGTGTCAAACACGTTCATAAATTAACCAATGTTTCTGCTTGTCATTTATATGACATTTATAATTTAATTATATCATATATAATTAATTTTATCCATCTTATTATTAATTATAAACATTATAATTAATCAACAAGATTCTCCGACTAGTTCCTATATGGTGTGACCCAATAGGATCTGTGTTATGTTGGCAAATAGAATTAAAACTATTTTAACTTCTATTTATCATAGGTGGCACCTGACAAGTACATTATGACACCAATTACACAGATGATGCTGTACCGTACAATATCATGATCCAATAAACGATTTACTTCGTGTTAATTCTTTTGTCTCATAGCTATCAGATTAGTTTCAAGGTAAGTGTGTGTCATCCTTGCAAACTTAATCTTTTCTTGATCCTGAATAGATTATCAAATATGTTTACTCTTGTAATCATACTGGATCCAGATAATCATATTCTATCAAGGGGCCCAGTGATGCTATAGCTCGTATTGAGATACGAGGGACAATAGTACTTTTGATAAACCATCTTTTCCTCCGCATAAGCTATGTATACCGAAAAACTACCCTTATAGCTACTTTTTACGGATAGCGTTAGATAGCAATCACACATATACATCTCTTATGTAGGAAAAATGAATATCTCATACTTTAGAACTTAACACTAAAATGAAAACATTAATGACACAAACACAATTCCATTTAATGTTTCATTTGGGGTCTGTCAAATATCATGTTCTCTAACATGTATCTGTGTGATTAAAATGACAACTCTTTGTCTATGGTTTGTAAAACTTAACCATCATTTAATCCACACACTAACCTTATCGCGGTAATTAGTGTTCCTGCTAATTACCTTGGTTAGAGACTTTTTAAGAGTATTATCATCTATATTATGAAGTTTCACAATTCCAGTCATGAACTCGAAATGATTCATAAATTCAATAATACTCAAAGTAACAAAATGATTAAACATTCAATTCATGAACAAAGCTTTATATGACAAATTTAGTGTATTATTGACTTCTAGATTATTACAAACTAACACTTGGGGTACGTTTGGATGAATTCTAGAATAGCTACAATAACTAATGTTTAGAATAGTAAATAAGAATAGCTACTGTTTAAGAACAGTGCTAACTCAAGCTATTCGGAATAGTGAAAAAATTGTTTGTGCATATTTGAAATAGAGTTTGGAGGGAATGAAATATAATACAATATAATATTAATTTAAATATTAAATGTAATATAATATTATTTTAAATATTAGATTAGTATTAAATAAAATATTATATTAAATATAATATAATATTAGGTTAAATGTTAAATGTAATATAATATTACTTTAAATATTAGAATAGTATTAAATAAAATATTAGATTAAATGTAATATAATATTAGTTTAAAATATTAAATGTAATATAATATTATTTTAAATATTAAATGTAATATAATATTAGTTTAAAGAGTAGAACTAGGGTGTGATGTGCTCACCAAACTCTTTGGTGAGCACAATTCTACGTAAATTATCGGATTCATTTCAAACGAGATGAATCCAACCGTTGAAACCGATGTACTTTACGAGTGATGTGTGTACATGCAAAATTTTGAATTTTTTGAATTCATTTAGTCTCAAGTCAAGTGGTCAAAATTGATGAAAAATGAATGATCCAAAATGAAGTTGTTTTAATGCATTCAAAAAATTCTCAATTTTGACCACTTGACTTGAGACTAAATGAATTCAAAAAATTCAAATTTTGCATGTACGCGCATCACTCGTAAAGTACATCGGTTTCAACGGTTGGATTCATCTCGTTTGAAGTGAATTCGATAGTTTATGTAGAGTTGTGCTCACCAAAGAGTTTGGTGAGCACATCACACCCTAGTTCTACTCACTAGTTTAAATATTAAATGTAATATAATATTATTTAAAATATTAGATTAAATGTAATATAATATTATTTAAAATATTAGATTAGTATTAAATAAAATATTAGATTAAATGTAATATAATATTAGTTTAAATATAATACAATATAATATTAATTTAATTATTAAATGTAATACAATATTATTTGAAATATTAAATGATTAGTATTAAATAAAATATTAGATTAAATATAATATAATATTAGATTAAATATAATATAATTAGATTAAATATAATATAATATTAGATTAAATATAATATAATTAGATTAAATATAATATAATATTAGATTAAATATAATATAATTAGATTAAATATAATATAATATAATATTATTTTAAATATTAAATGTAATATAAATATTAGATTAGGATTAAATATAATACAATATAATATTAATTTAAATATTAAATGTAATATAATATTAGTTTAAATATTAGATTAGTATTAATATTGAGAGCAACAAATGCTATTCCATATTTTTGTTAGAATAGCGATAGCCCTATTCTCCTTATTCTGAATAGCTCTATTTCTCGTTTGGATTGTCCTTGTTCCGAATAACAATGCTATTCTAAGAATAGTGTTATTCTTAGTGCATCAAAACATAGCCTTACATGTCAAATTATAAAATTTTGAATTATTTTAGTATCTAATTAAGTGGTAAAAAAATAATGAAAAATAAACACATTAAAATCAGCTTATAAATTATTTTACCATTTGATTTTATACTAAATTAAATCGTGATGTTCAACAATTTAAATTTGATATTTAAATCATTATAAATTTTAGAGTTGTGAACTCAAGAGCACCCTAATTATACTAATTAAATGTTAATAATTACAAATATATTAAAAAGAAGTTGAAGGAACAGGGCGGAAAACCCACTTTTTAGATAATAGATTTGGGTATACATACGTGTGAATATAAAGAGAAAATTATTTGTTAGTATACAAAATACATTGAGGCATTGAGCTCAAATTCAGAAGCAAAACATAGGATAGAAGTAGAACAAATGTTTTCAAGGCCATGTGGTGAATTCAAAGACCTTGAGTACTATATCAAACCCTGTTGGTATCTGCCATATAAACAAGATAACATTTAAAGCATTTAATGCTATGTGTAGATTTCTCGCCGTCTCGTTCCCCTTTTGCATTGCCGGCACCAGCGCTGCTGCCAATGCCCATAATACCGTGATTCCTACAAAAATAAGACAAATATTTACCATCAACAAAAAGCCTACTTCATGATAGCACACATGCACCTTCTCACATTTTGGAACTCGGGCACCGAAAAACAATTCTGGATCCTCTCAAGTAACTCAAATTTTGAGTTTAGATCCGGACCGTCCTATCAAATTCCAGGCCAATCCGGCCCAAGGTAGAATGCACGGGGCCTTTTTAATATTTGTGCTAAAGCAGATCGGGATGGTTTGGATCTAAACTCAAAATTTGAGTTAAACTCAGGTGATATGAATTCCTGAACAACCTGATACAAAAATATTCTGGCAAATCTTAGTGGAGAGAAAAGAGGGCCAAGGTCACCTTGTAAATTGAAAATTTGTAATTTTATCCCTAAATTTTGTAATTTGTGTATGCATCTATACTCTTGAGCTCCCCTTATAAAATGAAATTACACTATTAGATTTTGTAATTTTTGGTATACCGGTATAAGGTACCTAACCATTGCTGATGTTGAATCCACAGTTGAGAACTTGATTATTTATAGCAGGAGAGCAAAAGTAAAAAAGACAATATTAATGGTTTGTAGATAGTGCACCTGCACCGGCAAAAAGGTGGGGCCCAGGAAACAGCTTTCCAGTACGGAGCCATGTGTTGAGACCCCCACCGACTGATTCAAAGACACCAAATCCAAGCAATATAGATCCAGCATTGAAATGCCTGTCCCGGTACGATCCCTTTAGTAACTCTTTCCTCTCCTGAAATATCCACAGAAGACATGTAATTATAAGTATTAGCTAAGTTAATGATGTAGATCATATCTAACGGTTTTATTTTGGCATTTTAAGTTTTAAATTTTGAGTTATTAAAATTTTAAAAAGAGAGGCATTTGAATCCTCTATTTGAAAACACTCCGACGACTCTTTAGGCCTTGTAACTTATAAATAGACACTGTATTGAGGCTTGAAATAATAATCAGAATTCAATCAAATGATTCTCTTTTCTTCAAATTTTAATATTATGTTTTTTACTAAAAAAATTAGATACATGAATTAAATTGAAACCATTTTTGAAGCTTGAAAAGGAACACCAAAATCAGGAAAAGAAAAGGGTAAAAGAAACCAAGAGAGACTAGAGAGCTAAGCACTTGCCTCGGTTAGTTGCTGGATCTTTGCCTCGACAGCTGACACTTCAGGCGACGGAGGCGGTGGGGCTGGCGTGTTGGAGCCGCCACCTGCTGTCACAGGGGTTGCCTCCTTTGCCGGTGCCTTCACCTGCTTCTTCAACTCATTTATCTCATCCTGTTCCATTCCAAGGTTTTTCAAACTACCTCAGAATTGCATATCACTTGTATAGTTGTATAGGCATGTCATGTGTACTGGGATGCTTGCCAACAGCACCTGTCAGAATATATTGATCCCACTTGAAATTCAAGGACACATTCAGACCAAGGTCCTTTTTGCAAAGTTTTAATACAAACAGACCAATTGAATTTCAAAAAATAAAAAATAAATGCATCCTGGGATGCGAGCCAGCCCCCAGAAAACAGAATTTCAGTTCCCGGTATTTCTTTACGGGCATGTGTACTGCTGTTCATATCCCCGGTTTCGAAACTTTGCAGGGAGCCACATGGTTTATAAATTTATCTGCTGGATATGTCCTTGAATTTTAATTGAGATTACTATATTCTATCAGTTTCGATTATCATAAGAAAGTACGGGCGTAGTTCAGTTCATACAAAACCCCGATCATAGTAGACCAATTTCACTACCTGATGCTTGTATTATACTAATCATAGCCGGCACAGTATGATACACTCAAACTTGTCTGTTATGTACTGCAACTGGAGATCACAAAGAATAATACGCAATGGTGCGGAGACACATGGATCTGATTTCTGAGTGAGCTCAATTGACCTCTGTGTATATTATAGAGGATTTCCCCACTTTGTGGGTTTCAAACCCATGACCTCTCACATGAGAGCCATGTGCCTTTGCCACTAGACCAAAGGCAGGTTCTTAGGTTTACAAAATACTTTTAGAATATACATAGTTATTTAAAACTTTTTCTTTATTTTGTGTCTTTATAAATAGCATGCATTAAGTGTCCTTCTAAATAGTACGTGTTGACTCCACTGACATATCCTCCCTCCATCACTGATAATACCAGTATTGTAAGATTAAGGTAATTGGTAGGTAAATGCCTGAGGCAAATGAAACAGTAAACAGGCAAAAGGTAACAAAATGAGGTAACCATGAGATTAGCTAAATGGGGGAGGATTTCATGTATACCCCTCAAAAACCTCAAAATTATGTATATACCCCTCTCAAGTTCATAATATCATATTTACCCTTCTCAGTTCCAAAAATTCACAAATTTACCCAATTTATTGACTTTTCTATTAAAACTCATTTCAAAATTGAAAAAGTGTCCATTTACCCTTTATTAAAAAATATAAAAAATATGTATCCCGTTTAAGAAAAATGTTTAGTCTTCTCATTGGTCAGTTTTGAGAGCAAATGATTCATTTTCTTACTTGTGAGTTGTGACGCACACACAAGCATATGCCTAAATACCACAATGTATGCATCACTGTTCTCGGAAATCAATCAGATAGAAGACATAATAATTTTCTTACACATACTACATATTTTTATTTTTTTTAATAGAGGGTAAAAAATGGGTACATTATAAATTTAAAATAAATTTAATTGATAAGTCAATAAATTGGATAAATTTGTGAGTTTTCCAAATTTTGAAGAGTAAATATGATATTATGAACTTAAGAGGGGAAATATATAATTTTGGAAATTTTGAGGGGTAGAACCAAAAGCTCTACGAACCTGTATTGTTCTGACACGGCGCCACTGCCAGCCTAGATAACCAGCCCAGAGCGTGTACACAAAAAGGCCACCCATAACTATTGGATGTATAAGAGCCACTGTTCTCCCTTCCAGTATACCGAACTCTCCACCCGCTGCTAATGCTGCCTTCAATTATAATACAACGCACAAAAAATGATCAAAATTAAATCCTGCAGTGGAACTCCATTTAACTATATAAGATTATGTGAAACAACAATTGGTACTATTTCAAATAAAAATATGCATAATTTAGGGGGTTGATATGCATAAAACGCACTACAATTTCTGCTACAGTTCTCATGTGGTGTGGGGGTAACAATAGCATAGGCTATGAAACCAAAAATCTCTCCAAATATGGAACGATAAAACTAACAAGTACAAGCCCTTGTTGAATAGAGACACACACACACACACACACACACTTACTTCCGGAGAGAGGAAAACTGCAATAGAAGGAATAGCAACTGAAACAGAGAGAGGAACAACGGGGTGTAGCCTATTGGCAACAGATTTGGGGATTATTTTTTGTGCTTTGACAGGTGATAGAGAGGTAGAGTTGGTATTAGAGTCGGGGTTAGTGTTGGGGCTTGGGATCAGTCGAATGGCGCCTAGCATGGCTGATGTAATCGCCATTTCTCTTTCTCTCTTTCTCTCTTTCTCTCTGTGCGTGGCGTGTGGCGTGTGGCGGGGGTGTGGGAGGTAAGGAGCAGGGAAGGAGATAAGAGAGTGAATCGCAAACACTGGGTGAAGCATTTAATTGTTACAACATGGATCACTGCTGAGTGGTCCCCACAATTGCGATATCTTTTAATTATTTAAGTTCCCTAACTGATTCGCGGATCCGAAATTTTTTTTCTTACCGCCCTCCAAAATCGGAATTAAATCAATACCACCCGTTTATTCATAATTCAGATTCCACCACGTACGCGTACTGGATCTGCGCACGGATTCCCAATCCGTACGCGTAGTGGATATGCGGACCGATCCGCTCGCACAGTGAATATGCGCACGGATATAGGTGTGATATGATGTGTCATTTATGTTGCACGGGAGGTGTGAAGAGGTGTGATATGATGTGTCATTTATATTGCACAGGAAAAGATGTAAAAAGGTAAACCATAATTAAAATGTATATCATCTAGAAAAATGTATATAGGTAAACCTTTTAAAGGTTGGGAATGTAAAAAGGTACACTGAGTGTACGCAGTATGTCAGATGAAAATGACCATTTGGTAATTAATTAATGTTTTGTGATGTTTCTTTCCCCATTTAATACCGCAAAATCAAGTTTCTATGGTCAAACGCACCCAACTTTGTAAATATCCACGCACGCATATTGGCTACACGAACGGGTCGGTGCGCCGACCCACTATGCACACGGATCCGTGCGCATATCCACTGTGCGAGCGGATCGGTCCGCATATTCACTACGCGTACGGATTGGGGATCCGTGCGCAGATCCAGTACGCGTACGTGGTGGAATCTGAATTCTGAATAAACGGGTGGTATTGATTTAATTCCGATTTTTGAGGGTGGTATGAAAAAAAATTCGGTGCGCGGATTCTAGAATGTGATAGGTTCCAAAATAAAAAAATGAAAAATAGAATTTACTGGCTACGGAAGTACGGAGCAATTAATAAAAAATATATTTTTATTTTAAATTCGGGTATTCGAATGTGATTTGCGCTTTATAAAAATCATATGTATAAAATGGGGGATCCGTTGACAATGGATTAATATGAATTTTTTTACAATAGTCAGTAGATAACTTGTAATTTTGAAATTCGACAAGTATATATATATATATATATATTTTTTGAAATTATGAGTTGGGGTCAAATCACTCAACACGCTTTTAAACCCCTATATATCTCCATTCCATTATTAAGCACGTTGGGTGTCCGATCCGTCAACGGCTACGATTGAAAGATTAATTTTTGGATTTAATCTCAGCTCTCCAATCACATAATATATCTTCTTTTGATTAAATGCATCTGTTTTATGTGTAGAAGTTTAAATTTAGTTACAAACATACTCGCCACACATACCGCCACATGATGCGTTACAATTAAAATTGAACAGACTCTAAAATTTAGCAATATAATTATTTGTTTCCTTATTTCTCCATCTCCAATTGATATTTTCTATACGGCGGATCACAATGCAAATCAATTTTTTGTTCACTTCCTTATTTATCTACTTCCTTATTTTTATACATATTACTGTGATAAATCTAGAATATATTTCTAATTTTGTTTTTTTTATGAATTTTTTTTATTTTGTATGAGAATTTATTTTTGTTATCTTATTATATATTCCGTTGCAACGCACGGGCACGATACTAGTATTATTATAGAGGATTTTCTCACTATACCAAAGACAGGGATTTCGAACTCATGACCTTCCACGTGAGAGCCATGTACCTTTGCCACTATACTAAAGACAAGTTCTTAAATCCAACAAATATATTATAATGTATTTTATATAGATCACGTGCCTAAAAAATAATGAAATTTAATGTAAGTTTCACCGTTAATTAAATAATGCAAAATTAATAACAATTTTATTTAACCCACAGTTGATCAAATATCAAATGATTTTAAATTTACATGAAATTTGGTAAGATTTTAAATTTACATGAAAATGTATACACAACTAATCTATAACAATATGTTTTTGTGTTTTTTTTTTCTACTTTTTGAAATTTGTTTCTGAATAACTTAATTATATTAATAATTTATTTATTTTAATTTAAAAAAAAATAAAAAAAATGTGGTTGAACAAGGTGCACATGCCCTTTTCTCTCAAACGATTGAACGAATGGCCTGGAAATCTCTGTGTAATGAAAGCCAAAATCACTAACAAAGTAACAATCCCTCGAACGAAGCCAAAATCTCCACCTGGCGCCTGTAGAACGCTCCACAAAAGATTTGCATCATCGATTGATGAGTTCTGACTTCACAGAGAGAGAGAGACCATTGCAGCACAGCCGTTGGACTCTCATTATAGCTCCTATGTCAAATCTCAACTAAGAAAATATTTTACAAAATTATTTAAAATTATAACAATAATATTGTATATTCGAAAAAATACAAATATAAAATTATAACATACTATAACGTACAGAAAGTTTTAATGAATAATAAGCTATGTTGTAATGTTTTAATTTTTTTATGTATGATCAGATATATGAATAAAGTAGAACTAGGGTGTTCTTAATCTTACCAAGCCTCTCTGTGAGCTTAACTCAAAAACCCATTGAATTAGTTTCAAGCGACACATTCAAATCGTTGAAATCAATATACTTCACAAGTGATGAGTTTACATATCAAGTTTTTAAATTTTCAAACTAATTTAATATAAAGTCAAGCGTCAAAAAATGATGAAAAATGAACACATTACAATTAACTTATAGAGAGTGGCTGAGCTCAAAACGTTTGCACCAAGGATTTGGTGCAAACGATTTGTTTTCGGATTTTCGAAGTCCAAACGGTCGATCCGAACCGTTCAAGTTGTTCTCCATATTGAAATGTGCTTGGAGACCAAATTTTACATTTTTTGGAATTTTTTTACTATTTATTAAGCCACTTTGAAAGTTGCTGATCGCATGGTCCAGAATTTGATTGCACTGTTTTTACTGTTCACCCGAATCAGCAACTTTCAAAGTGGCTTAATAAATAGTAAAAAAATTCCAAAAAATGTGAAATTTGGTCTCCAAGCACATTTTAATATGGATTAAATATCTAACGGTTTGGATCGACCGTTTGGACTTTGCAAATAGGAGAACCAAAACGTTTGCACCAAGGACTTGGTGCAAACGTTTTGAGCTTAGCCACTCTCTTAACTTATAAACCATTTTTTTTACTGCTTAACTTTATACTAAATTAGTTCGAAAATTTATAAATTTGACATGTAAATGTTAGTGTTGTAATCTAGAAGCCAATAATAGGATGGTTGTATTATAAGTTTTGTTCATTTAATTGGATGATTTGTTTATAATTTTGTTCCTTGAGTATTTCATTACTTATAGATCATTCAGGTTGAGGACTATAAATTGTGGAACTCTATACTGTTGGATTGTGCAATAATCTACTTGTCTGTTTGACTAGATTTGCAAAACATATATTTGTTGAATTTTACTGTTTCTTGTCTTGAGATATTGTGCAGGTTCATGACGATATAAACTGCTACATATACATCAAGGATGCATGATCAATTGTTATACTTATCAATGATGAGTCATGATACCAAACACTGGACTTAGAAACATCACTTCAAGATTATGTCGGTTTAGAAATATGTCAAAATTGGTAAAGTATGTTTGAGAATGTGCTGTTGGTCCCTGAGGCACCTAGAAGGGGAGAGGGGGTGAATATGAGGCCTTTTAAAAATTAAAACTAAGTTCTTTTAACTAACGTGTGTACGAGTTATTCTTGGCGGAAACTATAATAACTTTAAACTAAGCAAGTGTGCGTAAAATAAATAGAAGAGTTAAAAGACACTCGACACGAGAGTTATTTATAGAGTTCGGTACTAATGCCTACGTCTTTGGAGCTCGCGACTTTCGAGATGGCGCGCATTTCTTCACCCAATGAGAAAAGAGTACCAGGTGGAACCGGTGAGCTCTTACAAAGCTTTGGAAATCACTCGGTCCTAGCACGGAAATGGCTCACGGGTACTAAAGGCTCCAAATGTATGAAACAAACAAGATGATCACACACGGATCACTCTACTTCTTACACAAGATTGATTGTGGTTGAGTATGCTTGAGATTGTTGTATGAATATTGAAGTTGTGTGCACAAGCAACAATGACTTTTTCTAGATCTGAAAAGAATTCAGAATCTTGCAATTGGGGGCGACTAGAGTGATAATCCAAACCTAGATTTTGCTTCTATTTATATAGAGAGAAACAAAATAAGGTAATTGGCCTTAACCGTTGCAACGGAAGAATAATCGTTGCAACAGTTAGCCCCAGTTAGCAGGTTTGGCTGCGCTGGGAAACCCTAACGCTTATAAGCGTTGCAACGGTTGTCATAACGGATGTCTCTCGAAGTTTTGGGGTCCAAACTTGATTTATTCCGTTACAACGGTTATTTGAGCGTTGCAACGAATTAAATCGATTTGGCTGTGTTCTGAGGTATTGAATTAAACCGTTACGACAGTTAATTAAAGCGTTGCAACGGTTGGTCCAAATTAGCACATTCTCAAGCATACTTTACCAATTTTACATATATCTAAACCTAATCTCGAGGTGATGCTTCTAAGTCCAATGCTTGGTTCTTCATGACTCATCTTTGATAAGTATAGCAATTGGTCATGCATCCTTGATGTATATGTAGCAATTTATATCGTCACGAACTTGCACAATATCTCAAGACAAGAAACTGTAAAATTAAACAAATATATGTTTTGCAATCTAGTCAAACAGACAAGTAGATTATGACACAATCCAACAATTTTTTTCTTTTGACAATTTGCAAAACATATATGTCAAGTGATATTCTCACAAATTTGAATTTCTTTTGAATTTTTTAATACGAGCAGACGGATTTTGCATGCACTAGTCGCCGCGTGGCAAAAAATATCACGTTCTTTTTTTTAAGTCTGCACTTTTATATCATTAACTTTTTAAGTTTTATAACTTTGTACAAGTTCAAAATAATTTTCAGAAAAAATATTTAAATTATTGAGTGTTACAATCAAATATTGTATAAATAAATTTAGTCAGCAACAAAAAAAATCTTCTCTTTTATTTTTCCTTTAATAATTACAAATAATAGGGAGTATAAGATAATTTGAGGTAGAAGAAATAAAATAGTAAATAAAGACATACAACTATACAACAGCATTTTGTTTGATTCTTTACAAAAGAAAATAAGTTATTTAAAACTTTTAAAGCAAGAACAAAATGCCGTTCTTGCTTTAACATTCGTGCAAATTTACATCGAAAAAAAACGACACAAATTTAATCTGACAGGATCAGTACCCGAAATCCGCCTGAAAGCCTCAGGTTATCCTCAAAAAAAAAAAAAAAGAAAGCCTCAGGTTCGATCCAAATCCCTAAAGTAACCCAAAATTTGAGTTTAGATCCAAACCGTCCGATCAGAATCTGACCCGAAATAGAATTTACTGCACCCTTTATCATTCCTGCAGATTCAGATCCAACGGTTAGTATCTAAAATCAAATTTTGGGTTACTTTGAGATCGAAATTCATCCAGGATAATGGATTCGTCGCGAAAATGCTCCGCGCTAAAATGAAACCGTTCCCGCCATTTTGCTGGCTCTTCCTCTTCCTCTTCCCTCCCTCTTACTTTTCCCGCGCCTTTCCCCTTCCTCCTACTAATTTATCCCGTCTCTTCTCCGTCTTTCCTTCACCCTCTCTTTCTCTCAAATGGCACCGAAAATGCTCCTCAGACACCGCACCCGAGCTGAGCCCCAGCCAGACTCTGATGGTTCGATCGAGTCAATCAGGTGTGGCGCCTGCGGATCCGGTGAGGCGGATGCGGAGTTGCTTCTGTGTGACAATTGTGATGCTGGTTACCACACCTTCTGTCTCCGCCCTATTCTGCCACGTGTCCCATCTGGCTCCTGGTTCTGCCCTTCCTGCTCCTCCAGTTCCTCATCTGGCAAGAAAACCCCTAAAAGCATGCAGAGTTTCACAGTTTCTACTTCTTTTCTCCCTTTTTGTCGCAACATTTTGTGTGTTTCTATTAACAAGTGGTGTTCGCTGAGATTATGAACCGGACAAGCTTTACAATTACTACATTTTATTTTTAATAGTTGGCCTTCAATTCCTTCTTCTTTTTCGTCCTGAATTTGTACATAAATTAAGAAGGTTTAATTTCCTATTCCGAATTACCTTCAAATTGATTTCCTTATGATATTTCCATTTTGTTGCAGAATTCCCTCTGGTTCAAACCAAAATAGTTGATTTCTTCAAAATCAAGCGTTCATCAGGCTTTGAAAAGTTAGAATCCAAGAAGAGAAAGAGAAAGAGTGTATACATTTCCAAAAAGAAGAGAAAGCTGTTGCCTTTTAACCCAACCGAGAATCCAAGAAGGAGGCTTCAGCAAATGGCTTCGCTTGCAACTGCTCTTACTGCAACTGGTGCAGTGTTTAGCAATGAGCTCACCTATGTAGCTGGCATGGCCCCCAAATCTGCTAACCGAGCGGCACTGGAGAAAGGGGGGATGCAGGTACTTTTTTAGTATCCTCTTAAATGATTTTTTTTTTTTTTCTATTATGAGAGTAGAAACAGACATTCTTATTCAGTTATGGGGTTTATTGGGTTAATTGATGACAAGTGCATAATACTGCTTGAGGATCAATTCGAACTACTCGAGAAACTATTGTACAAATGAGAAGTAATTCAGGCTTATAAAGACTAAAGACACAATTTAGTAGGTGAAGTTACATTGAGGTGTACTTTTGCGCAATTAGGGTTTATTGAGGCTTTATGGTATAATGGAACTCTTAATTGAGCATAGTCAATTTATTACATTCAATTAAATTTTAGTACAGGAACTTAATTACAATAGCTGAAAAACCACAAGTCTAACGATGCATAATGTAATTTGTAAGGTAATGTCAAGGGAAGATAAAGAGACCTTAATCCAGTGCAAAGTGATGATGGAAAGGGGAGATTGGGCCCCGCTTTTGGTTGTGTTTGATCCTGTTGAAGGGTATGCTCTCTATTTCTCTCTCTCTCTCTCTCTCTGCTGTGTTTGTACATGTTTTAATAAAGTATTAAATTTGTAGTAAGTACCTACCTGAGTCTAGAAGCACCGACTGACTATATCTATTAGGTCCAGTACCACCACCTGTACAATTACCAGTACCAAATTGACATCATTCCGGTTTGTATGAAAACCTAATTGACGACTAAACTCATGGAAACCTATCATCACTCATTCAACCTAATATCATTTCATTAATTGGACACAAAATGATAATTTTGGTGTAGGTTCACAGTGGAGGCAGATAGACACATAAAAGACTTGACGATAATAACAGAATATGTTGGTGACGTGGACTATTTGAGAAACAGAGAGACTGACGAGGGGGACAGCATGATGACCCTTCTTTCTGCCAGAGACAAATCAAATAGCCTCGTCATTTGCCCCGATAAGAGAAGCAATATTGCACGTTTTATTAACGGCATCAATAATCACACCCTGTAAGCACACTTTGTGTTGTTATTGTTAACATTTTTTTTTTCAGAGGGTTATCAGTTCTGAAAAAGAAGGCCATGTCTTGCTGTTCCTTCCATCATTAGAGAAGAGGGGCAGTTTGGGTATTCTTTGAAGATAATTGCAAGAATGAAGTATGAATTGTACCATTTGACCTTTCTACTGGTATGGGTTAATCAAAAGGCCAGTCCATTGGTTTTCTCCTACAGAAGCAAATTTGACAAGTTTTCCCTATAAATGCAAAGAGAGTGCTAAAAATACAAGTAAAAGATAAAGAAAGCAACAGTCCCCGATATAAATTTTTTTCTTTCAATTATACGGGTATTGAATTGGGTTTGGTTCCAAACTGGAATGTGCTGATTTAGAACTGTCATATTTGTATTGAAGTAATTAATTTTTTGAAAATCCAGGGATGGTAAAAAGAAGCAGAATTTGAAATGTGTGAGATTTGATGTGGATGGTGAATGCCGGGTTCTCCTAGTAGCAACGAGAGACATTCGCAAAGGGGAGAGGCTCTATTATGACTACAATGGCAGCGAGCATGAGTACCCTACTCACCATTTTGTCTAGAGACTCATCTTTTGCCAAATTCTGACATATTATTATCATTTTTTGTTGCATTTCGGGGCAAGAGGTGAAGAAATTTGTGAATGGTTGACAATGCAAAAGTAAACTTGCCTCTCATGTTACATTACTAAAATAGGAGCAAACATTTGGGGTTCTTTGGGTAACCTGTTTACTACTAAATGACCCTTATCTGGGGTGCTTTAACAAATTGAGAAGAGGAACTATTCCTAAGAAACTGTCAATTCTTAATAAATACTTTAGTTGCTTGTCATTTGTAACTCCATTTCTATAAATATGCTTCCTGTCTATTGAGAGGATTCCAGAGGTACTAGGGAAGCACTTTTGTTCTTTTATTTATTATGAAGCCAATTTTCTTATCGAGCATGCCTGGTATACATCGATTGAGTACCAATGAATACTGATCAAGATCAACCATTGTTCCCATAATGTTCCCAGATTTTATTGTGCTTTTATTTGTTTGCAATATATCCTCAGCTATTATTCATCATGCTGTTCGTCGAGACAAAAAAATACAGAAACGTTGAGGTGTTAGCAAATGATAAAAGGACACAAGGAAAACTATAATTTGTGATTGAGCTGAACTGAGCCACTAATTAACTAGAATTTATATAATTAGTATAGAGTGAGGCTATGGTGCTATGCATAGCACGGATGGCTAGTGTACTACGGCTCAATATGGTACTTTTTAAAATCCTAACGGTCGATCCGACCGTTCAATGTGATATCCATATGAATATGTACTTGCAAACTAAATTTTATATTTTTTCGAATTTTTTTACTATTTTTTCAGATAGGTAGAATTTTGATGGTCCAGAATTTTCAAAAAACACTGATTTTTCTACCTATCTGAAAAAATAGTAAAAAAATTCGAAAAAATATAAAATTTAGTTTGCAAGTACATATTCATATGGATATCACATTGAACGGTCGGATCGACCGTTAGGATTTTAAAAAGTACCATATTGAGCCGTAGTACACTAGCCATTGGTGCTATGCATAGCACCATAGCCTCACTCATTAGTATACTACCCACATAGGGCTGTAAACGAGCTGGCTCGGGCCGAGCTGGGCCCTAGCTCGGCTCGTTAATTCTGGACCGAGCTCTTACCGAGCTGGCTCGTTAACAGCCCGAGCCCGTAACGAGCCAAACCGAGCTGGCTCGCTGGGGTTGGCTGAATCTTGTTTTAACTAAGCTGGACCGAGCGAGCTGAACCGAGCTGGACCGAGCCAGACCGAGCTGGACAGTATAAAATGCACACAAATTCATACAAATTTACAAATTGATGCCTAGCCGAGCTAGCTCGCGAGCTGACGAGCTAGCTCATTCTGGCCCGAGCTAGTGGCGAGCTGGCTCGTTAACAGTTCGGTCCAGTAACGAGCGAGCTGTTAGCGAGCGAGTCAGGTGCGAGTCACGATCGAGCCACGAGCTACGAGCTTTTTTGCCACCCCTAACCCACATCTTCAAAATTGACAAAAATGCCTTTTGATTAACTTTCAAAAGAAAAAATCTTTTAAACGAAACATGTGGACTAGTTAGGCTGATTTAAGAAGGTTAACTTTGAGCACTACTTTTTTGTTCCTTAATTCTTTTTCAAACCTATCCGTATTTATTATTGCTTTTATTGCTGCTCCTCCAGTGGATATTGATGGTATTCGTGCCTACTATCCAGGTCAAACCGAGAGGGTCAACCAATGCCTTGAAAGCTACTTAAGATGCATGTTTTTTGAGCTTGAAGTTTTTGAGTAGTGTGAAAACCGCATCCTTATACCTCCCAGGATTTGTAGATGATCTAACTGATGAATCCTCCATAGGATCAAATTATACATGCAATGTAATGATGCAAACAGATAAAGCTAGCAAGGTATTATTACAGCAGGTAGGTGGTCTTGAAGGCAAGCTGCATTGGCCAGACAAATTAAGTACTGAAGCTCTCTAGTCCATCACACACACAACTACGTTTAAGGGCCTTCATATCTGCACAGCATTCCTTGCTCGGGGACCCCAAACTCCCCCCAGCAACAATATAAGGCGTACGTACATGAGGAAAGACGGATAAAATCTCCATAGCAACTTAATTGGTTGCAGCTTGTCAGCCTGAGAGGACTATAAATTTGCAGCACTGCCAATGTCCCAATTTCCAGTGCAAGGTGTTTGTGGAAATGCTCTTTTGAGGGAGAGGGTGAACGATGAAGAAAACCAGATTGAAGATGCTGTTACAGTTTTACCGAAAGGATAAGAGACTTGAATTAACCTTCTTCTAGTTCACAGATCGTGCAACTTCTGTGACGGTGAGTGAGTGACCGGGATAAAGAACGAGAGTATATGTGTAACGCTCCTGATTTTTAAAGATAATTCAATACATAATTTTAAGGCTCTTTTATAGCCATGCTAATTTCCGTTTCTTTGCAAAGTTATTTATTCTTTAATCCTCTCAACATATACACTATTTCTGTCAGAAACAGAGGGTTCTAATGGCAACAACAGCTGTCAGATTGATGGTTAATGGATTTGAAAGGCGCTGACCCGTTATACAGACAGTAACACCCGCTAATAGAACAGCTGAACGCCACGAGACCAGCTTTTAAAAAGATAAAATTTATGTATCCATGTGATCGGACCCTCACGTCAATCTGTTCTGTTTTTGTTCTTTGTAATGGCAGCTGCTAGCGAGTCAGGTTCATGAGTTGTTATTCTCAGGCTCATCTTATACGGGCAACTAATTTGGGAAGCTAACAAGTATGATAAGTCTAAAAGAAAAGGAAGAAAAGACACAGAAATGAATTCTTGCCCCAGCTCTTGTTACCTTTTTTTCAAAAAGATAAAATTTTCTTGTGAAGTCAATTATAATACATATACTAAACACAGAAATGAAAACATGTATTTTACTATTACATGGAAATTAAAATTCTTCTCATATCAGTCTGATAGTAAACCAATTGGGTGATCAAGTGTAAAGCGAGTATGCAGAAACAAATATAATTTTGTTTTTATCAGTACTTTCTTCCGTTTAAATAATTTCGTAGACCATCTATCACAATTGCTTAGAATGTTAAATTGAATTCATCTAAACCCCAGCAGACTTTTGGAACAGAGGCAACTTCTTTAGTGTGTGTTCATCAGCAAATGAAAACCTTTTACATAAACAGACCACAACAAAATAAAGAAACATCAGCATCCAAGATCTAACTGGTACACACGCATGCATCTGCATGAGCGTACACACATACATATAACTTTTTTTTTTTTTATTACATAGAGAAGGCTCACGAGATTATCTGACTGGTAAACAAAAGCATCAACCGATCACATCAAGAAGAAATCATGAAAAACTCAGCATATGATAATTGTTCCAATGATACATCTAATTTAAAGACACGAAAGGAAGCTGTCATTTATATACATTTTCTCAATCCAACAGCTTTGTCGAAAGTCAACATTTTGTGCATTAGAATTTATCTAACCAAAATAAAACAGGTAACTGAATACATGCAGCCCTGCTAAAACTACGCAGTAAATCCAAGGAATCTACCTATAAACCTTCTCTTTGATCCTTGACCGCACTATATATATAAACAAAGAAATTAGAAATAAGTAACTGAATCTTCTACTTAATTTGTGATGCTAGCTATCAAGGCATAAAGTTCATCGATGCTTTCTGCCTTTAATATATCGTCCATCATAATTTCTAATCTGTGGTGCTCTTGCCTGAGCATTTCTTCCTCTTCCAAGTTGGACGGGGCAGTACCGTTGTTACTGTCGTTGTTGCTTGTGTTCACTTCCATCCTTTGCTGGGTAGCCTGCTGTCCAGGCTGTGGATCCATTTCTAAACAGATTCATTACTTCATTATTCAAACATTCATCAAGTACTTTAAGTTAGTTAGCTTTAATAAATTAATGATTACAATTGAAACCACTATGCTAAATTTATATATATATATTTTAATAGTAAACCCAAAAGTCTTACTAACCAAATTAAGTCCAAGTTTAGCTTCAACTGATTAGACATGAAAGAAAACCCAAATGAAACTCAATTACCCCATTGTAGTATTCATCAATCGAGAAAGTATTAATAAATTCAAATCCAATTTATCTTTAATTTCATCCCATTTGAGTTCCAATTCAGCAAAGTCAATCCCCAATTTAACTATTAACTGATTACAGAGTCAAGAAAATCCAATGACAGCCAAATAAGTTTTAGTTGATCAATTAATGTCCCGGCGAACCTTCATGCAAAGAAAAAAGGGGAATAGAACGGGTGTAGATACCACACAATAAGATATGTTCAAAAAAAAAAAAAACTGAAGTTAAATTGAATGGAGTACAGAGTCTCATACCAGTGAAATTATTATTATTTTGGGGACTGTTCATGCTGCCAAAACACTGACGAACCTGTTAAAATAACATACTAATTAAAAAAATATAGGACGAAAAGATTCTTTAGCAACCAACTTTTAACCTTTTAGCCATTCCCTATTTTTTTTGTTGACAAAATTGGGATCTATCCACCGACTTCATGTAACGAAATCAGAATTAATGTTCATGTAAAAATACCAAACTGCTGGTTTCCTAATATGTTCTAGGATAAGAAACTGC
The DNA here is from genome assembly GCA_025461125.1 of Carex kokanica. Classification (NCBI taxonomy): domain Eukaryota; kingdom Viridiplantae; phylum Streptophyta; class Magnoliopsida; order Poales; family Cyperaceae; genus Carex; species Carex kokanica. Next base: position 239,566 of record JAJGRX010001401.1, on the reverse strand, counting down.
ATGCATTAGTTGATTAACATCACTTTCAAAATAGTAAGATAAAACTAGGTACTAACTAGCGGCATCAGCATGTCAGAGTTGCTATCATTTCCTGATCCAGACCCAACATCTAGTGCCGGTTTTGTTTGGGCTATTGAACCTTGCCGGTGCACTGTTCCTTGGTGCACCTGTCCAAACAAATTATTAACATCTTGTGGCAAACTTAAAGTTTATAATAAGAATTATCATTCCTAACTTTACACCAGAATATATTCTGGTAAGAGCAATTATGGACAAACTGTTTGAGTGATTGAAGATTTTCACCAGATGAACCAACATAAGATCCATAAAACAACTACCCCTCTTAATCATTCAACAAGTTTTTGGTCTTATAAAGGAATAAAACTAGTTATATTCAGCAATCCATTGCCAAATGGATTGAGCCACCTGACAAGATAGGTATTGCATGCAGATCGAGTTAAATTAAATGTGTGGTATGTTACATGAAAGATAAATCAGTTGGCAATGGTAGAGTTATATAAATGTGCAGGACGTTACCTGAGAAGTCATGATCATCTTCATAAACCTGCATGTACCAAAAATGTCAAGTAATTGCATGAATAGCCAGCAAAAACTTCAAAATCATGTATTCCTCCCTCTGAACCTCCAAAAATCACAAATTTACCCATTTTATATTAAATAAACTACAAATTTTGTATGCTTTCAATAAAGGGTAAAATGGGTATTTCAAAAATTTACAATGTTTTTTAATATAAACGACAATAAAATGGATAAATTTGTGAGTTTTGGAAGTTTACAAGGAGAAATACGTAATTTCAAAGTTTAGAGGGGGAAATATGTAATTTTGAAGTTTTTGAGAGGCATATGTGAAATTTATTCCTTACAAAATTAAAGAAGGAAGATCTAAATTTAAAATTTACTTACTCTTCAAATTGCGGATCTCCTCCCGAGTCATTAATTCCACCTTGAGACTCCTTCATATTGGCAAGTTGAAGTATCTCTGTTGGACTTGCAAACTAATAGAAAAATAAAAATTAACTAAGGACACACACATATGCAAATAATAAGAAAAAAATTTCATTTCTTATCAGCAATTTGTAGATCCAGTAAATATATGCAAGTACCCGGGAGATGGATTCTTCAGAGTGACGCATACAACAGTTCCATTGCGAAATCTCAAACATCCATAAAAATTCATCAATAAACAAAAGAAAATTGAAGAAATACACACACACACACACACATATGTATATCCAAATTAATAAACAACTAAAAAAATAAACTAAACAACTACCTTTAATTCAGCATTGAATACAACAAGAAGCTCGCCCATGGAGCTACGGGAACTAGATTGTCCCTTGGAAAGTAGTTTCATATTTTTGTAGAAAATCGCAATGTGACCGTTTCGTGAATTTGTTATTTTGCCTGGCTCGAGTAGTAGCAACTCTGTCATACCCATTTCAAATTTCTTCTGAAAATTCTCTGCCATCTCCTCGAAAGAATATTCTATCATGCACATATATACAAATTAAGAGAAAAGATTACAGAAAAAAAATAAGGAAAAGTTTATTTTAGTTTTTGTGTATTTAATTTGGCATGCAACTCACCGATGCGGCATTTGTCAGAAACTTGTTTACAAAAATGACAACACCATTTCTCCTGTGGTGAAAGAAAAAGGTAAATTAAGATGATGAAGATGGTTCCAATTTGTAGTTGAAATTAAAAGAAGTATTTAATTAGTATTTAGAAGTTGGAACTAACCTGGGTGCGTTGCATAGACATGATTGGTTGGTGCTTCAAAGCGGACATGCAAAACCTTCTTTTACTATCGGGTGCATAGTACTTGGCCACAAAATTTCTCCAGAAGGAAATATCATTATCCTGCACCAGCACCAGCACCACCAAGTAGAATTAATTAATTAAGATATATATATATAGCTAAAGTAGTTTAAAGAAGAGAAGAGAAGAGAAGAGCAACTGGTGGTGGTCCACTATTCCATTCTTGCTCATACTGCCACAGCTTTTGTTTACAGATGCCTTCCAATTTTGTTGCTGCTGCGTTAAACCCATCACTATTACCGCTACCTTGCCTTTGCATTTGCTGCTGGAATGCTTGCATGGCTCTCTCTCTCTCTCTAGATCTCTTCAAAAAATCAAAACCCTTAACTATATATATATATATTAATCTATTTAACCTTCATCCCATGGCATCTATTTAATCTATTTATTTTGGGAAATTCATGCACCCGTTGTGGAGAGCGCTACTATTTTTAGAATGTCTTTTTTGGAGTTGTTTAAATGAGGGAAATGCGAGATAAAAATAATTACTTGTCTTTTTTTGGAGTTGTTTGAATAAATATAAAATCTGATTTTACAATTGACTAATAAATAGAACACATCTATTTAAAATAATCTAATATATTTGTCCATTTTGTTTTTAACTAATTAAATAAAAGAAAATAGAAGAAATAATGTTATGTTTATCTAGAATATTAGATATTATCATGTATTTTTAGAGAAATTGGTTATTTTAAAAGTTTATATATATGGACACATAAAATATTCTCCCATTTTTATGGCTGGTATGAACCATACAGTTTTTTTTTTGTAATTACTGGTAGTATTTTCTAAGGATGAATTTGATATTTTTTTTAATTGTACTAGTTCGTTAATTATCATTCATTGTGGCTCGAATTTTTTATTACTGCAAAAAAAATTATATTATATGTCAATAATATTATTTTGACAATATATTAAAGTTGACATTCTCAACAATATTTTTTAAAATCAAATTTAATAATTATATGAGTGATATGCATAGTGCATATTGATCCACGCTATGGACTCAATCTTCGGTTTGAAAATTTCAACGGTCAATTCGAACCGTTCAACATAGTCTTCATATGAATATGTACTTGTAAACTAAAATATATATTTTTTAGAATTTTTTCACTATTTGTTCGGATTTTGAAAAAAAAAATTAATTTGTAGTACACATCAATCCGCGCTATGCATAATACATAGCCTCACTCTTGTTATATTATATGGCAACAATATTATTTTGACAATAAATTAAAGATGAGGGTTCAAATGCCTTTATTTTTTGTGCCTCCACCATACCTCCATTTTTAAAACGTTAATAACTCAAAATTTAAATCATAAATGTCAAAATAAAATCGTTAAATGTGATCTATGTTATTTTCTCTATGTGCTCATACAAAATTATCACATTTTGATTTTGTTTTTATGTGAATCAATAAGTTGAAAAATCAACGTATAGAAATTATCCACATTAGTACGTTTTTATAATTTTTGACGACAACCAAATCAAAGTTGAAATGTCATAATTTTTTACACATGCATAGATAAAATGATGTAGATCATATCCAACGGTTTTATTTTGATTTTTAAGTTTTAAATTTTGAGTTATTAAAGTTTTATAAAATAGAGGCAGGGTGAAGACACAAAAAATAGAGACATTTGAACCTCTCTAGATTAAAATAATGTTTCATACCACCTGTAAAAAAGAACAAAATAATGGTTAATACCACCTGTAAAAAAGAACTTCTGATTGGGTTGGTTGATTTTGTCCAGCTGGCTAGGATGAATCATTCCGGCCCTTTTATAATTGCATATAGCTATTCTCAGCTACACAACTGTAATGCTCTTTTTTAAATCGTAATTTCTCTCCAATACTTCCAAAACAATCACTTTTCTCTTTCAATCCTTCTAAACACATACTACTATTCTCCAGTTACTACAACTTTCCTTAACCCTCTCTACTCAAAATACAACCAAATCCTCACACACTGTGCTTTCAAATGGAGAGAAATTTTCCTCTATGTCACCGCCAGGTAGCTCAAGGTTGTGTTTATTTACCAACAAATGGAGCCCATACTTCCTTGGTAGCAGGTCTCCAAAAATCGGTGGTGGTGAGAGCAGTCGATTGGAATTGTGGCGGCCAAGGATGCATCAGGGAAGTACAAGGGTACCTCGCTACAAGATTCGGTGCTCCACCGGAACGTTTCGAAAATCGTCAAAGGTCGGTCGATGTCTACCTAATCCGTATCCCGGATGATCTGGAAATAGAACTTGTCATACATGAAGGGAATGAATGGGGCTATGAATCCGGTTGGCGGTTCGAATTGTGGGATAGCATGAGAGGGGCTAACACCCAACCAAAACTGTTTTATGTTCATATCAGGATCACAGAGTTCCCACCTGAATTTTGGCATCACTTTTTCCTATACATGGTGGTGGCAGAATTTGGGTATCTATACCAAATCGATGAAAACAATATGATGGGAGAAGACCAAACTCAGATTAATATTGTAATCACTTGTATTGACCCTAAGAGGATCCCTTACTCAAGCATTTTGCCATATGGATCACATTGGAAGGAATGTTATTTCGAAGTTACCGGATGGGACTATATACATGACCAGCCACCGGAGGCGAGGTATGAGGCAAATGGTACTGACGATGCGAGGACTCAGCTGATAGCGGCACACCACCGATTAATGAATCACCAGACAACAAGAAGCCCTCCACCATCATCGTCTTCCTCTACGATGGGATCCCAATCAGCGGTTCATGATGGGGTCGTGGACCAGCTCCCACTAAATGAGGTCCATGCTATACCGGGTCCAGGCAAAATGGGGAACATAAGCGGGCCAAATCTGAACGCTACTAGAGCCATTTTGAAGGAAAAAACTGGAGAAAATACACCTGTCCTGGAGTGTGAATATCGGTCAAACGACTGGACAGCATTGTCGGACCCAAAGGAGGATGTGAATCTCATAATAGGAGATTTTCAGGTGCCTTGCAAAGAACTATTGAGTAGTATTCTGTTCATAGGAACGCATGCGGTAGGCCGCCACATAAGATCAAAACAACAGGCTACACCATGTTATGACACCCTGGGAGAAGACTCAAAAACTATACAGAGGACTAAGAGATATGAACATGCCAAAACAATTCAACCTCTCTTACAACAGATGGGACATATGTGCAGCAACGCCTTAAAGAATTTAGTACCTTCCCAACCCATCTACAAAATATCTACCAAATATCCCAACAGAATGACCAAAACCATCCTACTCCTTTTAATGAAGATTCCAAGGCCCATCAACTTTTTGACCAAACACAGCCCAATATTGATGAAATTCAATGCACAGCCAACTACTCAACTTCATTAAAGTCACAACAAGGGAGCCGTATAAACAACAACGCTTACTCAAATGAACTCAAAACCAAAACTAGCAAAATTCCACAAATTACAAAAACGCTGCTGGACATGGATGCTGCCGATGAACTCTTCCTGGCACAGTTCGCATCTCTCGCAAACTCAGAGATTGTTGCGCTGCCCCAAGATCATGTCAACACGTGTGACTGGAATTTATGTGCCCTAGCGGAGGTAATAACTGACATAAATGTGATTGCGGCAAACTTTGTCAAAACAATGACGAAGGCATGGGGAGTCGACCCGCAAACTGAACTATCTATGATTTCCAAAAATATCTTTGTTATACACTTCACCACCGAAACCGACCTCATGCATGTGCTACACCGTGGTTTATGGAATTACAGAGATGATCCAATAGCTACCAAACGCGTCCAGGGACCAACAGACCTTATAGCACCAAGGGTTGCAGAAATTGAAATTAATACGCAATGGTATCGTATGCCCATGGAAGCGGTCAAAAAGGAAGGGGTATTACACCTAGCTGAACGCTTGGGCACACCGATCTCGCAAGTCACCGAGGTATGCATCGGGGGAAATAGGTGTTTTAAAGTCAGAATACGGGTTCCTGTGGATAAGCCCCTTACAGACAATTTGGAGTTTAACCATCCCACTCTAGGTCCTATTACAGCACTTATAGTATATGAAAGGATAAATAGACTCTGTTTTTTCTGTGCAAAGATTGGCCATGAACATGACAATTGTGTTGACAAAGTGAAGGTGCAGAGGTTGCAGTTAGATCCTCGTTTCAAAGACCGCCCAGAAATACAAAATATACCAACTAGTAGAGTGGGGGCTTGGATTAATAATCAGACTCTCTTGCCAAGACTAGGTGTCGGCCAAACACAACAAACAACTCAATTGGGAATAAACCCAAATAACCAAAACCGGGCTCAGCCGGTCAGCTCGGCCCAAAACAGTTGGGCTCGCATTTCACGAGAAGGCTATGCTCAGCGGGAGAGCCGAGATGAAATAACAATGAATTCGAACATGGATTTATATTTGGCAGACCCAACAAGGCAACAGGGTGGGCTACAAAAGGACAAGGGGCCTCAATTTAGTAACCACCAAGAAGATAGCAGCAGAGCTGTTAAGAGAATGGGGTCTGTGTCAGATCTCAGCGGGCCTAATTTTACTCTGACATTAGGGGATTATCGGGAATCACCTACGATTTCGGGTCAGACTGAGTTTGACCCGGGACATGTTAACAAAAAACGAGCAGTGGAGGCAAGTCAAGAACTGCCTCCACAAAATCCATGAGTCTTACATCTTGGAACTGTCGGGGGGTTGGGGGCCCTCGAAAAATTCAGTTCCTTAAAGCGCTACTCCATGCAACAAGAGCGAACATTTGTTTTTTGAGCGAAACCAAATGTTCAAAGGTCAAGTCTAGATTAGTTTTTCAGGATATGCCGTTAGAGAATTATTCCTTTGTACCGGCGGTTGGACGGTCCGGGGGACTCTGTTTATTGTGGGACAGCAACACAAAGGTTGATGTTAAATCGAAGAGTAAGTCGGTTATACATGCAACGGTTACACAACATAATGGTGTGCAATGGGAATTGGTGTGTGTTTACGGTGATCCGGGTCATACTCGGAACCCCGTAATTTGGAGGCAAATTTTGGGAATAATAAACAACAATGGTCCGGTTTGTGTTATGGGAGATTTTAACGCAATATCTGATGAAAGTGAGAAGGTAGGGGGAGATCCGTCTCTGGATAAAAATGGTAGGGATTTTAAGAATTTCTTGTTTGACGGAGGATTGGTGGATTTGGGATTTAAAGGACCGGCGTTCACATGGACCAACAAAAGAAATACATCTGACGCGATTTTTGAGAGACTCGATCGGGTTGTGGCAACAGTTCGGTGGCTGAATTTACACAAAGAGGCATATGTTACGCACCTACCGCGTAGGCGAAGTGATCATGCGGCAATATTACTAAGGTTGAAAGGTCATACACAGAGGCAAAGTTTTTTCAAGATGGAATCTTGGTGGTTCGGAGTGGAGGGTTTTAAGGAGGTATGGCAAGGCTGTTGGGAAGGTTCAATAAATCTTTCTTGGCAGGAAAGAATAAATGAAATGGGAGCAAAAATCAGAAGTTGGGCAAAGGCTTATCGATCGCCTCAGAACAGGTTAAAGGAGGCCGAACTTATTTTGTACAAAAACCAGCAATTACACCCTTTATTACAAAATCAAACTTTAGAGGAACAGTGCATTACAGAAATTGATAAGGCTGAAGAAGAAATTGACATTTACTGGCGGCAGCGGGCAAAGGCTCAATGGGCATGTCAAGGTGATAGAAACACGGGGTTTTTTCATACGGCTGCGACAAATCGAAGAAGAAGGAATATGATACTCAGAATCAGGAATGAACAGGGCAACTGGGTCACGAGTGAAACGGAAATTCGAAGGACTTTTGTAGCCTATTTCAAGAATTTGTACAGCCCACAACAACTTCGCCCTAATGTTAATGTCGCAATTTTTTTTGAAGAAATTGGATTGGGTCCATGGCAGACAATCCAGCAAGAGGATCAGGTTGGGTTGATGCAAATCCCCTCACATAATGAAGTAAAAGAAGTGCTATTTCGGATGGGGCCGGATCGGGTACCGGGCCCCGATGGTATACATGCGAGGTTCTTACAGCACCATTGGGACACAGTTAGGGAGGTTCTGGTACAGCAAATTCAACTTGCATTCCGCACAAAACAGCCACCTCAGGAGTGGATGGGAAGCCATATTGTTCTAATTCCAAAGACTGATGAACCGTCTCTACCGAAAGATTTTAGACCGATCACGATCGGTAATGTGACGTATAGGCTTCTGATGAAAATTCTGGCAACCCGACTGCAAAAACACATGGGTAAGGTCATATCTTCCTACCAAACGGCTTTCTTAAAGGGCCGAAGTATTTCTGACAATGCTATATTGGTGCGCGAAGTTTTGCACTCTTTCACATGCACTGATTATAGAGAGGAAGCTTTTTTGTTGAAAGCTGATGTAGCTAAAGCCTTTGATACGGTCAAATGGGAGTTTGTGTGGGAAGCAATGCGAGCGATTCAAATACCGGAAGAAATGATTCAATTGGTGCGGGCATGCATGACAAGTAGCAGAGTTACTGTACTAATAAACGGACAAGGAAATGGTTTCATCAAGCCATCCAGGGGGTTGAGACAGGGCTGCCCTTTGTCACCATATTTATTCATAATAGTAATGGAATGCCTAACAAAAAGTATAAACAAGGCAGAGAGAGAAGGTGCAATTGAAGGTTTGAGAATTGCACCAACAGCCCCAATCCTCACACATACGCTATATGCAGATGATTTAGTTGTTATGGGGCTCGCCAAAAGATCGGAGGCAGAGGCATACAAAGCAATTTTTGATAATTTTGAGTCCTACTCGGGCCTTGCTGTCAACCCACAAAAATCTACAATTTGGTTTAGTGACAGGTGCACTAACAACAGCAAGAATAACATACTTCAAATAATGAATGCAACGGTGGCGGGTGAAAAAGAGAGATATTTGGGTATATATCTCTCAAAGGGAAGGTCGCAGCAGAAGCATACTGGTGAGCTATTAAACCAAAAATTCCATGAAAAATTGGCGGGATGGAAGGTTAATTTGCTATCTCATGCGGGCAGAACGGTGCTTATCAAATCTGTCCTTACCTCGGTACCGGTATACTACATGTCTATAGAAAAACTAAACCAAAAGACCATTCATAACTTAGAGGGTATTATGAGAAAATTCATGTGGGGCAAGGTGGGAAAAGATAGATATATGGCGATGGTCGCATGGCATAAAATTTGTACTCATCCAGATGAAGGCGGGCTTGGAATTAAAACCTTGGACATGTTCAATAAAGCTTTGCTGCAAAAACTCATATGGCAGGTGGCGGCTGGCCATGACAGGATATGGATATCGCTTGTCAAGGCGAAGTATTTCCCGGACGTCTCATTTTGGAAGAGTTCAAAGGGGCGAAACACGAGTGCTCTTTGGAAAACCCTACACGAAAACAAGGGGGGAATGATAGAGCAGTCAAGATGGCAAATTATGGATGGTACAAGGGTGCCGGTGGTGGGGGAACCGTGGTACCGAGGCTGGAATACCGGGCCAGTACCAACGGCGGGTCATATTATAAGTGCAAATTTGTGTGTGGCAGATCTATTTAATCACCAAACAGTTCAATGGAGGAGGCAAGATATTTTAAATATATTGGGTCCCGTTGCCTTCCAGCAGATTGAAGGAACAGTAAAAAGACCTGTACCGAACCCGCTATTAAAGGATCGCCTTATTTGGCTACCGGGCAAAAATGGAAGCTACACGGTAAATGAAGGATACAAACGGCTCAGCCAAGCCACTCAACTTCGCATTCCATACACTCAACACAAACTGAAAGCACTGCAAGCAATCTGGAAATGGAAAAAAGTTATTCCAAGAATTCTCATGTTTCTGTGGCGAGCTATACAAGGGGGCCTAACAACAACTCACGAGCTAGCTAGAAGAATGGGTACAATCAGTCCTATATGCCCAAGGTGTGGACAGGAAAATGAATATGTCATGCATTTACTATTTTTCTGTCCAATTTCAAGAATAACATGGTTTACTTCTCAGCTAGCTTTGCGGGTTGAAGCCTTGCCCTTAGATTTTGCTAATACAATCCTTCTCATTACCGAATGCTTACAACAAGATCAGATTGTGCTATTTTGCAACATCCTTTGGGAATTGTGGAAAGCACGAAATCATGAAATTTTCTCCGGAAAAAAACCATCAGCTTCTCTCATCCTCAAAAAAGCTTCCTCAATCCACAAAGTTTCACCACCACAAACAGCAAACTTACCAAATATCATTATAGAAAAATCACCTATACCACGGGGAGTAATAGTAATACTAACAGATGGGTCATGGGACAAGATACGAGGGGCAAGTATGGGTATGGCGGTGTATAATACAAGAAGGGACTTGGTATATCTCAAATACAGAAGGGTGGTGGGAGGAGATCCATTCCAGGCAGAGGCAGAGGCCATGTGGGAAACCCTCTTATATGTTGTACAAAGTGGGCAGCAAGAGATGGTTTACATTTACTCCGATTGCAAAATTCTGGTCAATGTAATTCTAGATAAACAATCAGAGGGCCTGCCATCATGGAAAGCGGCGGAAACAGTGGCAAGGTGCTGGACGTGTTACCATACTATGAGGCATAGGATGAAGATACAGTACATCTCAAGGATAGCTTTACAGACACCTCATAACCTAGCAACATGGGCTCGAAGAACTGGTAAGCAGGAAGAAGGAACACCAATACAGTGTCACATTTCAGAGTTGGAGCTGGAGCACAACCTCAATAATGAGTATTTTGGATGACAACAAAATCTTTCTGGTATGAACCGCATTGACATCTGGAGAACATTGCCGCACAACGGGTGTGGAACGACGAGTACAAGGAGGGCTTCAAACCAGTATTTGATGGGCTATATGAGATACTGGTAAACAAGGGGAAGCTGTCAGAAAATGAATATGGTATTTTCGCATTTGGGCCTTACTGGTTTGGGTATTACCAATGTAGTCATCCGCAGAAAGATGCTATTTCAAAAAGTTTGGATGAAGGGCGTGGGATTGCCTTACTTTTTCCCACTTTTTGATTTATTTAATGCTTCTTTACTTTTATTTGTACTTTTTATATTTTTATTTTACTTTTTTAGTAGGAAATGTAATCCTAAGTGTAGACCGTTATTATTCAATCAAAGGTACCCAAGAGTTTTTCTCAAAAAAAAAAAAATATAATTGCATATTTTTCGAAAAAAAAAAACAGCTGGTAGTGCGCTGTGACAAGCAAAATTAGCTCTCTCAATATTCATACTCGATTGTGAACGGTAGGCCATCCCTTAGATTTTGTGGGCCTACCGGTTTGTTGTTTCCTATAGAGAAACATCAAACATGACCAAAATACTTGTTATGGAAATATCCTGTTCTATGAAAATAGTAAATTAGGAATAATTGTTGGTGTCAATGAAAACAGTCTAAATTTTTAATTTTCTATCAAAATATTCAAATTTCTTATTTTTTCATCAAAGCATTCAAATTTCGTGTGGATGGGATTTGTCTGTTGGAGATGAATTCAAGAGACGTGATGAATTTTAAGAAGAGGGGCAAAATAGACATTTCAATTCAAAATTAAATTAAATTGTTAAATTCAGCTTAAATTTTCAGATTTAATCAACGAAAAAAATGAAAATGATCTCAATTTAAAATGAGGAAATAAAAACATTGAATATCTTAATGGAAAATATGAAATTTAGAATGCTATTATGGGCACACCAACAATTATCTCTAGTAATTACGTATAGGAAATAGTAATTGTTTATTAATCCTATTAATAAAAAGGTGCATGGTAACATAAGTGCTATAACTATAAAATTGAACATATTTAAGGAAGGGTTTGGTAGCGGTAGAGAGAAAAAGAGAGGGATTTATTTTGGGTTTTGGAAAATCAGATTTTTGCTGTGTTAGTTTGTCGGAAATGAATCACGAATTAATTAAATCAGATTTTTCAAAGGAAGAATGTGGTTTAGCATATTCTCGTAAAACACAACATATATGTGTTTGTGTTTTTTCTATCTTGATCTTTTTGACAATCGTAAAAAAAAACTTATTAAATTTCTTTTTAAATTTTCAATATTATTAAATGTATTACAACATATAATAATTTTAATTTTTTAACATTATTAAATTGATTTTAAAAATATTGTTAATATTGTCAAAACAATATTACTGAAAAATTCTTACAAATATTATTGACATACAATAAATAATAATTATTTGTAATGTAATAAATGATAACGGCCTAATACAAATAAAAAAATTATCGTATTCATCATTAAAAAATATTGGCCGCAAAAAAAAAAAAACCTGACATGTATGGTTGATAGCGCCTGTAAAAAAAATGGCTGATAGCGATGAATCATCCCGTCCTCGTTATTTTTTCACATTTTTTGAAATCGATGTCGTGCATTTCAATTTTTTTTAATACATGTTATTAACAAAATAAATTGGCTGATATTGCGCAAGCAAAATTAGCTGTGTCAATATTCGGACCTCACTTATTGTTAACGGTAAGAAGCCATTCCAATTTTTAATGTTATCCACAATTTCTATTTTTTTTTTTTTTTTTTTAATCCTCAGCAGATGCGGTCAGTTTTTGCATTATTCATCAACATTTTATAACCGTCTCATGCTTTGAGACTAGGGCCGTAAATGAGCTGAGTTTGAGCGAGTTACATCGAACTCGAACTCAGCTCATTAAATAAATGAGCGAGTCAACTCGAGTTGGGATGGTAATAACGAGTTGTAGAGTCAACTCGAACTCAGCTCGTATCAACTCGAGTTGGCTCACAACTCGTTTATAACTCGTTTAACTAGTTAATTATATACTACTTGTAAAAGAATTTATTAATATCCAACAATTTTTCATACAGCAATAATACATAAGTACCAATAATTTTTCATACAACAACTTAGTACATAAGCACCAACAATTTTTCATACAACAGCTTAACAAAAACAATTTCTGAGATTTATTGTAATCAATTCTATGTAACTCGAGTTATAAAAGAGCGAGTTGGGGTAAGCTCAAACTCAGCTCATTTATTAAACGAGTCAACCAACTCGAGCTGTAAATGAGCGAGTTAAAGCAAGCTGTAAATAAGTGAGTTATGAGCGAGTTATGAGTTTGACCAATTTTGCCCAGCTCTATTTGAGACACACATGATTATACAATGTTATAACCAACATACATGCATAACAGTAAATTCATCCCTGATACCTACATCATTCTTTATATATATATATATATATATATATGAGGAGGGATCCAATTACACCTTTTTTGGTGACACACTTTGACACCTACCATTTTTAAAGTCCAAATAGTCGATTTAAACCGTTCAACATGATGGATATATTAAAATGTGCTTGGATATCAAATTTTACATTTTTTTGAATTTTTTTGCTATTTATTAAGATGGTTACAAAAATCGTTGTTTTCAGACCATTGAAAAACAACGATTTTGTAACCATCTTAATAAATAGTAAAAAAATTCAAAAAAATGTAAAATTTGATCTCCAAGCACATTTTAATATGGTGATTATGTTGAACGGTTCGGATCGGCTGTTTGGATTTTGAAATTGCAAATTGCAAATTTTAACATGATCGGCTGTTCGGATTTTCAAAGTCCAAACGGTCGATCCAAACCGTTAGATGTGATATCTATATTAAAATCTGCTTGGAGCCACTTTGAAATTGCTGATTACATGGTCCAGAATTTGGTTGCATTGTTTTTACTGTTCATCCGGATCAGCAATTTCAAAGTGGCTTAATAAATAGTAAAAAAATTCCAAAAAATGTAAAATTTGGTCTCAAAGTAGATTTTAATATAGATTGAACATCTAACAGTTTGGATCGACCGTTTGAACTTTGAAAATCCGAAAACGATTTAGTTGCACGGGAGCCTTAGTACAAATGTTTTGATATTAGCCACTCTCTCTATATATATATAATGTTTACTGTTTAACAATATTTAAGTCATAAATCAACTTCTACTAAAATTCTACCTGACAATATCCACGGGAAATTGCTTTGCCCCTGAAAACACACTCATTTCTTTGCTTCCAGAGTACGTAGCCATGTCACACACGTAAACTAGAAAATGGTCCACAATTTCTTTTCTTTTTTTAAGGTTGGGGGGGGGGGGGGGGGGGGGGGGCAAGGTGCCGTCAACAGATATATTGATATAAAGAAAATGTTTTATTTATAAGGATATTCCCACCAAATGATGGCGAATCTCCCTTTTAGTTCAAAAGTAAAAATAAGATTCAACTAGCATATATTGCCGCCAAGAGGACACAATAAAGGCTCGCATAATTGTCCATCCGCATTGTCCCCCCTCACCTATCCTGAGCCCAAAACAAAACATCTGTTGTGGTATCATTTATCAATAAAAATTCTGGTTTGCGGTGTCCACTGAACACCCTCCTATTCCTCTCTTTCCAAAGTGTCCAAAGACCTGCTGCCCAAATTCTGTTCCGGTGTATGCGCTCGTGCCTTGATGTCCCTTGTCGCGACATGTCCCAACTGCGTCCGAGATTCATGCCCATCCTTTGAGGGAGATTGTAATGCCACCACAACCCTCTCCAAAAGGTCCTTGCATAATGGCATGTCCACATAATATGGTTTGTTGTTTCCGTCGCTGTTGAGTTGCACAGTCTGCACCCCGATTGTATACCATACACCCCCGAGTGAGTAGCACCTCTTGTGATAGGATTTTGTTGTCCAACATTAGCCATAAGAAAATTCGAATTTTCATCGGGACTTTGATTTTCCAGAGAAGCTTGTAATTAGGGGAGATAACACCCCTCTGATGAAGCAACCTGTAAGTGGACGAGCATGTGAATAGACCTGACTCGGTCCATTTCCATGTGGTGCCATTAATCCTATCCACGTACTGAGCATGCATATAATGGAATCAGCGACGATAGTGATTTCTCTGAGAAAGGAGTCTTGTGGCAAAGTAATCCGACCCCCAATTGGCGTGATTCCATGAAGCCTTCTCAGCGTGGTCCACAATTTCTTTGAGTTTAACAAACTGCAGAGAAACATCCAACGTACATGACCAAATATACTTGTTATGGAGATATCCTGTTCTATGAATCTAACAGGATATCTCCAATTTTTGTTGCGCACCTCAATTACTCCAATTTTTTACAATTATCCATCATTAATATTAATTACATCATTGACATTCATGAAGAGTAAGTACATCGATCACTATTGCTTTAGCAGATCCTCCAAGATGGCAATGTCAGTAAGATAGTTATCCAAATCAGTACCTTCTAACTCTAACATGTTAGCACTACAACCCATGTACGTTCCCATCAACAACCAAACTTGATCCAGGACTTGTTACTTCATTTCGAGAGATATGATCAATTAATGTTACCTCTCCATATTCTTATATACATACCATGAGTTTGGCTTGCCTGATATATCAAAGATGGAGCAGATATATATAGCCCCATTAAAAATTAGGATAAAAAAACATACGTAAATCGGGACTTAACATGCATGCATGCATGCATATACAGCAGCCGCAATTTATGGTTAATTGTAATTAATGCTCACTATATATATCGCTCTATATATCCTACTACATATATATACTGTCATACTGATTACTATTAGATTTAGCAACTTAATTAATTTATGTAAAAGCTGGTTGTATCTATCATATGGCATTTCAGATAACAATCAATTATACAAATAGTAGATTCGAACTAAGAAATACTACCCTCAACACTCAACAGACAGTCGATATTAATATTAAGATACCAAAACTAAAAAAATCTAATTAATTAGGTTACTCACCGTTGGTGTTATATTGGAGATGTTAATTCGCCAAGTAGTCATGGACTCGTGCGCCCGTTGGCGTGTGGCCTTGAGCTGATTGAGTTGACCTTTCGGTCAAACTGGGGTCCATAACTGGTCGAGGTTAGCCAGCCCCTGGTTTAATTGCATACGGCCGGGTTGAAGCGTGTCAAGGAGAAGTTCTGATCCGTGTGAGGCCGAGAAAGTGTTGGGATCGCCCGAGCGCCGAATGAAGATAAGACCGTTGAATTCTGGTGGGTCCCGTTTGTCAAGGCTAATGAGTTTTTTTTTTTTTTTTTTTTTTTTTGAACAGAAACCCGTAGGCATATTATTGAATTATCATTAAAAGAGTTACAAAATGATCCTATTTTAAGTTAACGAAGTAAAACAATAAAAGTTACCTAAGTTACTGGAAATTTTTAAAGGAAAACGGAATTGAAACAATCTACATCTATCTTAATGTAATTGAGATGCACATCTAAAAAAGAAAGGCGTGAGGATAGCCAAATAGGTGGCTGTGTAATTCTGTTGCCCATGGTACGACTTCAGTCATGCTCTACTGGTACTTGCATAGTGAAGAAGTTTCGATCCACCTCGTCTGTCAGTCTCAGATGTTCCCTGAAACTTGATCCTGGAATTCCGTGGAAAGCGCTATTGGATCTTCTTACCCAGTTGGCGAGGTTGTGAGCCGGGGTCAGTGCTCTTCTTGGCGCAAATAGCAGTTGCACCGTATTCCTCATGTGTTGCAGTGTGGTGATACATGTTCCCACTAGGCCTGCTGCCTTCCAGTGGGGTATGTCATCCAGATTGGCCGTACGGATGATGGTTTCCAGAATTTTACTGTCCGTGTAGATGTTGTATTGCCATTGACCGACGGTTTGAATGTGTTCAAGGGCCGTCAGTAATGCCTGTGTTTCTGCCTCGAAGGGGCTGTCTGCCTCAAATGGCTTGCCTTTTGCATTGACAAGTTTTCCTATCGGATCAAATAGAACCATACCCGCACCTGCTTTCCGTGAAGTATCCCAAGACCCGTCAATTATAATCACAGCCCTTCCACATGGTACCTGTACGTCTATTGCCGCCACCTCCCTTGTCTGTGTACTGTTGGTAGTGAGTGGGACCTCCATTTTCTTTGCCAAGGCTATGATCTGGGCCGGTGAGTTCTTTTTTGCAGAGAAGATTTCCTCGTTTCTAGCCTTCCAAATGCACCATGTTAGGTTGCACAGGGCAATGATCTCCGGCGGTTGTAGGGTTGTTGTAAGTTGTAGAAAGGCAGTGGTGAAATCTATTGGTAATGAGGTCGTTCTCAGCATAAAGTCCGATGTAAACCAAGTGGCCCGTGAGACTTGACAAAAGAACAGAGTGTGCATGACTGATTCATTGTCAAGGCCACAGCGTGGGCAAATCGGATTTAATGCTGATATCCGCCTGTGTAGAGCCAAGAGTGTTGGTAGACCGTCATGAATTGCTTTCCAAATGAATGTCTGGACTCTCGGAATGACCCCTTTCCACTTCCACACTTGACCCCAGAGTGTTTTCTTATGCTGAGGGTAGTTCGGATTCCATTCATCCTTCTGACACAGCTCATGGTAGCCATCTTTGACAGTGTATCGACCGCTATTGTTGATTTTCCATCTCAGCACATCATTGAGTATACTGTGCTGATCTGGGATCGGTATGTGTTGGACGATGTGCTGTGCAATCTGTGCTCCCATAAGTTGTGTGAGTAAGTTTCTATCCCATTGTCGAGTATCTCCCTGAATCAGTTGTGCTACTGTTGTATCCCTCTGAACATTTGTGAAGATTCTTTGTGACTGCCAGCCCTCATGCCACGGTTGGTTGAGCACCTTAACCCTATCGCCCTTGCCCAATTGCCAAGTGATGGATTCCTTGAAGAAACCCTTTAGGTCTTGTATCGTTCTCCACAGTGAGCTCGTGCCATTTCTTGTTTTTACACCCCATACCCCCCCTCGTGGACAGTATTTTGCGGTTAGTATTTGAACCCACAGTCTGTCACTGTTTGATATCAATTGCCACACTATTTTCAGCGCAAGTGCTTTGTTGAATTTCTTAAAGTCTCGAAATCCCAGGCCACCTTCCTCCAAAGGTAGGCACAGTTTTCTCCAAGCAATGAAGGACAGGTGGTGTTGATCGGTTTTTTTACCCCAGAAAAAGGCACGAGTTATAGAAGTGAGTTCCTTGATTGATTTGTCGGGGAGCATGGCAATTGACATGAAGTAAACCGGTATCGATATTAAGACCGATTTGATTAATGCAACTCTCCCCGCTTGTGATAATAGGTTCATCTTCCAACCCGCTAATCTCCCATGAAATTTCTGTACCAGTAAATCATGTGTTTGCCTCTGTTGCATGTGGTGATCTCCGATGAAAACTCCAAGATATTTCTCGGAATATGTTGCTTCATGTGCACCAAAGGCCTGCAATATGCCTTGTTTGCAAACCTGGTCGGTTTCTCTACTAAACCAGATTTTTGATTTGGCCGGGTTTATTTCTAACCCCGAGTGAATTCCGAACTCCTTGATGATTTTTCCCAGCTCCGCGACCTCCTCTGTTGTGGCCTGCCCCATTATCATCAAGTCATCGGCATACATGACGTTGGTAAGGCTAGGTGCCGTGGGGGCTATTTTAACCCCTCTGATCCTTCCTTGATCTAACGCTATTTGCAGATTTTTTGTAAGAACCTCCATCGCAAGAATGAATAAATACGGGGATAGCGGGCATCCCTGTCTTACTCCCCGTTTGGGCATGATAAAGCCATCCCCGGACCCGTTAACAAGCACCGTCACTCGGCTGCGTTCCATTGCCGACATGATGATGCTTATTAGTTTTTGTGGGAAGCCTGCTGTTCTCATTGCTTCGATGATGAATTGCCATTTGATTGTGTCGAAGGCTTTGTTGATATCGGCCTTCAGTAGAAAAGTTTTTTGTTTAAAGCTGGGTGAGTTAAATGAATGGATCACCTCCCTCATTAGTATAGTATTGTCGGCAATGTTTCTTCCCTTCAGAAATGCTGTTTGGTTCTTTGAAATTATGCTTCCCATAACCGGCTGCAGTCTAGTGGCGATTAGTTTCATTAGTAACCTGTATATTACGTTTCCGAGAGTGATCGGTCTAAAGTCTTTTGGGGTCCGTGGTTCTTCAGTTTTTGGGATCAGGATCACTTGGCTTGCCAACCAGTCAGTTGGTGTGACACCCGTGTGGAAGACTTGTTGTATAGCCCGAGTTATATCATCCCCGAAAATATCCCACCTGTCTTGAAGAAAACGTGCCGTTACCCCGTCCGGGCCCGGCGCCTTGTCAGGTCCCATGTTGAAAAGAGTTTGCCTTATTTCCTCCCTGGTTGGTGATCGCTGAAGAGCTGATTCCTCATGTGTTGATATGGTACGTGCTTGCGGATTGGTGCTGTTTTGCAGGTAGACACTAAGGTCAGGGTCGGTTTGTACATTGTCTGGGCAAAAAAGGTTCTTATAATACATTACAAAAACCTTTCTTATCTCCTTGTCCTGTGTAACGGTGTTGCCTTGCGTGTTTTGGATATGGGTTATTAAATTCCTTCTTCTCCGGTTTGTTGCTACAGCTTGAAAGAATGCCGTGTTGCGGTCCCCTTCCAAATACCACTGGATACGGGACCTCTGACGCCAATAGGCCTGAAGTGCATCCTCAGCTTTGGTGAATTCCTCCTGCAGTTGCTGTTCATATCTGGGGTGTTGCTGTGATGGGTGAAGCATTTGGTGTTCTTCGATCTTCTTTTGCGTCTCTTGGAGTTGTCTCATTGGGGTGGGCAGTGTTGTTACCCAGGTTTTTATCTGAGTCTTCAGTGTATTCATCTTGGCCGACCACGGTATGGTCGTCTCGTGCGGCCAGTGTTGTACACACAAAGTGGGAAATTCGTCATGGCTTGCCCACCAATTTTCGAACTTAAAAGTCCGTGGTGTGAATGTGCTGGGCAGTGGTCTGAGTAGGATCGGCATGTGGTCACTGTGGATGCGTGGGAGGTGCGTGACATAGGCCTGGGGGAACAACCGTACCCATTCTGGAGTTGCTAGAACCCGGTCGAGTCGTTCGAAAATGGCCGATGATGTTTGCTGTTTATTTGTCCAGGTGTAGGCCGCCCCTTTGAACCCCATGTCAATTAGGCCTTCTTGGAGTATGAATCTTCTAAATTCTCTACTATTCTCATTCAGAGTTTGATTTCCCCCCACCTTCTCATTTTGACTTACAATTGCATTGAAATCCCCCAGCATACAAACGGTGGTACTTGTTTGCAAAATTCCCCGTAAATCTTGCCAAATAGCACTGTTGTATTTGTGTGATGCGTCTCCGTATACCCCAACTAGGTCCCATAATTGGTTATCTTGTTGCTTGACTGTTGCATGAAAGAAATACCTTGTCTTTCTAATCACTGTGAGCTGAACATCTTGGTCCCACAGCAACCATAAACCACCCGAACGTCCCCGCGATGGGACTATCGAGTAATTTTGCAAATGAAGTTGTTGCATTATTATTTTTTTGGATTTTTTTTCTGAACATTTGGTTTCACTAATAAAAGCTATCTTAGATCGTGTTGCTATCAGGGATCGTGCTAGGAATTGTTGTGTTCGCGGTCCCCCTGCCCCGCGACAATTCCAAGCTAAGGTATTCATTGTTGTTCTGGAGACAGCCCATAGCTTGTCCCCATACTTCTTTTTTTGCTAGCTCGCGAGTCTTGGTCAGAGTCGGAGATAGCAGCGCTTTGCAGCGAGAGGGAAATGTCAGTATCCTGCTGATTCAAGGTTACTATTCTTCCCCTGTTGGTTTGCGGATTTGGTGTCCGCCTCAGTGGTCTAGTGCTCGGTTCGGGCCTTGTGTCTTGCATGGTTGGTTGGGTCTGGTTTTGTGTCAGAAGGGCTGTGAACAGGTGGTTATTTGGTCCATGGTCAGACTCCGGTGGTATTGTACCGCTAGAGTTAAACGGTCCATTGTTGTGGTCGTTACTCGGACCGCTGTGGTGTGGATTCAGTTGAGGTCTCGGTCCAGTATTTGAGGAAGGCGGTGGTGGTGTTGGAATTTGGAATGAGTGGGTCGGTAGAAAGCTCATATCATTTATCCATTGTCCGACTTTTAAATCTGTTATATTAGCCATCTCTGGGCGGTCCCGGTAACGAGGGTCTAGTTTGAGCCTTTCTAGCCGAATTTTATCAACACAGTTGGAGGGGTCGTGACCAAGCTTAGAGCAAAAGAGACAGATATTGCTTAACCTTTCATAAACCAGAAAGATTGTAATGGGGCCTAGTACCGGGTGATTGATAATCAGTCGGTCTTTCAGAGCCTGATCTATATCAACTATGATTTTAATGCGGCAATAGGTGTGCCCACCAGAGAAGAAGTCAGATACCTCTGAGATTGGTGACCCGAGCGTGCGTGCAAGGTCGAGAATCCCTTCCTTTGTGATTGAGCCTGGTGGTATGTTGTGCCATTGTGTCCAAATCTCCATTTTGGAGACCGTGGGGTTGATAAGATCCGCGTGGTCCTGTACTCGCTGTATTATGACAGTGTCCCCGCGGTATGACCATACTCCACGATTCATGATTCTCAGAAGTTCGGTGTGAGAGGTGAATTCTACCAGATACATGTTGCGTGCTATCATGGAGAAGACGGTATGCGAGTGTGCATTCCATGCCTTGAGCATAGTGGATGTGAATTGTTGCTGGAGTGTTGTTCTGTCTGTGACCACCCTTGCAAGGGCGCACTTAGTCCAGTCGATGTTGGTTACTGCTGTTTGGGGTAGTTGTATTGGGGTACTGTGGGTGTGACTTGATGCCAGTGTAGCGAACTGAGCAATAAGCTCATCGTCAGATCCTTCCATGTTGAGTAATTTGAGATGGGGGTTGTCTGGGATTTGTGGTTGTTTGAAAGCTGGGTGGGTTGTCTTTGGGTTTATATTTATATGGCCTAGGCTGGTCTGGTGGGTGGTTTTTGGATTGGCATTAATGTTCTCCTTCTGGGTTGTTATGGCCTCTGTTTGGTAGTTGGGCCATTGAAGGTTTTCTACTGGGCCACCGTTTTGGAGTTTAAAGTTTCGGTGTAGGCCATCATTTGTATCAATTTCTTGTCGCAGACCCTTGCCTCCTGTGTTCTGGACTTGTATTGTTTGGGTACCAACATAAATGTGACCCGTTGCCGTGTGCAGTTTTCTATACTCATTTTCAGTTACGGCCGAAGTTACGCTGTTCTCGAGGCCGCTTCCAATCTGCCAGCTCATTTCTAACACCGAAATGCTCCCTACTTTTATGACACTTGTATCCCTGTCGCCCTTTGTTTGCCTAAAAGTGCTTATCTCTCTTTTGTCTTGTTCTCTTTTTGTATTGGCTGTTAATTGAAGACTTCCCTCAAGAACTGTGACCCTTCCCACATTAATGACTACTTTTGTATCCCCAGCATGAAAAGCGGTGCTCTTGCCAAACTCAGCTTCACTGTGTTGCGTCAGGTTTTCTTTTCCAGTGACATTTCTGGTCGGTCTGGTATGCAGCCAATGAGAGCCTACGAATATGTTGAGTTGATCCCTGGATACATTGTGGCTTTGACTGGTGTATTTGGTATGTGTATGGTCTCTTTGTTGATTTTGGTTGACCATTTGACTGTGACATTCTTCAGCTTGATCAGAGTTTGGTGAAGACGGTGGTGTGTTGTATCCATCTCGAGCATAATAGTTGAGGATCTTGTCGTGGGCGGCGAGGAGAGTTTGGCGTACGACCTCCCGGTAGTTGTTCCAGTACCGAGCCCCTATAGGCCTCTGTTCTCGAATGGTGAGAATGGCCTCCTCCGGGATGAAACCATTATACTCCCATCTTAGGATATGGATAAAACAGGATTTGAAACGGTGGTCATACGGTATGTCTACCGTCGGGGGTATTCGTCTAGGGTCATGGCAGGTTATCCAAAGCTTGAGGCAGGTTCGATCATTGCCGAGAATGTGCTCGTCATCAACATGCGTGACGTCTCCAAAGCCCGACATGACTTGTTTGATATGGTCGGGGTACCAGAAATCTAGAGGATAGTTTGATACTTCAAGCCGTACGCGAAATCTTGGGGGTGCGTGCTTGGATTCCTCATCCGAGCTCCAGTTATGAAATTTCCAGTCGGTGAGCTCACCCCATTGTGAGGCCGCATTAAGGACCTCATATTTGTTTAGGTCCGGGGGGAGTTGAACAATAAACGAGTTCTTAGTGTACTTGAGGTGGGGGTAGTACTGGTCATTTCTGCCGAATACACGAGAGAGAAAACCTTTGACGTCTGAGACAGTGCCGGCCCCATCCCGGTTTCTGCCGATCGCTGACACCAGTATTGATCTATCTAGTTCGTCGGCCAACTGCTGGTGGCCAGGGTGTGCAGGGTCCAAATAGGAGCAGCCTCTGTCTATCATTTGGGTTCGCATGGGGAAAGGTATCAGTGCCATTTGTGAGAAAAAGGTTCCACAGATTGTTGTTGGGAGAGATATAAAGTTGGTAGATAATTGGAAGGTATCAATACAGTAAAATCAGGATTTAATATGGTATAGGTCAAAGCTTCCCAGGTTGTTGTGGGTGTATATCAAGATGGCTGACAGTTCAAGGTTGGTGAGGAGGAGTTAATGCAGTAGGGTGGTGTAGAGGGATGAGTTATGGGACGTGTAAAAAGACTAGAGAGAAAGTGTTGTCGCTTATCTTTAAATCCTGTCCTGTCGGAGAAGCACTTCGACGGAGTTAGCTGTGTTGGTTAAGGTGGAGGAACTCCCTTCTCAAGTTACTTCTTCAATCGCCCAATGAATCGCCCAAGGACGCGCCATTAGAGAGAGAGAAATTACTGTTCGTGCTAATGAGTTGCTCACAGCATTAATGTCAGGCTTTTTCGTGCTTGCTTGCTTGAACAAATTAAAACAAAACTTTTCGCTGCACCTCAAATTAAACTTTATATAATTATATATGTAGGGATCCATGCAAACAGTGTTAAAATCATATTTGTATTTTAAATATGAATATTAGACGGATGTTAAACTTTATCTCTTTCGTCATGTAGCATCTGGTTTTATTTTGAATTCTGATTAATCTCCTCATTCTATTAACATGAACAATTCAAAAACAAATTAAATGTCCTATCTGAATCATTTTTCGGATACAGATCTAGTAGATGTTATACTATGGATAATTTAGTTGCAGATCGATATAAATATTATATTATGGATAATATATATGTGGATATGGACACAGTACAGATGAAAGAAATATATAAATCTCTTTCGTCACACCCCTCAAGTTAAGCATTATTCAAATATAGCAGTTCAAGAGGACTTGATCATGACTTGAACATTGCTAGTGATTTGAACTTTATAAATGAAGAACAGAAAATCTTCTTAATTCCCTCCTCTCCATTTTCTCTACTAAAGACGTTTTCAAACACATCCTTAATGTGGTAAACATTTAAAATTATCCAAACACATAAATCAAGCTATGCATTTGCCTAGAATCACACAATTCATCACAAGTATGGAAGAATTTTTTTTGTCATTTTGATCATGACTTTCGTAAAATATATATATATATATATATATATATATAGAGAGAGAGAGAGAGAGAGAGAGAGAGAGAGAGATAGACTTAGCTAAGCCATGGAGTAAACGCTTTGTACTCCACGTCATATTTTCATTTTGAAAATCCAAACCGCTCAAGTTGTTCTCCATATTGAAATGTGCTTGGAGACCAAATTTTACATTTTTTGGAATTTTTTTACTATTTATTAAGCCACTTTAAAAATCGCTGATCCGGATGAACAGTAGCAAAATAGTAAAAAATTCTGAACCAATGGATCAGCGATTTTCAAAGTGGCTTAATAAATAGTAAAAAAATTCCCAAAAATGTAAAATTTAGTCTCCAAGCACATTTCAATATGGAGATCATGTTGAGCAGTTCGGATCGGTAGTTTAGATTTTCAAAATGGAAATAATGAGGCGTGGAGCACCAAGTCGTTTTACTCCATGGCTTAGCTAAGCCCAGCTCTATATATATATATATAGTAGAACTAGGGTGTCCTTAAGCTCACCAAGCCTCTTTGTGAGCTTAACTCAAAAACCCATCAGATTGGTTTCAAGCGACGCATCCAAACTGTTGAAACCGATCTAGTTCACGAGTGATGAGTTTATATGTCAAGTTTTAAATTTTTGAACTAATTTAATATAAAGTCAAGTGGTCAAAAAATGATGAAAAATGAATACATTAAAATTAACTTATAAACCATCTTTTTTTTACCGCTTGACTTTATACTAAATTAGTTCGAAAATTTATAAATTTGACATATAAACTCATCACTCGTGAACTAGATCGGTTTCAACGATGAAAAATGAATACATTAAAATTAACTTATAAACCATCTTTTTTTTACCGCTTGACTTTATACTAAATTAGTTCGAAAATTTATAAATTTGACATGTAAATGCATCACTCGTGAAGTCGATCGGTTTCAACAGTTTGGATGCATCATTTGAAGTCAATTCAATAGGTTTTTGAATTAAGCTCACAAAGGGACTTGTGAGCTTAAGAACACCCTAGTTCTACTCATATATATATATAGAGAGAGAGAGGAGTCCGAATCTGCTGCGATTCCGAGAGGGATCGCAGGATCCTGAAATTCCAGATCAACGGTTCAAACTTTTCCGTGCGCGGATCTCGAAAACACGTTCTTGGAAAAGTAAATTTTCATGCACGCATCTTGAGAAAGACCAACAATTGAGATCAGGATCGCAGGGTCCTGTGATTCCCGAGAATCACAGCAGATTTATTTTCGAGAGAGAGAGGTTGGCTATTCTACTTATATAAGCATATGAGGGCATATGCTTATAAGTTATTTTTGTGTTTTCAAAGTCCAAATAGTCGATCTGAAGCGCTCAACATGCTCTCCAAATTTAAATGTGCTTGGAGACCAAATTTTATATTTTTTGGAAACAGCAATCATAGTATTAATATTGGGAAAAAATCAACAATCCCAGTCATTTATGCCACAAAGGAAATAAACATTGACCAAACAGTCACCTATAAATTATAAGATCGAATGTCAATTTCAAGAAATATTAAGAATACCTTTGATCAAGTTGCTCCAGGTACTAATTTGCAGTCTCCTCTGTAGTCTCTCCTTTCTCTGTGGTAACAAAATCTAACACCAAATTTGAATGGGAGCTCCACCAAGTAACTGCAATACCTAAGAAATATTTTAAAAGTACTCTAAATGGTGCACAACTGAAATTTGACTTTAATTACAAAGTAACAAAAATTTGTCAAATGCTACCAACTTGAAGGTTGTTGAAGCTTGAAACTCTGGACCTTAGATTCCCCGCCAACAGATAAGGTGTCACCAACATATCAGGCTTGAACATGACAGAATGGGAAGGAAATCAATAAGGGAGATAGAAGTGAATCTCAGATGGAGAGAAGAGAGGAGACACTCACTAGGTAAAGTTGCAGTTTCAGGTTTAGGACAGGAGAATTGACCCGGTGGACTCGGCAAGAGAAGAGAGAAGAAGGAGAGCGCGTAAGTGAGGGAACGGGGAGAATGTAGGGGTTGATTAATCAGGTAGGGTGCTGGAGAGGAACTTACGGTTGATAGGGAGGTAAAATATATAATGAATTTATGATACAGCTAAAAGCTGAGCAAATATTGCCTTTCAAGTAAATTGCAGTCTACGTTTAAACCTTTATTCCTATCCTCCAATTTGAATCCTAATAGATGCCACTGCACATGGGATTTTTTTTCACAAAATTTTTATTTTAGTTTTATAATTTCATTCTTTGTTCATCTGCAATATACACCATTTATACATAATTTACTTCAAAGAGAGAGGAATTAATTTGAAAGGTGTCTGACATTACATATTTATATATACGTCGAGGGAGTAATTGATATATTGAACAATTAATAAAAAAACTAAACATGATACCTCTCCATTTTATCCATGACATTTTTATTTTAACATTTTTGTGTCACTTTATTAACATTAATAACATCTCCAACTTTTATTTATTTATATACATGAAGTAATATGTCTACCGCTGGCTCACTTTTAGTTGCGGCAACGCCTCAAATTATAATTATTAAGATGGGTACAAAATTCAATGGTCTCAATTTGACTAGTTTTTGTAAAATACTTAATAAATAGTAAAAACATTCAAAAAAATGTAAAATTTGATCTGCAAACACATTTTATTTTGATAATCATGTTGAACGGTTTGGATCGATAATTTGGACTTTAAAAATGTAGAAAATGAGGAGGGTAACTTTGTGATAACTCAAAAATGGTGTAATCAGATCCTTTCTCTTAAAAAATATATATTCAGTTGAAATTTAATACCGTACAAATCTTCATCGTAGATTGGAGTCTTAACGAGTAAGGCAAAACTTTCATTTTTTTTTTTTATGCATCTTATGTCCTCTCCATCCATTATCACGTCATCTCCACCCATTATCACTTTTCATATATCTAATCAGGAATTCATAATTGGTAAAAATAGTAATTGTCTATTTCATAACCTACAACCCTAAAAGCAATAAATGTCACCTGTGGATAATCAGACTTAACAAGTTGGTAAAAAGAAGAATTAGACCATGAACAACTGTTGGGCTCATTTTAATTAATTAGGTGGACATTTGTCGGCCTGTGTATTTATTTGCACACTTTGATGTTATTTTTGTTCAGGCCCAAAAAATACATTTGCCTCACTAGAGTAAGATTTATATACAACTTCGCTGATAAAAAAACTTAAAGAGGCCCATGGGCTAACATAAGTTTTGTTTAGTTATTAAAACCGGGCTTTAGTTACTAGATAACGTTTGTTTCGGAGCAAACTCTGGCATGTGGGTACCACTCCACGACAGACCAAGATGATACAATTTGTATTGCAAGATTTATAGCTCATAATTTGTCATATTAGAATGTGCGAGATTGTAAGATGATTTTTACTTGTATATCTAACAAAAAAAAATTAATCAACAAAAAAATCTAACAAATTACGAACATAAAAAGTGACAAAAGAAAAGATCCAGTGAAGCTAAGTAGACTTCTTAAAATTAAAAGGCTAGATTTATCTCAAAATTACAAAATTGCAAATACGGAGCTCCAAAAACGGAAATATAGTAGTTAATCTTAAAGGAATTGATTGCTTATAAACAAAAGCTTGTACGTAACAGTTTCAATCAATTGAACGGCCCTTGTAGCCTTATTTAAAAAACAAAAACAAAAACAAAAACAAAAGCTTGTAAACTTTACCAAATCAAAATAACCTTTACACGAACCAAGGATTTAGCGCAGTGGCATGAGTCTCACCTCTATACTGAGAGGCGCAAGTTCAACTCCTGTAAAAAGCCTTAAAAATAGTTTCTTTTATTTTAGTTTCACATTTGTTATTATTCCGAGACATTCTAATATAACTAATACATATACGAACACAACAACCAGCAGTCTATCAATCTAACCATTAAAATCAACAATCCATGTTCAAGATAACACAAACAACTGTTGCCCTTTGATTCTAATCACAACAAAATGGAAATGTGCAATGTAAACTTGCCCCGTTTGCCCAACGGAAATGTGGGCACATAATGCAATTCATTTATTGAAGACAGAGAACTGGCAAAAAAGAACCTACACATATCAGACATGCAATTTACTAGTACCACCAGAGAATCTAACAAGAACAAACCCTAATCAAGCATAGAGATCAATTCCCCAAAATTTGGCAGGTTGATTGGTGCGGTACTTGCGATCAATGGCCTTGATCTTCTCGATGTCATTATCTGAAATGGTGAAGTCAAACACCTGGAAATTCTCATGTAGCCTCTCTTCTTTGGAGCTTTTCGGTATAACAACTGTGCTTCTTTGTAGACCCCACCTGAGTACCAGTTGTGCTACAGTTTTGTTATACTTCTCAGCCAAGGCCTATAAGAAAGACATAATGTGTTTTTAGTTTTTTTTTTTTTTTTTTCAACCTATTGTAGTCAATACCGAAGAAAACCGATAATTCCTTAATTTCATCATTGGCTTGTTTGGTGCTTTGTTGCACACTTTGGAGTTAAATTAGATAAATTCAGGCTGCAAATTACACAGTTTGATGGTTAATTGAATCAATGTTCAGCCTGCACGCAAATCCTACCAATGTTTACTTAATTAGACTCTACAACCAAGAGAAAAATACTCAAAATCAATTAACCTATAAGTCCGTTGTCAGTACCAAATCTGATTAAACCAACCAAACTCTGATCCAAAAACCCTAGTGTTATACCTTGAGAGTGGGGTCATCTAGGCAAGAGACAGTGCCAAACCACTCAGTATTTGCTGCAGCGCCGCCAAGAGGTGTATGAGCTGTAACACACACCCCATGCTTCTGACAAAATCTTACAAGCGAGTCCCGCTGGAAGTAGGGGTGTGTTTCGATTTGGTTCACAGCAGGTTTTATCTTGGAGTAGGCAAGACAGTCTCTCGTGAGAAATATGTCATAGTTGCTGAAAGGTAAGGAATAAGAAAAAAAAAATCTCAGAGGAACATTAATGCTAAATGGCTGAGTTTAGTCAATTAAAGTGAACTTTGGGCAAAAAAAATGGCATACTTGATGCTTCATTGAGGCAAAAGTTGGGTTGGTTTAGCGTTTGGTTGTATAACTGAGAGTGAATGGACATAATCAAGTTGAACTGATTCTCAATTGTAAAATTCATGGTTGATCAATTAACCGAGGAAAATTCAGGTTATTTTAGGTAAAATTGCAAGTAGGCATCCCATGAGTCCAAATTTGTCCAAAATTGTCCTCTTTTTGTTGGGGGAATTTAAGGTCATTTAAGATTTAATTGAGATATCAAAGCCTAATGAGGCTTATTATTGCACGTGAGTTGGAATAGATGATAAATTGCACCAGTGATACTCAACTATGCAGCCCCACTCACGACTTCGCAGCTTCTGCGAAGCTTTAAAAAAAAAAAAGATACTCAATTATGCACCCAGGGTTTAATTGGGGCTCAATTGGGTCAAACAAATATAAACTGCCTTTTTTGTGTTGACCAATAGACGTGAATTTGTTCTAGAAATTTGAAATAGAGCAGAATCAACTTCAATTTGTTGCACCTGATTCCAATGCTTCGTACCAACCCCTTGGAGACAAGGTCTTCCATGGCATGCCAGGTCGTCTCCAGTGAAATGGTAGTGTCAATGTCCAACACTCCATCTTCTCCGATTGCACTAGAAGTCGTACCAACTCCTGTAGGAATTCATT
Organism: Carex kokanica; assembly: GCA_025461125.1. NCBI lineage: Eukaryota > Viridiplantae > Streptophyta > Magnoliopsida > Poales > Cyperaceae > Carex > Carex kokanica. Next base: position 209,626 of record JAJGRX010001401.1, on the reverse strand, counting down.
AACCAGGTTCGACATAACTTTTGTTCTACTGTAATAATAAATGTGTGCTTTTCTTTGGCTAAAAATAACACCAAAGAGTTCCACTCAAACCTTTAATAGTTCCAGTAAACCAATAATACCCAAACGGCAGTGAATAACTGAAATTTGTGTACTTAAGCTTTGTTTTAAAATCCAAATTACCTCAATTTCCCTCAGCTCTACAACTCAACAATAAATGAACTACAAAAAACAATATTTAGGTAAAAAAAATGATCAAACACCCAAAGTTGATAGCTTGGTACTATGTATACTTCATGCTACCAATATTGAATGCAAAGGCCAAACAAGCAAACATAATTAGACGACAGAGTGGTAACATGTTACCAGTATGACGAGTTGCAATAGGAAAGTGCACCAGGTACAGGTCAAGGTAATCCAGACGGAGCTTCTTCAAGCTGTCTTTACATGCCTCCAACACATGCCCATGGTCAGAATTCCATAACTTAAACATAGAAGAATAAAATTAGAAATATTACTATGTAGAAGTTTCATTTGGGAAACAGATAAATTAGTGCCAGCAAGTATTGACAACCAAATCCATATCATTTATAAGGTTATTTAGGATATTGTCAGGGAAAAAAGAAGGAGATGGTGTAACTTAGCAACAAGAACAACAATACCAGTAACTAACCTTAGTAGTGATGAAGAGATCTTCCCTTTTGACAAGACCGGACTTGAATGCCTCGTCAAGAGCTTCTCCTACCTCAGCTTCGTTCTGATAATCAGCTGTTTAAATTACAAAATGGAAAGTGTACGATCAGCCTCGAACGAGAGATTTTTTGCTCTCTTTCGTTTCGTTAGAGAGAGAGAGAGCGTACCAGCGCAATCGAAATGGCGATATCCGATTTTTATAGCGGATAAGAGGAGATCACGGATCGAGTTTCCTTCCATGCGCCACACGCCAAGCCCTACCGTGGGCATCTCGTATCCGCTGTTAAGCTTGATGGTTCCCGCCATTGTTGATGCACCGAGAGAGAGAGAGAGAGCGGGGATTTTTAAGGGAAGCCAGGAGGCAGATGCGGGGCAGTGAGTGAGCTTGCGTCCACAAATTTTATTGCAATTGTTTCCTTCAAACTAGAATTCGGATAAAGTAACTCAAAATTTGAGTTTGGATTTGAACCGTACGATCAGAATCTGCAAGAATATTAAAGGTGTCAAGTGAATTCTACTTGGGACCGGATTGGTTCGGATTCTGATCGGACGGTCCGAATCCAAATTCAAATTTTGAGTTACTTTTGAGAATCCTCACACAGAAAAACAAGTGGCTGGTGGAGCTTGATCTTGCAACTCGCAAGTCGCAACTCCTGATTCGAATCGAGTTGGAGTTCGATTGGCTTCATTAGATTTTTTACATTGTCGAGCAGCAATAGATTAGTATAGAATATTAACTATTTATATATCATAATGTAGTCATTTTGAATTTGAACTCGACTCAACTCGACTTGTAATCAAACAAAGTAGAGTTAGAATCAGCTTGTTGGAGGTCGACTCATTTGCAATCTTACTCGGGTCCTCTCAAATTTGCTCGAACCGTAACAAACAACTTATATGAATTTGTAATTATATAGGAATGTAAAATAATGATTCATTACAAGAATGTCAAATTCAAAATTATAAAATTACCAACGCATAACAAGGCAGTGTGAGCGAAGGTATAGTTGCTTGTTCCTCTCTTTGAGGCCCTGAATTAAAAGGCTAAATATCACATATGCTCCTAAACCAATAATAAAAGACCACACATAACATCACCCCTCTACTGGGCTTGGGCTGGTTTTGTTGGGCTGATAAAACATTTCCATATTTCAGAAGAGAAATTTTTTCATTGTCGTTGTCATTTGTCAACCAACAAGGTATTGAGGAAAGGCACAAGAAATCATTTCCAGAACTCCATTCTTTTCTCTCATTTGAGTATATAAGAAAAAAGTTTGAAATGTTCTGATTTTTTTATGAAAAGAAGAAAAGCATCAGATACCTGATTATGGAAACGACAATTAATTATTGATCACGGTACCAATATCTCTTTATCCAAAGAAAGCTTATTAAAAGATAAAGGTACCCAGATGCGCTCGCTTTTGCTTTTTATTTTCATGTAGCAGACAAACGGCAAAGCACATATCTCATTCCTCTCAAGTAAATTCCAAATTTTGTTGTTGCTCATCTTTAGTTGGCTATTTTTTCTTCTTCTTAACATCAGTTGCTCCTTAGTTGGAAAGGCAAAGGCAAAAGCAAAAGCAAAATAAAAACAAATAATTGAAACAAAAAAACAAAACAAATATACGAAAAAGAGGTCTAAATTGAGTTACACACTGCAGTCAAGTGGAGACGACTATGGCCTATTGTTTACACAAATGCCACAACTAAAGGATCTCCAAAGAATTAAAACTATTGTACACACTAACAGACGGCCAATACATTTTTTCATTTCCACTAGGCCTCCAAAATTTCAAGTATACAAAAGGTACTTGGCACAAAATCAGAGAGCTCCACTCATTTGGTCCTCTTTGTGTCATACAACACGCACGAATCCGCTGCTGATTTCATCTGCAACACATAAAATTAAAAAAAAATAATGAGTACCTAACACTTGTTTAAGTTATTAAGAAAAACAATAACTATCCTTAATTATTAAAGTACCTGAATAACATTGATGACTTGCTTTATCGCCCAACCAAACAAAGTTAACACAAATACCAATGAAACAAGGGACTTCTCAGCAATTATATTCATCGATACCTGTTTCTCAAAACAAATATTAGTCTAGGCTTCCAAAGCTTTAATCTATAATTCATAAAGGAAGTTCAGGTACTAACCCCATCTACCTCAAATCTCTCTAAAACATGTTTCTAAAATGCCCAAGGAAAAAAGGTTCTATCCCCACACACATATAGTCTTTGGGATGTTTCTCCTTAATTATTATTGAAATAATTGAGGTTACTCTGATTTTAGGAGTACTTGTGCTATTGTGAGGTCAGGGTCACATTTGAGAACATTGCAAAGGAAATGAATGTCTTATGAAAGCTTACATCAGATAACTTGGGGGATTCCTTGTCAGCATACAGAAATAAAATTATATATAGCACCTACAATTTAAACAAACAACAACAAAAAACATAACAAACCAGATATCAATGCAACTTATTAGATGCCAATATTGTAGCTGTACTGTTTTATAAAAGAAAAAAATGCTACTTTTGCTAATTCATAACCTTTTTTGTCAGTCAATTGCACAATTGAGGTAAAAAATGAAGCTTGATTGGGTTAAAATCAAGTAAAGAGAAGTCCTGATTAGATAGTGAGAGTTAATTCAAAATTTTAGCTACACAATAATTACATTAATAGAAAAAATAATTTTGTGGTCTTGGTATCATGTTCTGATATAAATTGAAACAAAATCAAAATAATGGCCACATAAACTTAACACATGTTACTGAAATAATATATATAGGTAGTAATAAAAAAATAGAAAAAATAGACAAGATCAATTATAATACCTCACAAGCGACACAACAGAAGGCCATGAAGGGTCTATAACCGTAATAAGCTTTCAGTAACCAGTTGCTCTTATCTCTCAGATCCTTATGGCTTGTTCTACCCGACAAAAAAGAACTAAAATACAAATAAAAAGGAAAAAAAAATGATAATATAATACAACAAATCAAAATTGTATCTAACATCAATTTTCAGAATAATCAAGGGGAATAATGCACCAAAAGATGACAAGCTCAACCTTTAGCACTATTATGGTCACTGGGGTATTGGCATATCGTGTCAATACATTTCCACTGAGTTGGTCACTAAAGTAAAATGGGCGATTTGATATAAAGTAAAATGGACGACACATATTTGCCTGGAAGCATCCAATTAACTCAGTGCAATTGAGGAGGAGCTGAATAGGAATTGAAAAATCTGTAGATTTCTCATTTTATGTCTGGTTATAATGACACAGGTCAAGTAAATTTAAGGTCCTTTAGGGAAATAGACAAGAAATAAGAAAGATGTATAAATACCTATACATTTGAAGCCAATGGCTTGCGATATCCAATCCAAGCAATGCCAAAAAAATCAATCCTGGGCTATAAAGGAATATTCGAACAAAATGGGTTTATCTGCTAACAGCCAAATATTTCATTTTTGAAGGAACAAGGGACAAGTGCTTACCTATAAAACTGGGAGAGGAGTGCCAATAAACAAGCAGTGCTAACCCTGTACATACAAAAAAAATAAACGTAGAAATAGTTCAAAAGCGCTAAATATGTCACTGGCAAGTAAAAAGCAAGATATGACAAAGGCCAAAACAATTAATTTATGTCCTTATCTTATAAATAAAGCCCAATTGCTTTCTTTCATATTTTCTTTAAAGAAAAAAAAAAGTATACCTGTCGGTTACCATATCAAGCACAGCTCCAAAGGTAGACACTGTAAGAAATATGCGGATTCTAAATCAGTTCCAATTATATATACTTCATCAATTTGCAAAAGCAACAGCCATGTGTTTTTGTGCCTCTTTACATGCGCCAACAGTATTCTTGACTAAATACAGAAATACATGTTCTTAGAGAGAGGTAATAAATTTAACCTTGATTGAATTTTCTTGCGAAGTAGCCATCCAATCCATCACAGACAAAACTAAAAAAGGACAAAAAAGAATCAATGTAATATAAGCTCGTTAACCTAGAAAGTGACCAAATTATTACTGTACCACTACCAGTTTTGACTGTACATTGAAATGCAATACCATACAAAGACTTTACCTGCAGTAGCAGGAGATAGAAAACACAGAAAAAGAAAATGATTCATAATTACAAGTAAACAACATTCAGGACACTTTATACTAAATAACTAATCATATGTGAATTTAAACTAACCTGAAGAAGTAAAGGAAAGCAAAAAGAGGCTTATTTGTATAGCAAAGTGCAAATCCGCCACAGTTTATTATCACTCTTATGTATCCTGTGTACCAAAAATACATAATTATTAGAAAAGGAAGAACAAAGCAAGAGGCTATTATTATATATTAAAAGTTGTTCTTAGTATTTGATGCTAGGTTGAAATATCAGCCTGCACTCAAAGTTCCTGGCCCTTTAATTAAGCACATATACACAAATTGCAAATTATATATTCTTCTCCAATTAATCCCTAAATTAACCCTCAATTGTGAAATAACCCTGAGCCTGAATTAACACTGTTGAGCCATAATGCCCACTAAGACTTCCTTTTGCAGTTTGCAGTTCAAACCAAATTTAGCCTCAAATCTTATAACTGCTCGTCTATGTACAAAATCTACCAGATGCAAATAAATAAGAAAAGACAGTTTTTAAGCCCAGTAATGATGCAATATGCGGGAGCATTCCAATCAATACAGGTATGAGTATACTTGGCTCTATGATCTAGATGCAGTATAAGGTAAACTATGCAGTCTAATCGCATACCTATAATATTAGGGATGTAGAGATACACCGACAGTTCATCCTTCTTAGATGGTTGTGCCATTTCATCAAGCACTTAGTGATATATAATTCCAATTGATAGTCCTATTCACTATGGAAAAAGATGAAACAATAATATGGTTAACTACAACAAATACAAAATGCCAGATTAAATTGAAGTATATAAAAAAGTGACAAGAGAATCTGTCCATTATCAATCGAAAAAGGAAAAGTAAAAGCCAAAGGAGCAAAGAGAGAAAATGAAAAGGATAAAAGATGAGAAGTGAGAAGGTACAGTCATTTTATTTTTTATTTTATTTTGAAAAAGGTGACATCTGTTTCGATGGAGAAGAGATGAGTGGTTACTCCCATGTATGGACAATTTAATGTGGACCCAAATTTGAACCATCCAAGCAACAAGTGATGAAGAACATTGATTACCAACAATGTCGAGAAAATTGCGAAACTTCATTGATATAACTATGTTAGGTTCCTTTCAGATGAATACAAGTAATTAACAATTTATACCTTATTCTTTTTTCACATTAAGATCAAGCTGGAGGTGATGAGTTTGAGTTTAATAAGCTGATGAATGAAATGATGTTTCATGTGTTATATACTGTGTGCTTTGAGTATTTACTGTAACTAGTAAACTAAATCGAAACTAACCAGGTTACATCAGGCAACAATCAAACACCTTTCAGATATAAAACAGCCAGTAAATTCCATGTTCTTCAATTTATTTATTTTATAATACAGCAGGCAACATTTAGTTATCATAATTTTTAAGAATTAAGTTGGTCGTTAAAGTCTCCAAGATTTTGATAAAAAAATTTGAAGGAGAAGAGCAGATCAAGAAATTATTCAATAAAGTTCGGATTAAAATTTGAAGCTTATCTTACTCTTTAGTAAAATGCCTAGAGTCAAAGAAAGAAATCCACTAATGATTGAAAAAACTCAAGAAAATGAACTTACAAAAAGGGTATTGACTAAAAACACCCAAAATTTAAACGTGAGAATCTGATGCAAAGAAATAAAATTGACAGATCTAGTGTTTAAAACATTGGTCAGGACTCGAGATACATAGATAAGAAATAGAGGAAGTCGAATGGATACCTTTAATGGTCCACGGCGGAGGGGAGGGATCGAAGGAGACGACAGTTGGCCTCGAAAGATGAAGAGGGATAGAGAGAAGAGAGAAGAGAGAAGAGGAGGAGGTGCGATCTCCGATGAGGAGGTGCAAGGCGCGGCCAGGAAGAAGCGCTGGAGAGAGGGATAGAGAGGGATTGGTCAGAGAGCCATAGACTGATACAACAAAATGGAGGTGTCCATTAGTTTCTTTTCTTATATTAATGCAGTCCTGGGATTTAACAGAACGCATTTTTCTAATATGTCATTTGTCAAACCCCCGTGATTTTTATTAATATCCAAAGTTAATTAGAAATTAATAAAAATGCCCAAGTCTTTTGGAAATTAATAAAACTACCTGTACCGGCTATTTTCTGACCAATTTTAATTGATTTCGGTACCGGTACTAAATAATTTTTTTTAAGACAAGTAGTAAAAATGCTGAAATTTAACACTAAAAAATAGAATTTTTTTAAATATTTGTCAGATTACTTTTTATAGATATATAATTAGCATATTTATACTAAAATACAATAAATTACTTGAAATTATGTTAAATTACGCTGAATTACACTAAATTACGTTAAATTATAATAATTATGTTAAGTTATGCTAAAATACGGTAAATTACACTAAATTACGTATGAGTAGAGATGATATTTTCACTGAAAAGGCGAAAAATGACAACGAAACTTCAAATGGACATAAAACGGCGCTCGAGTGTTCAATTTCAGCAAATGACCACTTTTCGGAAAGCTTGAGAAAATACGCATGCGTTAGTGCCCGCGATGTCAGATTTCAAAATTCAGAATTGCCAAAAAACAAAGGGAAGGGCCTCAAAGTTAAGATTTTCATTTCTATTGTTCAATCTACGTAGCTCAGTAAATTAGTTATATAATAAACTTGTAGAATACTAATTTTTATTATTTTTGGATTTTTTTTTACTATTTTTATGATTTATGAAAGATGGCACAAAATCGGCCCTATTCATATGTAATTTACCGTATTTTAGCATAATTTAACATAATTATTGTAATTTAGCGTACATTAGTGTAATTCAGGGTTATTTAACATAATTTCAAATAATTTAGCGTATTTTAGTATAAATATGCTAATATATATATAAAAAAAAAGTAACCTAACAAATATTTGAAAAATAAAATTTGATTTTTTAGTGTTAGATTTCAGCATTTTGTGCTATTTGTCTCTAAAGAAAAATTATTTAGTACCGGCTATTTTCTAACCGGTACTGAAATTAATTAAAACCGGCCAGAAAATAGCCGGTATGGATAGTTTTATTAATTCCCAAAAAACTTGAGCATTTTTATTAATTTCTAATTAAGTTTGGATATTAGCCCATGCTCGGATTTTTTTATTAATTCCCACACTCGGATTTTTTTTTAGAAATTAAAAATATAAATCCGAAAAAAATTATATTTTTCATGGAAAAATAGATAGAGCCATGCGATTATTTTGTTTTGAAAAATAGATGGGACAAAATAAATAATGATGAATCCATATCCTCTGAGACAACAAAATATTTTTGTTTGGATCACAGTTGTCCGATTAAAATTGCGGGCTAATCTGGCCCAAGGTGGAACACACGGAGCTGTTTATATTCGTGCAAATTCAGATTGGATGGTCCAGATCCAAATTGAAATATTGTGTTACCTTAGGTGATAAAATTGAAATTATTTTAGTTAGCATTTAGAAAAGGAATTAAAAATTGACAGCACAATGCAGTCTTTCTCTAGAGGCAGCACACAGGCATTGTGACATTGTCTGCGTAGCCTCTAGGAGTCTAGGGGCAACACTGTAAAACATTGTAACGGCACCATTCATGAGGTCTTTGCACCCGATTTCATCTATTTTTCTGAAGAATAACAATATTTTCTCCAACAATTAATTTTTATTTGTTTAAGAAAAGTCTTGATACTCAGTGGCATAGCTAGAATTTGAATCAATGGTGGTCAAAAAATTAATAGTTCAAATTTTATCAGAATATTAAAATACAAATTCAAAAACTATAAATTCATTCAAAATAATATAAATTGTAATATATAATATTTTTTCATATAAAAAGATATAAACACAATAATACTAAATTTTTAAGTCTTAATTAGAGACTACATTATTAACAGATTGGTAATTATTAAGGTTGCGCTCCAGAAAAATAGAGGGTATCACCTGAGGAATCTCTGTAGTTTTAGTTTAATCAGGAAATTAGTGTACGGGAATACAAAGAGTTTCGTCAAAAAATTAGTTTACTCTTTGTTCACTCTTTTCTGATTAAACTAAAACTACGGAGATACAAAGAGTGAACGCTCAAGTGTCTATTGTGCACAAAGTAAGATGCTTTCGATAGTGTCTAAGTTTAGAAATAAAGAAAGACCAACATGAGGAATTGAGGATATATAAGTAACAACTGGAAAACAATTATTCTCTTGTCCTTGTAACTAATTTTCTGATTAAAAAAAACTACAGATATACAAAGAGTGAACGCTCAAGTGTCTATTGTGTGCAAAGTAAGATGCTTTAGATAGTGTCTAAGTTTAGGAATAAAGAAAAACCAACATGAGGAATTGAGGATATATAAGTAACAACTGGAAAACAATTATTCTCTTGTCCTTGTAACTAATTTTCTGATTAAACTAAAACTTAGGAGATACAAAGAGTGAACGCTCAAGTGTCTATTGTGCGCAAAGTAAGATGCTTTGGATATTGTCTAAGTTTAGGAATAAAGAAAGACCAACATGAGGAATTGAGGATATATAGGTAACAACTGGAAAATAATTATTCTCTTGTCCTTGTAACTAATTTTATGATTAAACTAAAACTACGAAGATACAAAGAGTGAACACTCAAGTGTCTTTTCTGACAAAAAAGTAAGATGCTTTGGATAGTGTTTAAGTTTAGGAATAAAGAAAGACTAACATGAGAAATTGAGGATATATAGATAACACCCCGATGTGAGGGTGACAAAATTTGAAAAGTTTCTACAATGACTTCCTCTTCTCTCCCCTCCGCTAAAATGTTAATTGATTGAGTATATGACAAAACTCAAAATCATTTTGAATTTATATCTCAACAACAACATGAGAAATATATTTATTTTGAATTTCCTACCAAGGAGTTACAAGGACAAGAGAATAATTGTTTTCCAGTTGTTATCTATATATTCTCAATTCCTCATGTTGGTCTTTCTTTATTCCTAAACTTAAACACTATCCAAAGCATCTTACTTTTTTGTCAGAAAAGACACTTGAGTGTTCACTCTTTGTATCTTCGTAGTTTTAGTTTAATCAGAAAATTAGTTACAAGGACAAGAGAATAATTATTTTCCAGTTGTTACCCATATATCCTAAATTCCTCATGTTGGTCTTTCTTTATTTCTAAACTTAGACAATATCCAAAGCATCTTACTTTGCGCACAATAGACACTTGAGCGTTCACTCTTTGTATCTCCTAAGTTTTAGTTTAATCAGAAAATTAGTTATAAGGACAAGAGAATAATTGTTTTCCAGTTGTTACCTATATATTCTCAATTCCTCATGTTGGTCTTTCTTTATTCCTAAACTTAGACACTATCCAAAACATCTTACTTTGCGCACAATAGACACTTGAGCGTTCACTCTTTGTATCTCCGTAGTTTTAGTTTAATCAGAAAAGAGTGAATAAAGAGTAAACTAATTTTCTGACAAAACTCTTTATATTCTCATACACTAATTTTCTGTAGAGAATTAGAAGAGAAGGGGAGAGAAGGAGAAGGGGAGAGAAGGGGGAAGTTTTTGTATTCCCGTACACTAATTATACAAAGAGTGAACGCTTAAGTGTCTATTGTGCCCAAAGTAAGATACTTTGGATAGTGTCTAAGTTTAGGAATAAAGAAAGACTAACATGAGGAATTGAGAATATATATGTAACAACTGGAAAACAATTATTCTCTTGTCCTTGTAACTTCTTAAGTAGGAAATTCAAAATAAATATATTTCTCATGTTGTTGTTGAGATATAAATTCAAAATGAATTTGAGTTTTGTCATCTCTCCAATCAATTAACCTTTTAGGATATAATTTAACGTTTAGGATGAGAGAAAAAGTAGGAAGCTGTTTTTCCTAACTTTCCCGTCCTGATTCCCATCATCTTATTTTTTTTTTCCTCCTGTAAATTATGTTTTCAATTGTGAACCCCGCAATGAATATATTTCCTTTTCAGTCCTCTTCTAAGTTGTAAGTTGTAACGATACCAGATGTAAAAGTCTGGAATCTCTGGGTATGTTCTTCGTCAGACCATGCCTTTTCTTCTCCAAGACTACCTGAGAGGTGTCCCCTCCCCTCCCCTGCCTCCCCCTCCGCCTCTCTCCTCCTTTCCACCTCTTTCCTCCCTTACCCCTCCACTCCTCTCTTCTCTCTCTTCACACCTCATCTCCTCCCCTGCAATCCCTTCCCCTTCGCTCTCCTCTCTCCTCTCCTCCGTCTCCTCCCTCCTCTCTCTCCCCTCCCCTCCTCCTTTCCCTTCTCACCTTTCTCTCCTTCTCGGTTCCATTTCGCTCCACACCTCTTCTGCCTACCCCCACATTACCTCCCTTTTCCAAAACCACCTCTCCGTTATAGCCTCTACTTCCAACTTCCTGCCTGAAGCTTTAGCGGGTCTCGGATACGCTCTCTCTCGGGTCCCTCCGGGTTCCCCTTATTTCTCCCGGATTCTCTCCTTTTTGTTGACAATTTGGCGTCATACTGCAATCGCCTCGGTAGAAAATGGGATTATGGTTTTCAAGCTGGTCGATTGGTTGGTCTCCAGTTTTATTGCCTCCGGCTCTGTTGAAAAGATCAGAGTTTTTAGTTCAGAAATTACTAATCCGGAGAAGTGTAGTGAGAAGAGATACTCGGAATTTGCCGTTGTGATGGCTTGTTGTGGCACTTTACGTGCATTGAAGATCGGCTATTCAAGATATAAGTTTGAATTTGATCCAAAAATCAAGGATTCTGTTGAAATTGCAATTGGCTTTTTTGCCCAATATGCTGTTTTAGGCTATGGAAATGGTGGTATGAGTCTTCTTATCAAATGTATCGCATTAGGTTTGGTGCGATGCGGTCAAATTGGGTTTAATCCATACATTATTAAATCCCTTTGCATAGCTTTGACAGATGAGGTTTTCCCTCTGAAATCGTTGATCCAATCCTCGCTTCAAAACTCAAATGAGGAGTTTCTCAACAAATTAAAGCAGCACATGGAAGGGGTATTATTCAAAGAAGCTGGTGCAGTAACAGGAGTTCTGTGCAATCAGTACTCCGTTTCTGACGAGCCAACCAAAGAATTTGTTGAAACTCTAATTTGGGACTACTCACATGAACTATATTCAAGCCTTAGATGTGCAATTTTGGTGCATAAAGGAAAGAGCAATAGTTTTTTGTTGAATGAATTGGAGAGAATAGCCGAAGCAGCTTTTCTAATGGTGGTGGTAATTGCAAATGAGGTGTCAAAGAGTAGACTAAACCCTAGGCCAGGAGGTGGGGCCAAGCCGGAAGTTTCCGTTAGAATGCTTGAGGCATTTTCTTGCGTTGAGTATTTAAGGCGGGTCAGGTTACCAGAATATACTGACCCTGTGCGCCGAGCTGTGCTTACTATTCAAAATGATGTGGCTCTTTCTTTCGACTTTCTTGGTTCTATGCCTTCATATGATGAATTGACTGAAAACATAGGTCAGATGTTATTTTGATTCAGTAGTAACCATAACAGATATAAGTACAGTACCTATTGTATTGATAGCAGTTTTATATCTGATCCTATATGAGAATAAATTGTGTCTGAATAATCTGAGCATTGGTTTGTTACAGCACTGATATTGTGGCATAGTGGTAGTGATATCTGGTTAGAACCCATACCTAGGGGTGTAAACCGGCACGAAACGGGTCGGGTGGAAGCATTTCCATACCCTTACTCGTTAAGTTAATGTAAAAAACTTTATCCTTACCCGTACCCAATAAGCTAATGAAAAAAAACCTTACCCATCTCCGTCTTATCGAATGCAGTACGGGTCGGGTAAACGGATAAAATGGTGCCATTTAATAGATATATATGGGCCATGAATAAAACTATATTATATCATGCATCTTTCCCATATAAATATGTATCTACATATATATATAGAGGAGGGCTCAAATGCCCCAAGAATTTATGCCCCAATTCTTTCCCAAAATCTGAACCGCACTTTAATTTTGAGATTAGTGGTTCAGATTGCCTCCACCCAAAACTTCTCATTTCGATATAAAGGTGCGGTTCCTCCATTTGTCTCTCTCCAGTTCTCACATTTGCTGCCGCTCTCCAGTTCTTACAAAAAATGATTGATCGCGTCTCTTCATCTCTTCCTCCTCCGTGCTATACAGCAACAGGCTCTTTCTCTCTCTCCTCTCGCCAACGACTGTGAGGTACATAAAGATAAATTTCTCTTCGGAAAATGAGAAAATTTCATGTATTATCAAGCACATTACACATTAAAATAAGAAAAAGTAAAAAAAAAAAAACAACAATCATCCGAAAATGGAAGTTACAAATGAATTGTAAAGATTAATGAACAACTTGGAGGTGCTCCCGACTCCCGAGTACTTCTAATATTGAACTAGCGCATTCAATCGGTGAAGAGGGCTTGGTGGTGGTGGCAACGACCATGAAGACAATTCTTTGTTCTTGTGATAAAATCCTAACTTGCGAGTGAGGAGATCTGGGCAGCAAAACCGAGGGGTCAGGAGAGGTGAGAGGGGAGCGTAACCGGTGTCGAGGGGACGGGAGGGGCGAGCAGAGGGCTGCGTCGGGGTATGGATTGGAATTGTAAGGGGTTGGTGAAAAAGCAAAACAGTGAGAGAGAAAGGGGTCAGGGGCGAACTGGAGTCTCTGATCCAGTGTTCTCTTTTGCACGAATCTTAACGTGCGGATCAGACATTCAGATTTTGGGCAGGATTGGGGCATGGATTCTTGGGGCATTTGAGCTCTCCTCATATATATATATAATAATTATTGTATCGGGTAACGGGTACAAAATAGTCTTTATCCGTACCCTTACCCGTTATGTTAAATTTTTTATTTACCCGTACCCGATAAGCTAACAAAAAAAACTTAACCTTACCTGTCTTGTAGCATAGGATATGGGTTGGGTAAACGGATAAAAGGGTACCATTGACACCCCTACCCGTACATTCAAATCAGTCAGTTCCATGATTAAACACCAAATTGGAAGTCAAGAAAAATGCAAAAAAGATGTTAAAAGAAGTACTTGTACAATAATGAACTACTGCCGGGTTAGAACAATTTGTAGTTAGTTTGCCATCTCTAACATCTTTTTCCTTTTGTATGGTAATAACAATGAAGATTTGCAAGATCTAGGAGGAGATCTGTATCATTGGTCCAAAGATGATGTTCAAACAGCCCGTGTATTATTTTACCTTCGGGTCATACCAACTTTTGTCAGCATCATACCAGCTTCTCTGTTTGCCAAAAAGGTTGCTTCCACCATGTTCTTGTATCCTTTTTTTCCCTCTTATGGAACTTTGTCAATATTTCATTTTCTAATTTCCTTGTACATTTAACCTAGATAGAATGCTTATGATTCTCAAGTGTCTTCTTATATTTTGATCGTGAACTTCTTAGCGTCATGTCTAGGTTCTTAAACATTGCAATGCTGCTCCTGCTGAAATATTACATGATTATAATTTCAGTCCTTAAAATTATATTCATTGTGATTTTGATGGGAAAGAAGTGCTTTAGTTTGACATTGGTCTCTAGAAAGTTATTTATATATGTAATGCAAGATCTGAATGTTAGGTCAATTATGGACAATATAAACAAACATAAAAAGAATTTTTTTTTTTTTGAGATAAGCTGTAGGAAATAAAAGAATGTATTGATAGCCTCCATGTTGCAAGTTGAGACCCGGATTGCTGATATTAAATAGTTGGGTGGCTTTACCTCCAACCTTTACTCTAAAAAAAATGTATTGATAGAAAGGGAATTTTTTTAATTTAAGGGATTAAAATGGAGAACTACGAGTTGATCTTGCGCGTTGCAATTTGTTTTTGCCCCCCTTAACATAAAACTATATTGTAGATACATGCACCATCCAAATGAAAAGGTAGCTCGTGCATCACATTCTGTGCTGGTTTCTTTCATATCTTCTTCTAACCAAATAGATGATGAAGAAAGGCTTAGTTTGAAAGAGCAGTTGGCATTCTACTATATACAGAGAGCTTTAGAGGTATGTGATTAATAGTTTCATTTAAATTCATTGTCTTATTTCTTCTCTTTGAATTAATAGATCTCAGATTTCATAGTGGTTGATTTAAATTTGTTGTTATTTCCTTTTTTGTTTCTATTATTACCTTTAGTTGCTGGATAACTTCATCGATATTCTTAAAAACTCAAAAATTATTATTTATATGTACCTTCCTCTATTGATCAAATTCAGACATATCCCTGATATGAAATGACAGCAAATATCAATTGCACCTTTCCCTCGCAATCTTTTGCAAATATTAAAACTAGTACTCCCTTATCCTTGATTTATGTTGGCCGTGGGGGGGTAGTTTGGCATTTTAAGAAAATGGGCTTGGTGGCAGTTATGTGAATTCCTATTATGTTTTGTGGGAAGCGAAAGGGTTTGCCAACTGTGACAACCAGTACATAAGGGTATCAAAATTAAAAAAAGTAAAAAATTGGAGATATGTTGTGTATATAAAATTCAATTTGAAAATTGTGTTGGTCACTAATTTAATTTTTCAAACCGCTCAATGACACAACATATCAACATTATAGAGAACATAACTGTAATTTGACTTCTTTTTATTTTGGTAATTGGATAATTTTTTTCAGTCACTCAACTTATAGTAGAATCCACTTTTAGTCACTGAACTTTTTAAATTTCTGTTTTTAGTCACTAAACTTTGATGTTTGTCCATATTTAGTCACTCCGTCAAAATTTCTGTTCTCTCTCTTCTCTTCCGTCATCGCCAAAATTTCTGTTATCTCCCTTCCCTTCAGTCATCTGTTTGTTCTCTGTTAGACTCTTCATAAAAAAAAATAGCAAAAGAAAGAACTCAAATCCAGTTACTCCTATCTCTACTGATTTGCCCTGTGAGGTTCTTGCTCTCTCTCCAGAAATGGTGAAATCCGCTCCAAAGGTGGGGCTACTACTTTTCTCTCACTAATTTCATGCTTATTTTTATATGCTACAATTAATCAATTCCAATCAGATTTCGGACTAGTGTTTCTCCTGTAATGCATAGAAAAATTTCGCATCATTGATGAACTAGTAGCATAGTATGAGATTTTGAAGAGGAGAGTGAAGTTCTGATTGAAGAAACAAAAAAATGCGATTCACTAATCGCTCTCTACGTATTTGTTTCTTTTACAGAATACAATGGAACTTATTTTTATAAACAAATTGTGATCTGCATTGAGATGGTTTTACTATAGAGATGTATGGGTACAACACAGTAATTTCTTTTTGTACTACATGATATGGTTGTATGAAATTATGCTTATATAAACTTGGGTTGTGCACATGTATTATGTATGTTGGTGTTTATTTCTTGCTTTATTCTAAATGTATTCTCTTCTGTTGGATTGAGAGAGACTCCAGAGAAGAAATACATGACGAAAGATCACAGAAATTTTGATGGGGTGACTAAATATGGATAAACATCAAAGTTTAGTGACCAAAAACGGATAATTAAAAGTTCAGTGAGTAAAAGTAGATTGTAGTATATAAATTCAGAGACTTTCTAAAATTTTCTGTCAATATAATCCCCTTCTGGGAATATGTATGCTAGGCTAACACCTTCTGTTTGTGGTGTATGCATGTAGTTTATGTTTCTAGGTTCTTTTGTTATCAGATTTTGGAGGTCTTGCTGGGCACATATAAAATTGCAATTTTTTTGTTTGTTTCACTACAATGGTGTGTTGAGCCCAAACCACAACATATGGCCAATACCCATAAAAAATAATGAGTGAGACTATGGTACTATGCATACCGCATATTGGTTTGTACTATGGATCAATATTTATGTTTTCAAAGTTCAAATAGTCAATCTGAACCATTCAACCTGATCTCCGTATGGAAATGTACTTGTAGATCAAATTTTACATTTTTTAGAATCTTTTTGCTGTTTTTTTTAGATAGGTAGAAAATCACTTGATCCAAATATTCTAGACCATTCAAAAGTAGTGATTTTTTACATATCTAAACAAATAGTTAAAAAAATTCTAAAAAATGAAAAATTTAGTATGCAGTTACATTTTAATATGGAGATCATGTTGAACGGTTTAGATTGACTGCTTGGACTTGAAAATGAAGCTATTGATCCATAGTACGGACCAATCCGTGCTATGCATAGTACCATAGACTCTCTTAAATATAATCTTAAATAGTTGAGGGGTAAAATATGCTTCTTTGTATAGGCTTACCCGGGGGTGACTCCATTTGAAGGCCTAGCCTCTGGTGTAGTAGCACTAGTCCGGAACCTTCCAGCTGGAAGCCCGGGTACTTATCATTGTGTTCATAGTCTCGTCTCCAAGGCCAAGAGCCTCTCTGACGAGGCAACAGTGAGGAGTCCAAACTTGTGGAAATCTTGGGAAGAAAGCTCGGAGCCATGTAAGAAAGTTGTGGATCTGTTGCTACGCCTCGTCTCTCTAGTCGATATTCAGGTAATAGTAGTTGGTCTGCTAAATGGCTTCAGAAAGACAAAACCAAAACCTTTTAAGAATAGAGTAGGGTTAAAATGCCCCATTGTTTTCGTGCCTCACATACTTATCTCTGTTTTCAAAGTCCAAATAGTCGATCCGAACTGCTCAACATGATCTCCATATTAAAATGTGCTTGGAAACCAAATATTAGATATTTTCTTAAATTGTTTTACTATTGTTTAGATAGTTACAAAATCACTGTTTTTCAGAAGATTCTGGACCATCCAAAAACAGTGATTTTGTACCTATAAAAAAAATAGTAAAAAAAGTTACAAAAAATATAAAATTTTATCTCCAAGCTTATTTTAATATGAAGATCATGTTGAGCGGTTCGGATCGACTGTTTGGACTTTGAAAATGGAGATACGGATGCGAGGCATGATTGGGGTACGAAAACAATGGGGCATTTTAATCCTACTCTTAAGAATAAGGTATTGAACAAAAAGGCAGTATCTCAAATGCCAAAAACATTCATAGAGTAATTATACATAAAAAAAAGGGTGTATAAAATAGAAAAAAAAATACTTTTGCCTAAAAAGGGTAGATTGGTTCTGGTCTTGGCAAATAATATTGAGGCAAAATTCAGGGTTTACAAGTTACATCAGCCTAAATGACTGTTACAAAACCACCAAATCATCTTGTTTCGGTATAATCTTAAATTAACATCCCATAACGATATAAACTTTTGTAAAACAGGTTTTACCCTATCTGCTACGGGAGTTAGCGGGATTGGTATCCCAGCTGCCAAAGGATGGCCAGGATGCCTTGTTAGGAGAGATGTATGCACATGTGGCAGAATCTGACGATGTCACGAGAAAACCAGTGCTTGTGTCATGGCTTCAATCTCTATCTTACTTGAGCTCTCAACCGGTTTTAAATCCTGTACCTGTCAGTTGCCTCTAAGAAGTTATTTGGAACTTTGAGTAACTTATGTGGTCTCCAAAGATTTGAATAAAGCCCGTCACACACAAGAAAAAAATTTATTTCCCATTTCACCCCCTCCATAATTGTTTAGAAGGGCTATATTGATTATATTCAGAAATATTTGGGAGGGGAAGGGAGGTGCTACGAGTATTCCCCACATTTTCAGGGTAATATTTGAAATTTTTTATTTGTAACTTTATGCAATTAGACCAGCTGCAGACTGCTTTAAACAAAGCAGTCGATTTGTATTAGTGTTCTGTCAAATACAAATATTCATGCAATTGGATTAAATCCAGGGGCTAAATAAATAGAATGAAAACTTTAGACCACATCAAAGGCATGTTTCTTTCTCCTTTTTAACTTAAAATTGTTAATATTTAGTACTGCCTATCTTGCTTGGTTTGTAAATGTGACTGCTAAGTGGGCTCTTTATAAAATGCAAAGATTCGTATCAGAATTGGATGCAGGCATGTTGTGTACCAGGAATTGTTGGTGCAATTGGATGCTGGATGTTGGATGTTGTTAAACAAACTCAAATAATGTGCACATAGAACAAATAATGTGCATGGGATCTACCAATGCATAGGAAAATCTTTGCTAATTGGATGTTCAAGGACGGGTAAACCCCACCACTGCTAGTTGAGATATGCATGTATAGATTTATGTAACTTGTGTAATTTGAATTATTTTATGCGAATAACTATTGTTGTTTGATTTAGTGCTTGCCAAGTTGCCTTGCAATCAGGATATCCTTGCAAGTGGTGACTTTGTGCTTCTCAGGTTCTATTCTTGAAATTACACAAGTGGTGACTGTGTTTCTTAGGTTCTGCTCTAGAAATGCATCACATAGTAAAGGTAGGAAAAAGAGGGGCGATGATTGAAAAACTCAAAAAGATAAAATAAAATAAAATAAAAATAGTTCAGAAAATAGTAAGAAAACAGCAGTTTTGTGGTTTCAACCTCTTCATTAAGCGCCAGAGGTACAGCTGAATTTGGATATGAATCATCCAATTAGAATCCGCACGAATATTAAAAAGACCCTGTAAATTCTAACTTGAACCGAATTGGTCGAGTAATGATCAAACAGTCCATATTTAATCGCTGAATGTGTACTCATATTTGACATCACCATGCTGCCAGGATCGTAGTTGTCTTGGGCTCTATGACTCTATCCTCCACACCCCACCAATCTTTTAAGGAAAACAAGCATTGTGGAACTGTCACTTAGAGATACTAGTAAGCTTGCTGTTGCAGAGATGAGAAATGGATTGCGGAAGTGCCGTCCATCGAGAACCAAGAACGAACCCTTTGGATTGGCAACCTGCCACATTGGGTCGATGAGAAATATCTTTGCCTTTGTTTCTCCCTCTTTGATTCGGTGCCTATTTGCTCTCCGATAGATTTATCGTCTCATTGCAAATTAGTATTTATATAATATATGTTGGATACATTTTGATTCTACAAACAGAAGGTACATACTTATCACTGTTTACAAATTTATAATATTTCGGTTATCCTACGCCTCAGTTTATCTATCAGCACTTAAAGAAGCAAACGAGTCAGAATGACCCAATTGTTGCATTCGGGTCAGAACACTGTCCCCACTCCCCACATAACAGGTAAGCACCTATACCTGCAATATCGTTACCTGACCATGACCCATCTACAAAACATTGGTATTTCTGCCTATTTTATTTGGGTTCTGATTTGCATCCTGCTGACAAGGGACAATCTTGTCCTAGGTAGAGCAACCTTGAGGCATTTTCTTCCTTTTGACAGTAAGTACATTAATATCCAACGCCAACGGGAGAGTCCAGATTAATACCAAGAAAAGCACTTGATAACAATTGTTATGGAAAGCCACTCTGTCCAGATTTACTACATTAATAATGCATGATCAACAATGGTGTTTCTTTTAATCTGACATTTTTCCTAGAGTCCGTTCATATTTGTATGATTCGCACATCTCTTCACAGCTAATACTTCCAATTTTACAGTCTCTGTGTTATATGAAGCCAAAACTACTATGTTAAAATCTTTACCTTAACTTTTTTCAAGGAAAGTTGGAAGTGGAACCTCCTTTGAAATAGAGATTCTTACATAATATCTAACTATATTTTAAAATAAAGATAAAAGACAAAATTTTCATTTTCAAATATCCACAAGTCTTTTGATCTAGATTTTGCACTTGCGACTTCCCTCACAAAGAATATTATTTTTAACGACTAAATCAAAGCCTGATTCTTGAAACACCATTGAACTTCATTTGCATTCCGGGAATTTAGTAATCTTGAGTACATGTTTAACATACAAAACACAAATAGGTGGTTAACATACAAAACACAAATAGGTAGTCCTTGCATGCGCATCAAGTTGCTCTTACAAAAAATAGGTGGCCCCATAATTGTTTTTACAGTTGGAAAACTTTAACCCAGAAAAAAAAAAATCATATTGAACTTTCTTATTGCCAACTCACTAAAACAAAAAAAATCATATAGAAAGAAAAGAAATGTGGTATGTATGTGTGTCCCTGTCCGATTTTGTGTCTGCTGTGGGGCCGACTGTTTAGCCTTTTACAGGAAGAATGTTACGATTTCTAAAAATACAACTTCAGAGGAAAAAGTAAATTTCATTTCCCTGCCTAATACTTCTGTAAATGTTACACATATCGACAATTTGTCAAATAAATTTATTTTCTAGATGGCCCCGCCTTCCAATAAATTATAAAAATCTACTCAGCCAAGTTTTAATAAGCAAGGCAACCCAAGCATTTCATCTCAACTCAGCTTAAAACTGAAACTTTAGAACTTATCTGACTAACAAGAGTAAAATCTCAAATGACCACCGTATCGTTGATTGAAGAGCAAGTTTTCCAATTGCAATCCAAAATTTCCAAAAAAGCACCCCTGCTTAGATGCAAATCAAACATCACGTCATTGTTTTATAAGGTTATACAGTACAAGAACGCTATAAAATCACATCATTCTTGTTAAGAATTACGATCCATTGATTCATAAGTATAAAACAATCCTTGATGCTTTACTAACTATAATTAAATTGCATGAAATTCATTATAGTGCACTGTCTATATAACCAACAACACGTAATATCAACTTATCATCTGAATTTTCAAGCTTATATATACTTTATTTGAGATATACTGTTGGGAGTTGTCAAATAATTCCATTGTCAATGGATCGCCCTTTCTTAAAAGAGTACAAAAGTGTCAAGTTTTTCTCAATGCAATTTGCATTTCGAAATATCATATATAAATGCAGGCTGTCAAATGAAATATACCAGGATATAATGACAAACTTTAGCTCTCATTTTCTTGTATTCTTATGAGCCTGCTGTGTACGTGTAGCGTGTCTGAATCCCAATTAATAGCTCTATAAGTTTAGCTGCACCAAAAAACAAAAAATAATTTATACGCTGCCACTGAAAGTAATAAAACAGTGTTCAAGGATAACACATTGAATCTGAATTCATGCTGGTTATGCTGTTATCAATAGTTACAGATTCAGAGACAGCTAGTGGTACAGCGATAGACAAAAAGTTGCAAAAAGAAAAAAGAAATCAAATTGTTTTGATCCGGTACCAGGACATGCCAGCAGCATATAAAACAGCGCAAAATAGCAACTACTCAACCTGGTGCCACTTCTTTTCAAATAATTGGTAATATCACACTAGGATTTTTCAAGGAAAAATCACTCATGTCCTTTTAATATTGATAACTGAGGTAATTAGCAGGATTTCTAGGATAAGATGTGATATACTCCTCTTTTGTTCACAGTATTTTGTTTCAAATAAGACAAACTATGTCAACTTACATGTAAAGAAGCTAACAATTGGCACGGGGCTAAGGACCTGGTCAACTTTCTCCAGACGATTCCTGAAGAGAGAAATAGAAGGTACAAATAATTAAAAATATTGGGCATATTTGAAATTTACATGTACATCATGAGAAACTAATATAGAAAGATATGTGCCAACAAGACGTGAACAACAGCCATGGATACTGAAATAGTGAGTCAATAGGGATCCGATTGAACTATATGATAAATTATACCAGATAATTTAAATGATGCCCAGTTAGTATATACAAACAGAATCTTTCAAAGCACATTCCAATTGACAACCTCATGACATGATTTAAATTTAATGTTTCTCCAATAGCAAATCAGCAAGCAAAAATTTTCCTGGAAAATTCTCACGGAAACAGGTGTACCTGGTATATCTAGTAAAGAAGGGATCCCTTAAGATGTATAGAGCCAATATATTCTTTCTCCTTTTGAGCTGTTCGGAAAAACAAAACAAAAAACTATATCAATTCTCAAAAACCAATTCAGGAATACAAGTAGAACATAGAAAAATTATTAAAGTAAAATCACTGTCCTTGGGTAACAGGGAGTACCAAAGGATTAGATTGAATTTTGGTATCATTCAAGTCCAGATAAGATCTATAAGCCCTAATTAAACTAGTAATAATTTGGCCCATTTTTGTTTCCTTCTGTTCCATTTTGTTTTCTCCTGGCTTATTTGGTTGCCAATTGCATGGAGGAGTCTGCATTTGAGGCTAATTTGCCACAACAGACGACAAAATGGAGCCTGAATTGAGTTTAAATCCAGGCTAAAAGTGCCGTATGAGTGACAAATTGGATAGTTGTCTATGCATCTAAGGTGCGAAACCTCACAAATACAATGCACTCACCTCATCCTTTTCAGAGTCAGATAACTGGTACAATCTCCCTCCCCTCTTGCTGTCTCCACTAGTAGCATGAGAAACAAGGGTAATGCCGGTTAGTTCAACAGCTAGTGACACTAACCAAGGGGTCCAAGATTTTATCCCAAATTTTCGTATAAATAATACGTATATGACAGGTCTCAATACGTGAATAACTTCTCCTATTAAATATAGACGACCATGAAATCCTTTCTCATGCCAAATACTTGAGAATGAAGGTTTCGGTGCTGTCAGACAAAGAAAAAAAAGAAGGAAAATGACAAATTAGTCTCATAAAGATTTTTCATTTTGCACCCTCCCTTGTGTTAAAATTTCTTGAAATATATTGCAGGGTTTCTCTCAAAATATGACATTACCTCCAATGTTGCTAAGGCATGAGAATTAACCTACATAGCCCTTCTCTACGTATTTTTTTTCCTCCTATTCACCCCTTTTTCCTTTCCAATAAATTTTGAACATGCCTACCCCACCCCACCCCAATATCATGATTTTTTCCAAGGGAGTCAGGAGAATTACCAGGCATAACAGGTGCGGGTCTGTATGTACCCAAGTTATATTTTGCATTTTGACCAAATTTGTTCAGCGCATTGACAGCTCTTCCTTCTAGGCCCCTCGGTACCTGAGAATGCTGAGAAGACCCCTCTGCATTTGCAAATAGGCCCTTTCCCTCGTTCACCACCTCCCCTCCTTGCAATAGCATCTTGAACCCGCTCTCTTTGAATGTCGCAACTCGTACTAGTGCCCTAGTATCCCAATATAAGCACATGATCCTAGTGAAAATGTTTGCTTTGCAATTCTGGCCTTGCAGAAATTCAAAATATAATGCCAAACCATAGAAAGGAAAATATCTGGTACTACAACTAGATGATCACCTAGCTGTAAAGGACTAAGGCGTAAACAATAATAAAGGTGCTTTTATATAAGCATCTAATAAAGTAAATGCGGGAAGACTTTGATAATATCTTTCACACGCATGAGGTACAGGCATGGTACTTTGGTCTCTGTGGGGCACATACACTATACTTGCATTTTGTCTAGCAAAATTCAAATTGTATAGTTAATGAAGCATTCAATGAGGGCTAATTGGGTACTATCCATGTTTGGAGGTGTATCCATGAAATAATTCAAGCATTGCAGGGATACATACGGTATTAGAGCTTTTCCAGGGGCATGCCTCAAAAACAGACCTAATAATCTAAAGGCATTAGCAAAGAAAAGAGTACTTGATGGCCTCCATGGCCGCAATAAAGCCCCATTTTCCGTCCTGACCAAAGAAATGCTGAGATGCCACTTCCACAACTGCCTCACCATCTTTTAAAATTGACAAAATGAGAGACCAAGGAAGCTGCGATATATTGAAGCCCTCCTGGCCTCGATGAACTGGCGTTTGTGGGGCCGTGTCGACTATGTGCTGGTTCACAGCACTTACCATGCCCAAAAATGCATAAACTGCGGAATAAAGGCCAGTTAGAAAATAGGTGAAGTTGCACGAATCACCTGTTTGCTCAAATTACAGTTTTGAGTTTAGCCCTTCTGTTATTCGAAAGTTAGAGAAATAGTCTCGTTGCACTATGACCAGGCTACTATATTTCGTTCTTATTTTTTTTTTAAATTAGTCGTGTTAAATACAAATAGTTCCATACATTTTGAAGACAGGGAAGTTTAAAACAATGAAAATAGATCAGGCGAATGATATGATCTCAGAACCCAGCACTCATCACATCTGGTACCAAGCGGACCAATGTCGGATCTAGGTTTATGAGAAGTATAGGCACCATTATCCTATTTATAACATAATGATATGAACTTGTCTTCCATTTTTTTTTTAACAAAGCCTAGGCAATTGATAACCAAAACTTCATTTTTCTGAACCTGGTAGAAAAATAATTAAAAATCAAATAGCTTCCTCATTTTTCTCCCCGTTGCTAAGTTTGTTTTCTGATTACTTAAGGTCTGTGAAAGGTGAAGTAAAATTTGATTAATTGTTCCTTATTTTTCATTTTAGTTTAACAAAACTTGTTCATAACAACAACAAACTATAAGCATTGGTTTAATATCGGCCAAATTTGGTACAAGCCATACTGCATTAATATCATTGAACCCGTCCAAATATGGAATTTCTCGAGTTTTGCCACCTGATGCATGCATTCAGAAAACAACACTTCTGAGTGCATGCATTCAGACAACCCTTTCGTAAACATGTGTTCAGATTTTAAACATACTTAAAACTATTTTTCTAGAAACACGGCTTTTATT
This sequence comes from Carex kokanica, assembly GCA_025461125.1. Taxonomy (NCBI): domain Eukaryota; kingdom Viridiplantae; phylum Streptophyta; class Magnoliopsida; order Poales; family Cyperaceae; genus Carex; species Carex kokanica. The sequence goes on along the minus strand of JAJGRX010001401.1, from coordinate 184,376 downwards.
TCTTCATATAACCAGGGATAGAAAAAAGTTCTCCAAACCAGATTCTACATATTTCAAAACGCTGATGGGATTTTTCTTGTTGATATCTAATTCAAAATAAACCAACTTCCAAAGTAAATGAGGTTATGCCTGACATTGTCTATGACATACAGATTTCCATTTTGCAGCATTGTGTGCCACTGATATATCAAAATTGTTTAGGGGTACAGAAGAAACTTTCCCAAAAATAAAAAAAGAGCAAATTTACCAAACAATAAACAAAACCTGCTTCAGGCCCGATCTCTGAATTGGAGAAGCGCTCTGGTAGCAGCCATGTAATTGCCTAAAAAATAGTAAAATAATGTTAGCAGTGAAAAATGATTGAGGATTGCAACTTATGATGGTACATCAAGTTTCAGGTACCGGTATCAGTATCAGTGGGGTGTAAGCTAGATTTTGTGAACCCTATTAAAACAATTAAGTCCAAGTAACTAAAAAATGTAGATTTCTCATTCGAAATTAAAAAGGGAAAAAGAAGTAAGTATGGTTTAATGGAGATGGGTTTGAAGATGATTATCACAATTTCAGATACTTACTTGTTTGTGAACATCGAGCGGATATAACGAAGTAAAAGGAATTGAATTATCAGAGTAAAAGAAGGTTGAAATTGAAAAGCGATGTAATGAATTCTTACATTGGCGAGGGATTCGAGATTTTGAACAAATTCTCTGTTCGCTCGCACGAACTGCTTGTAAGCCTCCATTGATCTTCCCCTCTCTCTCTCTCTCTCTCTCGCTCTTCGAGTTTTTATTTTTTTTTCTCTTGACCGAAAGGAGTCGCTTCTGTAAGCTGAAGAGAGAGAAGGGCTCTAATTGCAAGTTTTTTTTATTGTTTAATGTAAATAATTTGAGTCAAGTTCGATATTAATTTTTCGAATCTAAAAAGGTATGTAATATGACTAGTATCATAATATCTGCCAATTTTAATTGTAAAATTTCTAATTTCGATTTTTTTTTTTCATTTTTAGTTTCTACATTATCAAATAGAAAAGGTTGCTCGGTTGGGGACCTGTCAATATATTGACAGAGTAGTTTTTGTTTTATGCAGCGCATCAGTCATATAGGCGCTGTTTTGACTTTATTGTCTCTGCTCTGCATGAAGTGAATATTACGCTGTCAATATTTTACCTTTTCAGGGGCAGTATTGGAAGTACGGTAAGTTGGAAAAGAGGAGGGGATCGAAAAGGGTTTTCTTTCTCGATTCATTGTTTCATTTGTTTCAATATTTTGTCGTTTTCCTTCATCTAGTGGCGGAGTGGACTAGAAAAGTAATGTTTTCCTTCATCTAGTGGCTCGCAAGTAATAAATGACCATACGACCTTAAAAAATAAATGACCATACCCATATAATTACATTACAAAAAAGAAAGAAAGGAAGATATGACAGCTACAGTAATATTTATGAGGGGACAAAATTGTCGATCAAATTCAAATATTTGAAGATGTTGTTTTAATAAAATAAAACATGATGTTAATATCACCGCACAATAAATTTAGACTTTAACACATGGAAAATTATCAAAAAGATGCATAGAATAAAAAAAACAACTGATTGATTGGAGGGCTAATATTCGATCCGCAATTTCATCTTTTAATCGCAGCCGTTGGCGGATCAGGACATCTACGTACTTAATATAAGAACCAGTATTGTACCCGTGCGTTGCAATAGTGGCATATTATAAATGAACAAAAACAATCTCATACAAAATGAAATATTTTCATAAAAATTTAGACTAAATGGCAAATAACATTTCTTAAATAACTTATACACGTAAATAACAATTCTTAAATGACATATTAAATGACAAGTAACATTTCTTAAATGATATAAAATAAAAATAAATTAAGACATGAACAATCAATTAAAAATTTCCTGATATTTTTAAAAATACCCTACGTTAATTACAAATTATTAAATCTGTCCACGAGTCGCTGGATTTATTAAATATGTCCAAACCGGCCAATAATTGGCCGGTCCCGAATAAAATTCCCGACCGGCCAATTATTGGGCGATCCCGTGATTTTTTTTTTAAGAGAAAAATATCTAAAATGCTGAAATCTAACACTAAAAAATCGAATTGTTTTTTAAATATTTGTTAGAAAATACGCTATGAATAGGGCCGATTTTGTGCTAAAATACGGTAAATTTACTAAAATGCTGAAATTACAATAATTATGTAGAATTATGCTAAAATACGGTAAATTACGGTAAATTACGTATGAATAGGGCCGATTTTGTGCCATCTTTCATAAATCATAAAAAATAGTAAAAAAATTCCAAAAAATAATAAAAATTGGTATTCTACAAGTTCATTATATAACTAATTTACTGAGCTACGTAGATTGGAGAATAGAAATGAAAATCTTAATCGAAAACTTCAACTGAAGTTTTGAGGATCTTTCCTTTGTTTTATGGCGATTCTGAAATCGGAAGCTCGAGCGCCGTTTTATGGCCGTTTGAAATTTCGTCGTCATTTTTCGCTTTCTCAGTGAAGATATCATCCCTATTCATACGTAATTTATCGTAATTTAGTGTATTCTAGCATAATTCTACATAATTATTGTAATTTCAAGTAATTTAGTGCAATTCAGCATAAATCAAGTAATTTAGCGTGTTTTAGTATAAATATGCTAATTATATATAAAAAAAATGTAATCTAGCAAATATTTAAAAATAAATTCGATTTTTTAGTATTATATTTCAGCATTTTAGCTATTTGTCTCTTAAAAAATAGTTAACATAATTTTAAGTATTCTAGTGTCAATCAGCATAAATTAACATAATTTCAAGTAATTTAGCGTATTTTAGTGTAAATATGCTATTAAAAAAAGTAATCTAACAAATATTTAAAAAAACAATTCGATTTTTTAGTGTTAGATTTCAGTATTTTAGCTATTTTTCTCTAAAAAAAATAAAAAAATAAAAAAATCACGGGACCGGCCAATAATTGGCCGGTTTGGGCATATTTAATAAATTCAGCGATCATGGACAGATTTAATAATTTGTAATTAACGTAGGGTATTTTTAAAAATCTCGAAAAATTTCTTAAATGACATTTAAAATAGAAAGAAATCATGACCAGTCTGAAAGATTATTCAATTTGCATGTTGAGAGTACACTACAGCAAACCAGGGCATCAGCGACCGGTAGACCGGTCGCTGATAGTTAAGGCGCTGGTCGCTAATGACAAAAACCAGCCGCTGATACTCCGGTCGCTGAAGGCATCATCGCTGAATGACGTCATCCCGGTCGCTGATGATGTTTCAGCGACCAATTTTTTTGGTCGATGTTGGTTTTTGCTGACGTCATGTAAAGGTATCAGAGATCAAAATAACCGGTCACTGATACTCTTCTGACAGGTTTATGGATTCTTTTTGTTATTTACTTTTCCCCCCATTTAATAATTGGTACCACACGTATCAGCATACAACATAAACATAAACATAAACATCGATCAATACATACAACATAAACATAAACAATAATATAAACATAGAATTACTTTGCTAAAATGAATCACAATACATAAATACATTACCAATGACACATAATTGAACCACAATACATAAAGTAAATTTCTTAAGTCTAATCTATTTTACATCCGTTCTAAATCTGAAAGACTTTGGATTTGTGGTCCTTTTGTTCTTTGAACCTTGGTCTGGGTTGACTTGTGACGGCTTCTTCTGAATTTTCAGTACCTGCACGAATCATTTATCTTTTTCAATATTTGAATCGATATTTAAATAATTACTTAAACAATAAACATAACAAACTCAAAGAGAAATAATGAATCGCTCTATTTTGTTTGAAACCTGTTGAGGAGGAACATTCTCAATGGTTATGAGAAGAGAGCTTTTCTTCCCCTCAACTTTGGTCTTCTTTCTAAGTTCAACTCTGATATTTACAAAATGGAACATTTAGGATATAAATGCAAAATATAATCATAGAACACAATCTAGAGAAAAATTGCATGAGTGGCCATACCTTTGGGTATCATTTTGCATAATATTCTCCTTATCCTCATCACAGTTCCCCAATTCGGTTTTCAAATACTTCTAAACAGCAAAAAAGCAAAATTGGGGCAAATTATAAATATGAAACCAAAATATAATTGTCAGCCTTCAAGGCTTCAACAATAGTATCTCTACAACATCTCAAGTATCCTCATTCAAAAGCACTTCATTGGCAACACAAATGTTTAAATCACATCTAATTAATGCATGTTCATATATAGATTGTACATGGTCACAAAAAGCACAACTATTTTAACTTCTTCGACCTCTGATTCAGACATTATCTTTGATCAAGTTTTTACTTCTAATTGCCCATCATTATTGCCTATTATTGTGCAAACTTTTAAGAGGTACAGAAAACACCTAAAATTCAAAAAGGTATACATAGAGTTTACATTGAAAATCTCCTGTGAATTTACCTTAATTTCTCCAATAGTTACCCGGTACTGGCATCAATTTAAGCAAGAACAAGGCAATGTCATGCATTATCTCGCCGGGAAAAACAACAACCCTAGCGAGACGAAAGCCCTTCTCACAACAGCTTTAACATGCACCATGAGAAATCAAATAGAGGGTGTGCAAGATAATTACCCGAGAGGGGGAGAGATGCACAAATCGCAAGGCAGCGGTGGAAATGGCTGGTACCAAGAAAGCTGGTTGGAAATGGCCGGTACCAAGGCGGAGATGGCCGGTACCAAGGTTGGAAATGGCAGCGGTGGAAATGGCCGGTACCAAGGCAGCGGTGGAAATGGCGGGGTTGGGCGACAGTTGCTGGAGCAGATCGAGTGAGAGAGAGAGAGAGAGAGAGGAACGGCAAGGCGAGGTTGGGCAGCTAGGCGGGGTCGAACGGCGGCGTTGGTTAGACTTTTTTTTTGTCTAAACCCTAAAAGGCGCGCGAGTCAAAGAGAGAAAGGAAGCTCTGCGCGGGATTTTCAGGGTCACCCTTCAGCGACCGGGCCAAAACGGTCGCTGAAAGATCTGGGGCCGGTCGCTAAAAGTCTCGTCTCCGATACTTTTTATTTTATTTTAACTAATTTTTTTTTGGGTCTTCAGCGACCGGCGATTTGACCGGTCGCTGATAACGGTCACTGAAAACCTGTTTTGCTGTAGTGGTACGTGTGGTGAGTACATATCTAAATAAATTTAAACTTCTACACGTAAAAAAATATAAAAAGATACATATGATCAGATTATTTATTCGGAGGGTTGATATTAAATCCGAAATTTCATCTTTTAATCAAAAATTAAAGTTCTTGGTGGATCAGGACATTTTAATATAAGAATGGAGATAGAGATAGAAATATTTTTAGAACGAGACATTTTAATAACACAAATGTTTCATTAATGAAGAAAATTTTAGAACTTTTTTTGAATTGGTGGGGACTTGATCATTCTTGAACTCCTCTAAATCCGTTCCTGTACAGCGTATACGAAATTCGAGAATTTATTTTTGCACGATTTGTATGGAATTCGTGTATATTCAGATATTTTATCCACATTTATAACCATGATTTATCTCTTATATTTATTGCTAACAAATTCGGATGATAACTATCAATCCCCAAAAAAGTATGCCGTACAGATAATTTTTCAAATACTAATTTTTACTTGTCACTGTTTGGTTAAGTGCGTTGTTATTAATTATGATTTATCACTGTTAATAGTTGTTAAGCACTTCTTTTCTTCTTTTTTCTTCTATTTTCTATATTCAACATTGTGAATTGCTCTCTACTTGCGGACTTGTAATTATAAAAAAAATTAAAAAAAATTGCAGTAGTTACGCGTGCAATAATTTTGCAAAATTACTGGTATGTGGAATACTGAATCGACAGTGTCCCGTTAAGAGGTATTCTGTATTTCCAAATACAAACATAAAAGGAAAACCAGATGGAAAATAAAACGCTTCGATAATTTAAAGTAGAGGAGGGTTAAAATGTACCATTAGTTTTGTGCTCCAATCATGCTCTACGTATTTTTCTCCGTTTTCGAAGTTCGAACAATCAATCCGAACCACTCAATATGATCTTCATATTAAAATGTGTTTGGAGACAAAATTTTATATTTTTTAAAGTTTTTTTACTATTTTTTTTAGATAGGTACAAAATCAATAGATGTGAATGGCCAACAATGCCCTAAGTCATGCAGATATTATTACTAGATGTGAATCTTTCTGCATGGGTGCGATTTCCAACGCTAGACCCACGGGGATAGCCTTTTCCGTGCCCATAGCGACGCAATAGGGCCTGTTCGGCTACGTATTAGGCTGGAGAATGGGCACAGAAAAACAAAATTTTTGAACTGATTTTTCCCACGTGAACAGTAAACGCCGAACAGGCCCTAAGCCTTTTTTCAGATCAGGTGAGGTTTTGCCATGTTGATTATGCCATGCTCTAACAAGAATGAACATTCTGGGACCATATCTCAAACAGTGATAATTGCTTTAAGCCAGTCAATATACTAATGCATGCTAGATTAAAGCAATAATGTTGGGTAGGTAATCACAGTAAACCATAAACTACTGTAGGTGCAGAAACTTTTTCTCTTCTTGAAATGTGGTGGTACAACTCTCTGTCAATCTAACTAAGCCCTGGTCAATCTAATTGTCTAACTGGTACCAGTCTATTTGCATTACTGGTATGCTGGATTAAGTTACAGGAGCTTCATTGTGAAAGAAATATTAATGATAGATGTAATTTGTAAAAGTACCTATGAATGAGTAAACTGTCTCAGTTTTGTGATCACTGGTTTATATCTAGTTGGAGGCTACTTATTTCAAGAAAAAAAAAAACACCACTGGTATTGCTGTTAGAGGAAGTGCGCGCAAATGGCTCAAAGTCAACTGAGGCGCTGGTTCCAGTTGATGAGTTTTGTTTCTTTTGTAGTTTTGTTTTTTTTAAGCTTGAATTTTGTTGAAGTTTTATTTTCTTAGGTGGCTCAAAGTTATTGAGACGCAATTAACTGCATCGAAGACATGGAAACTCACTGTTGTAATTTAATTATTGTATGAACAATTTAGTATCATATTTGTTTATTATTATTGTAATTTTTAATTGTATGAATTATTTTTTGTTTGTTGTATTAATTAGCATCTCCATCTGTGTTAGTTATTAACTTTAATTATTTTTAATTATTTGCAGTAAAATCTGTGTAATGAGATAATAATTATATTCAATGACAAAAAATATGTGAAGAAGGATATTTAGGTCTTTACATATTATAATATATATTTTACTTGTGCTAAGTCATCATTTTTAATCCAATTATCTTACCGAACAAGTGCTTAACAAGGATTTAATTTTTAATCCAAGAGAGCTGTTGAATACCACCATATACTTCATTAGGCTATTTGGAATAGCCTATTCAGTATTTGGTTGAGTTAGAATAGTGAATTCAAATTTTTTGTCTTATTAGAATAGTCTATTCCTACGGGTTTTGAGATTTGACTATTCTAATAAGACAAACAATAGCTATTAATGATTTAGCTATTTTAGCATTCTTATTTTACAACCGAACATACTCTAAAAGAATATAAAAAAAAAAAAATCAAGAAGTAACATATTATGAGTTTGTTTGCATATACAAGTAGTTTTCGACCGGATAAGAAAAAATGTGTCTTATTTCAATGGGCACTATAAAATATAGGTATGTAGATATTAAAACAGTTTTATATTATTTTATTTCTAGAACTCATTCGAAGCACAAACTTTAGTATTAATGAATAAATGAATTAATTTGTATGCCAATTTCAAACAACCACATTGGGTGATACTTTTTTCTGCACCACTTTTTGTATCTTTTTTCTTTAATGTGTATTTGTAATTCAAAAAAAGAATTGCATATGTGTGTGTGTACATGTTGCGTACGTTGAACTAAAATTTGCTACTGCATTAGTCTGGAAGTAGATCTGTTCTAGTTTGTTAGCCCGACTAAAATTAAGAGTAATTCTACCATCAAAAGCATAATTTGGTACATAAACTAAGAGTAATTAATATACATAAAACTATAAGCAATGGCAATAAGCCGGTCAGTTGGAAATCAATAAATTAATAAATTCAGGAGTGAGGGTATATAATGATGAGTTTGCATCCTCTGAGATATCTCAAACTTTGAGTTGATTTGTGGAAAATCTGAAACGTTCAAATCCTTTCTGTACGAATCTCATAGCATGATAATACTGACCCCTTGCATTTCGAATAGGCACCCAAAAAAAATATTAGGCCCTGCTTTAGATAAACTGAAAAATATTAGGCCCTGATTTTTTAACTACATAAAAACATAGTAAAAAAATTGTAAAAAAATGTAAAGTTTGATCTACAAGTACAGTTTCATATGGAGATCATGTTGAATGGTTCAGATCGACTATTTGAACTTTAATAATGGAGATATTGATCTATAGTACGGACCAATCCGCACTATGCATAGTAGCATAGTCTCACTCAGACCAATATATATAGTGTTTTTTAAATAGTATTACTTTGTGCAACCATATTTAGTTGAGCACAACTACATAGTAAGCAAATTATTAGCATTTACAGTGTCAGAGAAAATACAAGGACCGAAATGCTTAAAGTGTACCTGTGCATGTTATATAAGGCCCTAGTCAATACGTTAATAACGGAGAGAACCAAAAGCTTTCTCACTTGTGTACAACAGAAGTGACAATCCAGTGAACCTGAGAATTTACAAAAGTTTGAAAAGTCAAAAGCTTTGAAGTTTACGGACACTCAGCTAAAATGGTACAATATGATGCAATCATGCAACCCAGGATTTCTAATAACATAGATGCAAAATTCAACAATGATTCATTCAGTGATGCATTTGAATCGACGGAATGGACTCTGCTGCTTTTCTCTTAAAAAAGCAGCGTCCTCCTTTTCCCCATCCAACCATCCAAATTTGTTGAGATTTGTGCATGAAAAAGTTTCTTTTATCGAGATGCGCACATGGAAAATTTTGAATTGTTGGATTTAGAAAAGCAGCAGAGTCGGATCCTGAATCGACTATGCATTTTTTCTTGGTTTCTTAAACAATGATTCAATGATGCATTTGCCAACCGGTTGCAAGTTGCTATGTAGAAGATGGCAAACCGTGATTCAACCCGACCCAGGCCTGAAACCAACCTGTTCTGGTAAATTTAGAAGCCAAACTGATCCGAACCTGACTAGACATGAACCCCCCCCCCCCCCCCCCCAACAAGTTAAAACTGACTTGACAGACCCATAACCTGAAGCAATAAGAACTCGATTGACCTGAGACCCTAGTTAACCCAAGGTGGCACAGACACAAGATCAATAGACCCGAAGCTTGACCTTAATCCGAAATTATCAAAACCGAACCTGACATGACCCGCTTGATTCCACACTTGATCTACATAGGGTAATGTAATACCGATCAACAAAGGTAGGCCCTTTTGAGGCCTATTTGCAAACGTGAGGTTTTGCCTGAGGCATTAGATCAAAATTATGTTGCATGGATACGAGTACGGGTATCGTATCGGATACGATACGGGATACGGCAATACAGCAAGTTTCAACATGATACGGGTATTGGGCGATACGATACGGGTATCGATACAGCAATAGGATACGTATTGGATATGGGTACGGGACCATATATGAAGTATGGGGTTAACATAGGATCAAATTGACCATATTGAGTATTGATTGGCACATAAGGAAAAATTAGGGAGATGATCACTTAGTCACCTACTTCAGGAGAAATGATTTGATTTAAAGTAAAAAAGCAGAGTCTAAAAAAAGATCACATCGATGGTAATAAAATAAAAGGATGAGAAATCACAATGAAGTAATAATAAAGAAAATGAAAGGAGGCTTACAATATTGTTCTTCGGTTCTTTCCAATAGAAGCCTTGAATTATAATTATAGCTATGTTAGAGGGTATTAATATAAATATGGTAAGTGAATGCCTCCCAATCAACTCAAACACATAACTCATCCACCTTTGTGCATACACATCAACCTATTAATAAACCAACAAAAATATGAAAAAAAGAATTTAAAAAAAAATTGATGTCAAATTTGTACTTAAATAATTATTGCATAGCATAATTCTTAATTGAGGTCTGCATAAAATAAGGAAATTAGCGGCTTAATTAGCCTAACTTGGGTTTAGATTCTCATTTGGGGGAGAACATGTACCAGGAACTTTAGTTTACAAGCTTAAATTGCAAATATGTCTCATCAAATGCAATTAAAAAAGAAGAGAAATTAGGTTATAACTCACGAGTAAGTACATGAGACAAAAGCTGAACCCAGCTGTAGCTGTAGTTACCAATGTATAGCTCGTGGTGTACAAGGATTTGTTAAGAGGAATACCTAGAATTCAAAAGAGGAGAATCACCGTTTGCAAATTAAACTCTAAAATTACCTTATAAAATTACTGCTAAGTAAATCAAACCTAACATTTATTAGTATGTGAGCCGGATAAATAAGTTGGCTTGCTTTTAATTGATTTGAGCCAAAAAGATTACTTTATTGATTAATCACTCGGGCTTATATAAGCCTTACAACTCACTCTTACAAATAACCCCCTTAACTATTACGTAATGACCTATTTACTCATAGGCCCCTAGAAACCCCGAAAACACGTAAACATACAATATATCTCAACACTCCCCCTCAAGATGGGCGAAAGATATCCACTAAGCCCATCTTGTCACATCCTCTCGCTAAGTCCAATGAATTGAGTCCTTTCGTCAGACAATCTGCTGCTTGGTCTTTAGTTGAAACATGGCCTAACTCCAAGAGTCCACTGTTCAACTTCTCCTTGATAAAGAACCTATCGATCTCGATATGCTTGGTTCTGTCATGCTGCACTGGATTGTTGGCGATACTGATGGCTGACTTGTTATCGCACCACAACTTCATTTGGGCCCCTTGGTCCATCTTGAGCTCCACCAGCAGAGCTCTCAACCACAACATCTTTGCCACTCCTAAGGCCATGGCCCTGTACTCTGCCTCAGCTGTGGATCTCGCAACCACTGATTGCTTCTTGCTCTTCCAGGAGACTAGATTGCCCCCTACAAACATGCAATATCCAGACGTGGACTTCCTGTCATCAGCACAACTAGCCCAGTCTGAATCACAATAGCCCTCAATGTTCAAATGTCCATTCTTCCTGAAGATCAACCCTTTCCCTGGTGCACTCTTCAGGTACCTCAGAATCTGGTACACAGCATCCATATGACCCTCTCTGGGATCATGCATATAGCGACTCACCACACTCACAGCAAAGGATATGTCGGGACGAGTGTGGCTCAAATAGATCAAGCGACCCACCAACCTCTGGTACCTCTCTCTATCAACTGGCTCTCCTGCCTCAGCACTTAGCTTGGACTTCTGGTCAATGGGAGCAACTGCGGGCCTGCACCCCAACATACCTGTTTCTGTAAGAAAATCTAGCACATACTTCCTTTGAGATAAGACAATTCCCTCTGCACCAATAGCTATTTCAATCCCAAGGAAGTACCTCAGTTGTCCCAAGTCCTTCACCTCAAACTCCTTCCCCAATCTCTTCTTCAGCAAGGCTATCTCACCCTCATCATCTCCCGTGATAATCATGTCATCCACATACACCGCAAGCACTGTAATGTGAATTCCATGTCGCCTAAAGAACACTGTATGGTCTGCATTGGTCTGTCGATACCCCATGCCTACCATAGCTCTCCTAAACCTGTCAAACCAGGCCCGAGGAGACTGCTTGAGCCCGTAAAGTGACTTCTTGAGCCTGCACACCTTACCAACCGTTTGTTTTGTGCCAAAACCCGGTGGTACCTCCATGTACACCTCCTCCAACAAATCACCATGAAGAAATGCATTCTTCACATCAAGCTGGTGCAACTTCCAACCCCCATTCGCTGCCAAGGAAATGAGTGTCCGCACTGTGCTCATCTTCGCCACGGGTGCAAAGGTCTCATCATAGTCGATGCCATAAGTCTGACTATACCCCTTTGCTACCAATCGGGCCTTGTAGCGCTCAACCTGTCCTTCTGGGTTTTGCTTCACAGTGAAGACCCACTTGCAACCAACTGCCTTTTTTCCTGGTGGTAGTGACACAAGCTCCCAGGTTTTGTTCTTGTCCAGGGCCCCAAGTTCCTCTAGCATGGCAGCTTTCCACTTTGGTTCCTCCTTAGCAACCTGCCAACACTTAGGGATAGAGACAATGTCCAAAGATGCAATGAATGCTCCATGTACAGGTGATATGTGAGAGTAAGAGACAAACTGGGCAATGTCATGTGGAAAGCCATATCGATCAGGAGGAACTCCCGCATTGCTGCGAGAAGTCCACCTTACCGATAGGGGAGTGGGAGGAGTAGAGAGAGGAATCATATCACCTGTGTATTCTGAATCTGAGGTGGATGGTGTAGGTGTCTCAGGAGTCGGAGGAGGCAGGGACAAGGGACTTGGCACAAGTGGCACTGTAGGCACTGCTCCCTCATTCTGCTTTCTTCTTCTCGTGTACACTCTTAGCTCCCCCTGAGCCTGAGTCCTACCATTCTCTGCTTCGGTCCTCTCATGGTCCGGCACCACAGCCGACTCCACAATCGGCACCACAGCCGACTCCACAAGCGGACAAGGAATATCCCCCACACTCACCATCCTCCTCTCACTACCACTATCATCCTCCCCCTCTCGCCTCATACCTCCTGTATCGAGCGAGTCCCCAAAGGGCGATGTGACCGGAGAGGAGTAGTATGGCTCAAGCTCGCGAAATGTGACATCCATACTAACAAACAATCTCCTCTCCACCGGACTCCAGCAAACATACCCCTTCTGAGTAGCTGAATACCCAACAAACACACTTCACAGCTCTTGGATCCAGTTTTCCTACATTTGGTCTGTTGTCCTGCACGAAGCACACACAGCCAAAGGTTTTGAGAGGCAAACCATCTCCATTCTTGCCTTTCAGCATCTCAATCGGAGATTTCCAATCCACGACCCGCGAGGGCATCCTATTAATCAAGTAGGCTGCTGTCAGGACTGCTTGCCCCCACAAGTATTTTGGTACCTTCATTGATATCATCATACTCCGGGTAACCTCAAGGAGATGCCTGTTCTTCCGTTCGGCTACCCCATTCTGCTCTGGTGTGTATGGGCAGGTGGTTTGATGCTGTATTCCCTGGGATGACAAGTACTCCCCAAACGCCCTGTTGGTGTACTCTGTCCCATTGTCAGACCTCAATACTTTCACAACTGCACCGTATTGAGTCTGAACCCCTTTATGGAAGTCTTTGAAACAAGCAAACACATCACTCTTATTTTTCATCAAATAAAGCCAAGTCACACGAGAAAAGCAATAAATGAAAGAAACAAAATATCTAAATCCATTCATAGCAGTTGTGGGACAAGGCCCCCATACATCAGAATGCACTAAGTCAAAAGCAAAAGAACTCCTACTCCCAGAACTAGAATATGAGCTCCTAGTGTGTTTCCCCAACTCACACGCATCACACACCAGTTTCTCCTTATTAGCCTTTTCAAACAAAGGCGGATACAACCTACTCAAAACAGAAAAAGAAGGATGACCTAAGCGCCTATGATGAAGCAGCAGTAAGTCCTCCACACTCCTCCCAACTCCTCCTGTACCCTCTACAAAAGATGAAAGAGCCGAGTCCATACTCTCCCTATCCAGGTACCACAAGCCACTATGCCATGTGCCAGTCCCAAGTCGCCTGCCGGTCTCCTTCTCCTGGAAGATCACCTTTGGAATATCAAACAAAACAACACATTTTAGTTGTGATATAATGGCACTTATGGATAAGAGATTCACAGGAAAGGAAGAAGCATGCAAAACATTAGACAAAGTCAAAGTGTTGGTACATTGCACGGTACCCTTACCAACCACCGGCTGGGCCGTACCATCGGCAGTCTGAATGCTCTCTGGTACTGCTAGGTGAGTATAGGAAGAAAACTCTCTAGCAGCACCAGTCACATGTCGAGATGCACCAGAATCGACTATCCAATCTGGTGATCTAGTAGTGGATATAGATGCGAGAGCAAGTGTATCACAAGTACCTGTGGCTGAGTGAGCAAAGGAAGCAATGTTACCCCTTGATGAAGATGAGGTGGACGCATCATCGAGCACACTCTTCCCCTCACCTGCTGCTTTCTGCTTCCTCTTCAATGCCTCAAGAAACTCATGATCCTCCTCAGTAAAGACCACAGGCTCCTCACTCTCTTCCTCTGCTACCGTCAGATGTGCCTGGTAGCCTCCTCTTCCACCCCTCCGGCCACCTCTGCCTCGACCCCGACCTCCAGACTGGCCTCTACCACCTGAGTTCCTCTCCTTCGGTGGCTTAGTGCACGCCTGCTTCAAGTGGCCTACCTCACCACAGTTGTAACACTCTCGGGTCTCGCCCCTGTACCCTGTGTTACCTGGCTTGGAGACTGCAAGTGCTGACTTCACCCCTGGAAGTCCTGCTGCACCAGACTGGAGCCTAATCCTGCTCTCCTCCTGTATCATGGCCGAGATCGTCTCATCCAGTGAGGGAATCTGCGGCTGAGCTAGCAACACTACACACCTCGGCTCAAATGCCGGGTTCAACCCCCTCATGAAGTGCATAGTCCTCCTCTGAGTATCGCGCGCCCCTCTCTTGCACTCAGGGTCTTTGCAGCATGCGGCTGGTGAGAAATGGTCATAATCTGCCCACAGTCGCTCCAGATCTGTGGCATACTCCTGAATCGATCTATCTCCCTGCGCTACTGTCTCTATCTCCCTCTCAATCTGGAACACCCTCAGATTGTTTCCAACTCCATCATAAATCCTCTTCAGCTTCTCCCAGACATCCTTGACCCGATCTATGCCATCCACTGTGGATGCAATAGAAGGAGTCAATGAACTCAGAAGCCACATGTATACTATCATGTGAGTGGACTTCCACTCTGCCCTCTCTGGAGACCCCTCAGCTGGCTCCTTCTTGTCCCCGGTCAAGTACCCCTCGAGATCCTTCCCCTCCAGAGTGTACCTTACCCGACGCGACCAGCTTAAATACGAAGCTGGTCCATCGAGCTTCTTGTCGAGCGGTGGAAGGTCTACCCTCGGTACTGGTCTCGGTGTGCTCTCGCTCGCAGCCATACTGAACGCTCGCATCAGCATCTGAAGCTCAGGGGCGCTCAGCTTCCTCATCACCTCCTCCATTAGGTTCGGACTCTCCCCTGCCATTGATCCGACCTAGATCGAATTCTCACACACCTTTCGAAGTTCAAATCCCTCCTCCTTCTTCCCTAGATCCAATCTTGCACCCTCAAGATCTGGATTTAACAACTCTCCAATCCTCTCTCTCTTTCTTAACCCGATCTTGATCTATCTCATCAAGATTCGAGTCAAAAAACCCGATCAAACCTGATCCAAACCCGCTTCTCGGGTTTCATGGGGTATAGGCCCCCCACGCCGGCCAAATTACCCAAAGAACACCCCCCCCTTTGTTCTTTGCCTTTAGAAGAGGGGGGCTGTTGACACTGTTGACTTCAGAAAAGAGAGAGAGAGAGGTGCTGCTTTAGAAAAAAAAAAGAGAGAGAGGTGCTGCCTTAGAAAAAACGGAGAGAGAGAGGTGCTGCTAGAGTCGGCTCAGGTTGCAGCAGTGCTAGGCGGAGGTCAGCAATGCTCGGCAGAACAGATCAGAGGTGGAGGTCGCAGCAGGCCAGATCTGAATCAGGCGGAGGTCGCAACAGATCCGAGTCTAGGTGGCGGCGGCCTGGAACAGAGGCGGAGGAGACACGGCGGAACGGACGGAGACAGCACCGGCGGAGTCACCTGCTGCCTGGCGGAGCCACCTGCGGCCTGGCGGAGCCCCCTGAGGCCTGGCGGAGCCCCCTGCGGCCTGGCGGAGCCCCCTGCGGCCTGGCGGAGCCCCCTGCGGCCTGGCGGAGCCACCAGAGGCCAGGCGGAGGAAGTAGCACCCTGGCGGAGGTGCTGGCGCCCTGGCGACGGTGCAGGAGACCCGGCGACGGTGCAGGCGACCCGGCGGCGGTGCTGGCGGTGCTGGCAGCGGCTGTGAGGTGGCGCTACAGTAGCGGAGTGCTACAGTAACGGATCGCTACAGTAGCGGATTGCTACAGTAGCCGCGAAATAGTGGCTAAAACCCTAACCCTAGTTTTTTTGGGCTCTGATACCAAATTGATTTGAGCCAAAAAGATTACTTTATTGATTAATCACTCGGGCTTATATAAGCCTTACAACTCACTCTTACAAATAACCCCCTTAACTATTACGTAATGACCTATTTACTCATAGGCCCCTAGAAACCCCGAAAACACGTAAACATACAATATATCTCAACACTTTTGTTAACTCAAATTTTATATGGTACCTAGAATAACCCTAAAACAATTTGAAATATGTAAACAGGGTTGGACATAGCAAAAATGCAGGATCTCAATTGCAAATACAACACCTAAATATGGTGTAATTTACAAATAACCTTTTTTCCTTTATGTACCTAAGAATGCTAGAAGCAAGCCAAATGCAAGTATAGGAAAAGAGAGATACAGCATTCGCAAGAGCCGGTCTCTGTGCTCCTAAATAGAATTCCCAATGTCAGATATGAAAGAAATTTCAAATGTCAATTAGTTCTAAACTTTAAGCATTTGAAAGTGAATACTTAGTTCTAAACTTTAAGCATTTGAAAAGTGAATACTTATTTTTTGGTAGAATAGAAGGGTTAATATTAGAATAGAGAAGAATAGAAACTTATTTTTTGGAATAAAGTTTTTTATTTAAGTATTGTAAATACTTTTTTGGTTATTAATACAATCGTTTGTAGGCATTCGGGCCACTTACCTTAAAAAACAAAAAAAGTTTTGCCAGACTCGGAAAGATAGCGACCTATTGTAAAAAAAAATTCTCTTTAAATATAGGGAATTACAATTCAGTAACCATATTACCTCAAAATGAACAAGTACATGACCATATTGCAGTCCAATTATACAAGTAACAGCTGCCATCAAAGAACTACAAGAATGAAATGAATTAAAACAAGAAAAACGCATAATTGCAAGCAGCAAGACAAAAAGTCAAAAGGTGTAAAATAGTAGAACAAATCTTTAACCGTACTATAAGGTAGGAACTGGAATTTTGGCTATTTATACTGGTACAAGATAATCAAATAATTAAATGTAAGTGTACCCCAAGATTCCCTCAGGATCAAACGGAGCTAGGCACCAAGAAGGGGCATTTTCTGAATTCTGACATTCTTTCAAATTCATGTAGACTGGTTTCTTATAGAGGTGTTCTATCCCAAGAATAGATCTGTCGATCAACCCGACAGAGTTACATGCAGGCCCCACATTACCCCTGACGCCACATTTCACCTATGAGATTAAAAAAAACAGAATGCAAAACTGAAGCAAGTAATATTAACATATCAGGTCAGTAAGAAAATCTCATTCCTTCCTTGAAAAAGCATCAAAATATTTCACCCAGGTTTAAAGCATAGACATATTCCCTTACATGTCCACTTCCAATTTCAATTCCAAACAACCACTCATCTCAAACTCTCGAAGATAATAAATGTGAGAAAGCAGGGCAAATTTGAACAAATTTTTGAAGTAAATAGGACAAGGAAAATGAAACAAATATATACTTCATTAGTAATTGTTAAATTTTTCCCTTAAGATTCAACAAGTTAAATACATTTATATCGTATCTTCCTAGGCTTGAATATCTAATTAGAAAGGGTATGTATCCATTCACGATTTTCCATACCATACTTGCCTGGATCCATCACTGGAAATGGATATAAGCAACTTTTTTTCATAACTAAAGTGAGATACTAGACAAAAGTTAATATTAAGTATTTAATAAAATATTGAATAGGCATACCGTTTCAAGTACAAAAGTAGCATTACTTATTGTACTTCCAGATGATTTCTCTACTTTAAATTGCCAATCCGGTACATATAATCCATACAAAAGCCCTAGGTATGTTCCACATAGAAGCAATATCACGGCCCTATACGCACAAATTAAAAATGAAAATAAGAACTCCAGGTTATGCCCCCAACAAAATCTCATTTGTTGTAGAACCATGCAAAACTAGTAATATCTCATATGCCTGTGTAAAACGCTCAAAGCATCATAATATCACCTACTTTATTAGAGAAAATGAGCCATGAGAGTAACTTGGGCATCTTATGAATAAGAGTGTAGAGAATATTTCTATGTTTTATAAATTGGTTCTCATGTTATATCCAATGCTTTTTGAAAAGAATGCATAGTATTTCTACTTAGGGGAGCAATGGAACTGCCCAATGAATAAGGCAAACAAAATTTTTCAATAGATATTAGTTAGCATTGACCAAACAATTTTACTTAAAATGTAAAAAAAAAAGGAGTATAGCACAAATAATTGTAAAGTTGAGGGGGGAGGATATAAATAATTTAAGCATATTTAAACTATTACCAATGAAAATAGTATTTCTTGTGGAACCGGATTTCTGAACTTGCTGCTATTTCACTGCGTGACAGCCATATTTCACATAAAGCAGCTACGATATATCCGATAGCTATCCTCTTAACAAACAAAACAATAGTAAAAATAACATCACTCACAAAAATAAAGAATATAACTCAAAATATTTAATATGGGAATGGTATCACAGTATTGGTTCTATAAAAGAAATTGAATAATTATGCAAAATCGATACTGTAACTAAATCTGAGACATAGTTACATGATACCTGAAGAATACCAAACCAGCGTATTTTCTTAAGGTCGACACCGTAAGTCAAATCATTCAATCCATGGAAATAACCACCTGAAATGCAAGCATTGGTAATGAATAAATATTACAAATTTTGCTCAGCATGCCTCAAAACTGATACTAAACATGAGTTTGCCAAGAAGAATGCCTTGAAGAAGAATGCCAAGAAAAACAAGCTTAATAGCCCGCAATATTGCCTTCTGGGTTGTTTCTGTCTTATTTGGTATTCTCTGAAAAACACAACAGAACAAGGGTACTAAAACCTCTATCAAATAATTGTGAGAAACACACAAGTGGAACTAAATTTGATACCTTGTGTACAAGAGAGAGAGAAACCCCTGCAATAAAGAGGAAAAACGGCATGACATAATCGGCCAACCGAAGGCCGTTCCATGCTGAGTGGGCGACAACTGGCAGAATGGACCCCGCATAATCTACAAATATCATAAGCTACACAAAATTGAAGGTCATTTAATTAGTTAATGGTCCTGCTACTGTTATGAGAAAAATTTAGTAATACAGGATAAACATTTATATGGTCATTAACTTTTTTATTAGTCAATTAACCAAGTACTTAATCTCCCTATCAAAAAGAAAAAAGGAAGAAGCAAGGTTTATTAGAAGCAATGATAATAATGTACACTCATTTAGCTATACAATAAGTTTAGATGTACAGCCTCACATTTGATGTTAGGATAGCATGTCGGTTTTAAGTAACACTGCCATTATAGTTACTAAATCACTAACAAGTAATAACGAAAGTATGTTTCGCTAATTCTTTCACTCTTTTTAGTATAAATCGATTGTTTTGCTCGGATGAAGGTCCAAATGTTAGAGGGGTTCTGAAAGAGAGAGATAAAGAGAGAGGTGAACGAACGGCGATGGAGAGGCCACGAAATGCATCAAGAGAGGCAAGGCGAGGTCGCCTCCTAACACTAGTTCTAGAGGCAGCGACGGCGGCGGCATCCTTTTGTGCTCTCGTAGCCTGATCAGCTACAGATTCGGTATCTCCGCTGCCTCCGGGAAGAGGGTGGTAGTCTCCGTCGTCCATCTCTTTCACCGGCGATCTCCGCCAGTTGCAATTAGTTCCTGTCTCCCTGAATTGTAACCTTTTGTTTTCCTTTTCTCCGCCAGCTGGAATTATTGTTCTGTTTGGGACTGTTCAACATAATTCAAATCCCCAAGTTACCTCATTATTTGAGTTTGAATACAATCCGTTCATTATATACTAGCATGAATCTTAAATACGTCCCTTTCATAAAGATTTAAAGATCAGAAATTCCGGATTATGATCGGACGTCCGGATTGAAACTCAAATGATGAATTACCTGAGAGGATTCGGATCTTGTTCCACATAGGCCTGCCAAGGCGACGACTGAGGAAAGTGCAGCCGAGGCTACTTTCGCTTATTTAAAAGTGGGGATGTGTTTCTGGACACGGTTCATTTCATTTAATGTGAAAAGGGTCGATATTGTCTTTTCGACTATGGAGGGACAATTAGAGTGGAAAAAACATGCCGTGCCGTGCAATGACCAAAATATCAAAGGATGGTCACAGCACGCGAATAATAATGCCACGTAAGTCACGCCGTGTCTAAACGTACCGTAATCATACGTGACTTGCATAATTCACGTGACCATTTAATCATAATTTAGTTAGTTTATTCAAGATTCACCATTAAATCAATATCTAATGGTCATAATTACACGTGACTCACGTGACTACGTGTCGTGCCGTGCCGTGACTAA
This sequence comes from Carex kokanica, assembly GCA_025461125.1. Classification (NCBI taxonomy): domain Eukaryota; kingdom Viridiplantae; phylum Streptophyta; class Magnoliopsida; order Poales; family Cyperaceae; genus Carex; species Carex kokanica. The sequence continues at coordinate 163,857 of JAJGRX010001401.1, read as the reverse complement.
ATCTTTCACATGTCGTGCTGTGCCAAAGTTTCAAAAAATAAACACAACACGCGAATAGTCATAACACGAGACACGCGAATCACGACACATAACTGATAAGCGTGTCATGCCATTTTTCCACTCTAGCCGACATAACAACAAAGATCTTTATATATTAAATAATATATTTTAAAGAATAAATTCACTATTACTTCTCTTTTTTTCCTCCGCCTCCACACACGTACGCGTGTAAAACAAGCCAATTCAGTCATATTACGTCATATTTAATGTTAACATTTTTTTAAATAAAAAGATCTTGTAGTTTTATTTATTTTTTATGTAAAAATATAATATTTGTTTGATATGTTTGAAGTATAATAAAATTATTATAGTTATACATTTATTTCTATGTTTTTTCTGTGGAGATTTACTCAAACAAAATTATGTTGTTTTTCATTGCATCATTTTATTATTTCAACAAGAATATGTATATGTTAAGGTTCTAAATAGCGTTTATAGCGTCATAGCGGGAAAACTACAAAAAAAGCTATAACGAATAGCGCTGTTATAGCGGAAGCTATGCCACATAGCGTTTTTTTTTTTTACATTTCGTATATTCAATATTTGTACTAAATATCAATATTATCTAAAGTCTCATAGAAGTATAGAACAGTAAATAACACCAAAGTAATTAAGAAATTATAATATTTCAGTGTTCTAAATAGCGCGCTATAGCGTTTTTGGACCCCAAACGCTACGCTATGACATCAAAATGCGCTATTTGCGCTATACAATATGGGTTTTTTTTTTTAAAGCAATTTATATGGGTTTTAAATAAAGATAAAAAAAATCTCAAACCGAAATTGAATTTGTTGCTACTTGCTACAGATAAATCAATTTAAAATTGAGAATAGAAATAGAAATTTGAATAGAAAAAAAGTCCAAACCGACATTAAAATTTGAAGAGAAAAAAAAATAGATTATGTCATGAATCATGATGCTTAAGATATTTTTAATAGAAAAAATCAATAGTTTATGATATTATTATGGATATTTTGAACCGCAATTTGGACTTTGTACGGGTTCAATATGAATATTATAATTTCTTAATTACTTTGGTGTTATTTATTGTTCTATGAGACTTTAGATAATGTTGATATTTAGTACAATATTGAATATACGAAATGTAAAAAAAAAACGCTATTTGCAATAGCTTTCGCTATTCACTATAGCTTTTTTTTAGCCTTCCCGCTATGACGCTATAAACGCTATTTAGAACCTTGATTTTTTCTATTCAAAATATCTTAAGCATCATGATTCATGACATAATCTATTTTATTTTCTATTCAAATTTCAATTTCTATTCCCAATTTCAAATTTATTTATTTGTAGCAAATAGCAACAAATTAAATTTCGGTTTAGGTTTTTTTGGGTATTTATTTAAATCCCATATAAATTGCTTAATAAGCCCATATTGTATAGCGCGCTATTTGCGCTACGCGCTATAGCGGACCGCTATCACCACTATAGCAGTCGTAGCTCAATTAGCGCATTTTGATGTCATATCTTAGCGTTTAGAGTCCAAAAATGCTATAGCGCGCTATTTAGAATATTGGTATTTGTTGTCAAAATTTGACAAATGAAATTTTTTTTGAGAAATTTTGTCATATTTTAAGATTTAATTGTGGTTGATTGTTTGATATTTATTGCAACATCTTTTATTGAAAAAGTGAGCCGTTGTATTTTGACTTTGAGTGAATCTTGACACATACAAATATTTCTTGAAAGAAGGTCAGGATTTTGACTAACTTATTAATTATAGGAGGCATCAATGACTCATGCCTCATATCTCTCATACCTCATATTTTATATTTTCATTTTAAAAATCTAAATTGTTGATCCGAACCGTTCAACATTATATCCATACTAAAATATGGTTGGAGATGAAATTTTATAATTTTTGGAAATTTTTTACTATTTTTTAAGATAGGTAGAAAATCACTGTATTTTGAACGGTTCAAAAACAGTGATTCATATTTTAGTATGTATATCATGTTGAGCGGTTCGGATCAACATTTTGGACTTTGAAAACAAAGATATAAAATATGAGGTATGATGAGGTATTGGAACCCTTTTCTAATTATTAAATAATTTTTGAATAACTTTCCATTGGTTTTAATAGTCAATATAAATTTTGAACAAGAAAAATTATAAATAGTAAAGCATACTCTATATCATGAGCTCACAGAATTCTAATTTAATTCTAATATTTATTTGAATGGTCCATATAATCTGAGGTCCGCATTAATAAATAAGAAGGCGTTCAGGCTGAAAGATTTAAATTTAGGGGTCTCGTCACTCGCCATGGAGTTTTCTGATGATATGCTACCTAACAGTCAGTCAGTACCCCATGGAGTTTACTTGACTGACAAATTCATAATGGTTCGGAGGTAAGTATACCGGAGAGTCAGTCTTTCTGATTGGCTGCAATAAGCAATTTTGTGGGGAATTGATTCTTTACATCTCTTAGTGCTAGCGCCACATCACAGTGCACACATTAGCACTGCACCGTCTAACACAATAAAATATTATGTTTGATTGGAATGAGAATAGGTTAGGCTATTCGGAATGAGTGAGGCTATGGTACTTCGGCTAGTGTACTACGGCTAGTGTACTACGGTTCAATATGATACTTTTTAAAATCCTAACGGTCGATCCGAACCGTTCAATGTGATATCCATATGAATATGTACTTGCAAACTAAATTTAATATTTTTTCGAATTTTTTTACTATTTTTTTAGATAGGTAGAATTTTGATGGTCCAGAATTTGTATAAAACACTGAAAATTCTACCTATCTAAAAAAATAGTAAAAAAATTCGAAAAAAAATATAAAATTTAGTTTGCAAGTACATATTCATATGGATATCACATTGAACGGTTCGGATCGACCGTTAGGATTTTAAAAAGTACCATATTGAGCCGTAGTACACTAGCCATAGTACACTAGCCGAAGTACCATAGCCTCACTCATTCGGAATAGCCTATTTGGTATTTGATTGGGTTAGAATAGCTAAAATAGTGAATCCAAATTTTTTGTCTTATTAGAATAGACTATTCCTAAAAATTTTGAGATTTGACTATTATAATAAGACAAACAATAGTTATTCTTGATTTGGCTATTTTAGCTATTCTTGTTTTATAACCAAACATACCATAATTACTAGTATTGTGCCGTGTGTTGCAACGAGATATATTATAACAAGAAAAAAAAATTCATACATACATAATGATATATTTTGATGAAATGTCCGATTGATTTTTCTTAGTGTAAAAGAATTGAAATATCCAATAAAAAAACATATTATTTTAAATAAATTATCTCAACTAATAATCTACTTTTATATATGCAAATGGATGTCTCACTGCAAGCAACCAATTACTTGTTATAATTGGAAGGTTTACATAGAGGCGAGAGTATGAAGTACTTTAATTCAGAATATCTCTGTATAATTAATCCCATGGTACGTTATTGATAATAATCTGATACATTTTCTCTGTTAAAAGAACAGCATCCCAAAACATATACTTGCTTGAATCCTTACATATGTGCTCTGTCCTTTGCATGAGTATCCCACCTATATCATACCAGTCCCTCAACCTTGGATGACTCAATCAAACCTTCAATTCAATTAAAAATATTTTCTCAAAAATTAACTAAAGCATTAACCATCAATTGAAGTATAATACAACCCTCCTCCTATTTAGTGTGAACTAAACCACCTATCTTGTGCAACAGGGAAAGTATTTGTACAAAAATTGAATGTTGAAGTATAATACAACTAATAAGATGGTGCAAATCTGAAACTCAAATAATCATTGAAGACGTACCGAATTTTTCGGGATATTTGACTGCCTCATTCATGACAGTGAAGTAGTGAACATATTCAAATAAGCAATCTTAACTTCAAGGCTATTCTTAAGAACTCCAAGCTGTGCAATTACCTAGGAGTTGGAATGAAACAGCCAATTACATGTGTGCCGTATGCAGGGTAGCTGTGGGACAATCTATGCCGCATACGGGGTGACAGGCCGCATGCGGGGTAGAGAGACGTCAGAAACATATATTTTTGCATAATTTAGAAGGAGAGAACCTGAACCCTAGAGAATCTCTATTTAATTGTTTAACCCAAATCTTGGCACAATTATCATCTCCGCATTAACATTGAGGGTATTGAACCCTAAAAACTATTTTCAAAACTATTACAAACTCTTTTAAACCAATTTTAAACCCCTTATAACCTAAACTAGTGAAAATTATTAGATTTCCAATACACCATCCCTGTGGATCAACACCCCAATTATACTATACGGTAAGATCATGCACTTGTGATATGAACACAAGTAGAATTAGGATTAAAAGGTATATTAATTTATACTAAAAGTTAGTAGTTCAATTTGGACTCATCAATTCCATCAATGAAATGAGGGATTGACTCTCATTTTTACTCAAATTTTTTTTTTGGTTATTATGTCTTATTTTACTGAAATTATTAATTGTGCTTCGGGGAGCATATATTTTTTAATACCCAGGAATATTTACCAGTCAATTCTGGTAACTTTTAATTTGAGTTTCAGACGACCATTGAAAGCATTAGATATATTGGACCAATGTAAATAAAAATAAATCCCTTTTATAATTAATAAAATGACATACTGAATTTGTGGCAGTGGACTCATCATATCTGGAGGTACCTTAACTGGCATCTTCCAAACCGGATCCAGACTCAGAATTTAAATTAATTTTCAATTCTTGATTTTTCCATTCTACCACATGAATGAATTAATCAAGCCATACATCTCTTAGCAGAACTGGTACTGGTAATGTACCGGTTCGCATCTAGGTCTGTCAGTATCAACTCAATAATTTGCTTAAAATCATATTTAAATCCAAAATCCTCTAAGAAGCTTGTCAAAGCAGGATAATCCTATAATAACAATCATGCAACTTTTGTTCGGGTGGTATAAAGAGTGGAATTCATCAAACATAACTCCAATTCAAAAATTACTAACTTGAACTTGTAAGTTTCACTGCACTGATTAAATAGTTATGAAATTAAACAAATGAAAGAAGTATTTATCAGAAAGAAATGTATAAGATGGTAAATTATTGCAAAACTTGTTCAAGTTATATAGCAGAATGTACACAAAGCCCCTACAAAGAAGACGATAACTGATTGAATATTTCTCTACTACTGATAGCTTATCTGAAGGAATTAAGCCGTAAACTAACCAATATCATTTATGAAATATGAATAAAAAAATATCAAAATTTAGGCAACATCAATACAAAAAATTAGAAGCTTAAAGTCATTATAAATGAAAAAAGTGGAGCTTACAATTTGAACAAGATTCGAAACCCTAATCTGCAAGGCAAATGAAAACTGGCGAAATCCACACTTTTGTATGAATACAGCAAGCGAAAATATCAATTTCTAGGCCGTGAGGTAATTTGTATCGAAACAAAATTGAAAATCTGTATAGAAACAAACAAGGATGTGGAAATTTTTCCATTTTGCCGTGGAGATTTGTATAGAAACAAACAAGGAGATACAAGGAAAAAAATATCGATTTTCATTTTGCTCAATTGAAGAAGGAGAATAAGAAAATATATATATATACAGAGTTTTCTCAATTGAAGAAGAAGAAAATAAACAAACATATTTCACGCAGAACAATTTCACTAAAAGACCGGGTCGGCTCAAATTTAATTGTAACATATAGTGTGGTTGTACGTGTTGCGAGTCTTATTTTAACTAAATTTAAATTTCTACATATAAAAGAGATGCATTTAATCAAAAGAAGACAAATTATGTGATTGGAGGGCTGAAATTAAATCTGAAATTTCATCTTTCAATCGTAGCCGTTGACGGATCGGACACCCAACGCGCTTAATAATGAAAAATGGAGATATAGACACAGAAATTAATGGGTACTAGGACTAGGAAGGGGCACTCATTTTCTCAGGCAGAGAATACAATAATACAAAATTGTGTTTTTTTTTAAAGTACAATATAAAATCATACAAGTATCTCACCAGTAATTATTATTACTATTATTATTATTAATTTTGTAACACAATCTTTATTTTATTAAATGCAAATTCAGTAGCAGATGTGTGGTTGAATTAACCCATGGCATATTTCTGGGTCCAGCTTCGTGCTGTGGATTCATATCTGTGGCGGTCTGACTTGCACATGTGTGCGATCTCTGGTACCAATGGATCGTCAGGATTTGGATCGGTAAGCAGCGAGCAAATTGATAACAACACCTGAAAATTAATATGTAACATGGCTTAATATAAAAGTTTTAGCACACATAGTATTTCCTAATTTAATTGTATAATATAGAAACTAAAAAGAAAATTCAACTTTTTATTTGGTTCAATGAAATTTAATAAGCAACTACTTTTATTGAAAAAAAAAAAATTCACTAAAAGACCGGGTCGGCTCAAATTTAATTGTAACATATAGTGTGGTTGTACGTGTTGCGAGTCTTATTTTAACTAAATTTAAATTTCTACATATAAAAGAGATGCATTTAATCAAAAGAAGACATATTATGTGATTGGAGGGCTGAAATTAAATCTGAAATTTCATCTTTCAATCGTAGCCGTTGACGGATCGGACACCCAACGTGCTTAATAATGAAAAATGGAGATACAGACATAGAAATTATTGGGTACTAGGACTAGGAAGGGGCACTCATTTTCTGAGGCAGAGAATACAATAATACAAAATTGTGTTTTTTTTTTAGTACAATATAAACTCATACAAGTATCTCACCAGTAATTATTATTACTATTATTAATTTTGTAACACAATCTTTATTTTATTAAATGTAAATTCAGTAGCAGATGTGTGGTTCCATTAACCCATGGCATATTTCTGGGTCCAGCTTCGTGCTGTGGATTCATATCTGTGGCGGTCTGACTTGCACATGTGTGCGATCTCTGGTACCAATGGATCGTCAGGATTTGGATCGGTAAGCAGCGAGCAAATTGATAACAACACCTGAAAATTAATATGTAACATGGCTTAATAAGTTGAGATGGATCGGATTACACTTTTTTTTTTTTTTGACACATTTTGACACTTATTATTTTCAAAGTCCAAATAGTCGATCCAGACCGTTCAACATGATGGATATATTAAAATGTGCTTGCAGATCAAATTTTACATTTTTTTGAATTTTTTTACTATTTATTAAGATGGTTACAAAATCGTTGTTTTCAGACCATTGAAAAATAACAATTTTGTAACCATCTTAATAAATAGTAAAAAAATTCAAAAAAATGTAAAATTTGATCTCCAAGCACATTTTAATATGGTGATCATGTTGAATGGTCCAGATCAACTTTTTGGATTTTGAAATCGCAAAATTGACCTATAAAAAAAAGGGTGTAATTGAATCCCTCCTCTAATAAGTTTTAGCACACATAATATTTCCATTTAATTGTATAATATAGAAACTAAAAAGAAAATTCAACTTTTTATTTGGTTCAATGAAATTTAATAAGCAACTACTTTTATTGAAAAAAAAAAAATTCTCAAGGCAAAATCGATTGTCCCTTTAAGATGAGATGTCATCTTAGGTTCGGTAACAGGGCTCTAAATAATTTTGTTTAATAAAAATGATGTGTATATTTCATAATCAATTTCAGATTTTGAAATTTTTCCAACAGTAATCTTGCAATTTTTATACAATCGGACTGTTTGTGAAAAATATATGAAACTGATACCTGTTCCCTCTTCAATGGCTTAAACTGTTAAACATGATTACAAAAATTAAGCTTGAAACTAACAGTGAGAACTAATTAAGAATTTAGATAATATACATTTTTATATTAAATTTTGTTAATTTTATAGAATTTATATACATTTTTACTATGTTGCATGGATACGGGTACGTGTATCATATCGGATACGATATGGATACGGCGATACGGCAATTTTCAAAAATCAAGGATACGATACGTCGATTATATATATTATTTTTTATTATTTTATATATTGTATTTAGATAATTATAACTTAAATCAAATTTATATAAAAAAATAAAAGCTTAACTTAAGAGTTAAGAATATATTATGTACTATAGTATAAAAAAAAGCCTCTTAAATTCATCTTTGGAATTGGAATCTGCTCCGGCCCATCCAAAACTGCCCCGGCCCAATTCCTTTTGGAATATCACAGAAAGTTAATGTCCGGATATATGGGAGGGTGCGTTAGTCCCACAAGGGACGGATTAGAGCTGATGGTGTTATATATAAGCCCTTAGCCTAAGTAAGCTATAATTTGCGGAGATACCATCCAAAACTGCCCTGGCCCAATTCCTTTTGGAATATCACAGAAAGTTAATGTCCGGATATATGGGAGGGTGCGTTAGTCCCACAAGGGACGGATTAGAGCTGATGGTGTTATATATAAGCCCTTAGCCTAAGTAAGCTATAATTTGCGGAGATAGCACAGAGGTATAACGGGTCCGCCCAGGTATGAGAATAAAAAATTTCGGATCCGCTTACCAAGCTCAAGTCGCGCGGGGCTGGTGTATCGGCCGTTCCAGCCGTATCCAGCAGTTTCAATGGCGTATCGGCGACCGTATTGGCCGAGTTAGGATACGCCACGTCACGATACGGGTACGGCTCCTATATCGGAGTATCCGAGTAACATAGCATTTTTATATTAAATTTTGCAAAATTATAGAATTATTAATTACATATTAGTTTACATTTTGTTAATTTTTTAAGTCATTTGATGGATTATTAATCCATACTCAAATTACATCAAATTCAGTTCATAATTTATCTAATAATATTGTATGGATTATCATGTGTCAAATAAATTTGGTATATCATATAATATTACAAGTACTTGTAAACTAATAAATTAACAATTTTATTCTTTATATCTTATAATTGTTATAAGTACTTGTAGCTTTTAGTCTTTCTTATGAAATAAAATTACATTAAAATAACTTATTCATCCATCTCAATCTCAATTTTCTAGTCTGTCCTTCACTACAGTAACACAAGCCCAAAACAAAATAAAACAAATTTGAGTTTAGACACTAAGGGCCTGCTCGGTTGCACTCCTATTTTTACTATTTACCTGGGGAAAAAAAATTCACTCAGAGTGAATTTTTTTTTTTCACGTAAACAATACAAATCAGTTCAAATTTTTTCAGTTCTTGTGTCCATTCCCCTGCCCATGTGTCCGCCGAACAGGGCCTAAATGAAGCCGAAGGGGAAATATTTACCTTAGAGATGGTAAGAGCAGGGCTCCATTGATCCTTGAGGATATCCAAGCAGATATTGCCATTGCTATTTATGTTTGGATGGAACACCTTTGTTTTGAATGCTACCTATATATATAACACAACAAGTTATATGTAAATCATTCTGAAATTAAACAAAAAAAAAACATCTATGTATGTTTAGATAATCATGTCTTGATGCTTGTGGATTCTTTGTTTTGTATGTATAGATGTATATATGGATGTGTAGTTATTATATTTTAGTGTCTTTATTTTTAAAGTTTAAAAAGTCGATTTGAACTGTTAAATATGATTTTCATATAAAAATATACTTGACGATAACATTTTATATTTTTAAGAATAATTTTACTATTTTTTTAGATGGGTAGAACATCACTTCTTTTGGATGGTCCAGAATTTTTGATTGAGTGATTTTCTACCAATCTAGATAGTAAAAGGTTCTAAAAAATATATAAAATTTAGTATACACATACATTTTCACATATAAATTATGTTTAACGGTTCAGATTGACTGTTTGAACTTTAAAAATAGAGATATAAATCTGTTTTGCAGGTCGATCCATAATATTCATATTACCACATTATATTCAGGGGCGGAACATAGTGGTGGGGAAAGAGTGCTAAGCACCCCCTATAGTTTGAAAATTTGTAGTTTGGTCCATTAAATTTTGTAATTTTTAGATGCATTAATATCTTTTAGTCCCTTCTATAAAATGAAATTACACTATATTTGATTCTTCAACCCTCCAATCTCTATTTTCTAGTTCCGCTCTGATTATATTTAAAAAAAAAGGTATGAATGTATAGTTGGGGCATATAATACCTTGGGAGGTTTGAAGGGGTAATCAGGAGGGAAATGGATGGTAACAAGAAAAACACCACCTGAGTAGGGGCTGTCATTGGGCCCCATTATGGTTGCTTGCCAGTGGAACATATCCTCTGCAATTGGACCTAAAAATTCAACAAACAATAAAAAATTAAAATTAATATGAGGCGTGCTAACTATTATTCGAGATAATCTTGCTTCATATATATTCATCCATCAATTTTGCGTATCAGTTTATTCTCTTATTTTCAAGTTCAAATATTATTATAAATATGAATCATTTTTCATGATCAAATATTATATAAAATTAATACTTGTAAAAAAATTGACATAAGTTTACACTTAATTTTTTGCTTAACATATATTGTCAGAATTCTATTTGATGGCGATTTCTTTATTAAAATTCAAATAATATTATCTAAATTGGTAAAAAGAAGTAAAAAGGATGGTATTGAAAATTACTCTTGTGAAAAACTAATTTAAAAGGAAGGATAAAAAGTCCTTTGCAACGAAAATGAAAATATTTGTATTATTTACCTGCGCTACATGAAGTTGGAGGATCTCTTTGCAAATCTTTGAGCTCCTTTACTATCCTCCTCAGTGCCATTTATTCCAATCCTCTTTAATTTGTTGTAATAATACCAATTCTTCAATGAAATATTTAGAACTATATATAGATGCCAGGCCTAGTGCTGTTCCTGTTAAAAATGATGGCGATGATAAACGCGAATCATATTCTTGAATGAGATTTTGAAATAAAAAAATAGAGAGAGAAAAAGCATGAGAAGATGATCACTAAAAATATTCTCATAAAAAGTAAAAGGAATGAGTCTTTTATTTGGATTGAAAGGTGTAGCATTTGATTCTCTCTGACGTTCAATTCTTTGTCTTAGCCTCTTAGGTGGTTGCTAGTAGCTGTTATTTTAATTTTATTTTTTGGAATGAAGAAATTAAAGATCAAAATCATAAATTTATTCATATGAGCCGAAATTTTTATTAATATCCAAAAAAATATTAAATTTCAAACCCCATGCGGAGGAATTTCAAAACCTGTCCAAACCGCAAACTTTTTCTGCGGTAATTTAGCCTAAAACCGTAAAAAAAAATTGCGGTTTTGGTTTTGGAATTCCAAAACCGCAATTTATTTTTGCGGTTCTAAGTTTTTTTAATTAAAAATAAATGTTTATAATTTATTTGTTTTTTTATTGAAATATTAGAAATATTCTAAATATTTCTTTGAAAATATATGGAATACTATATAATTTGATTTATTAAAAAAGACTGCGACAAATAACCTGGATCAACATTTTTCAGGCCGGATTTTTTGCGGCTATAAGAAAAATTAAAATATTTTTTTGTGTGTTTTTGAAAAAAATAAAAATATTTTGAATCTGAGTTATTGAACCTCACTTCTAGGTAAATACATAAAATATTGTGATCCTTCAAGTTTTTGTCAGAGATTTAAAAAAAAATTGTTTTAAAAAAAAATAGAAGGATTCAAGTATTTTTGTATTTACTTAGACGTGACTTTTGAACCAGGATCAACAACTCAGATTCAAAACATTTTTATTTTTTTTTCCAATAACACACAAAGAAATATTTTAATTTTTCTTACAGCTGCAAAAAATGTTGACCCGGGTTATTTGTCGCAATCTTTCTAATAAATCAAATTATATTGTATTTCATCTATTTTCAAAGAAATATATAAAATATTTCTAATATTTCAATACAAAAAACAAATAAATTATAAACACTTTTGTTTAATTAAAAAAAAACTTAGAACCGCAAAAATAAATTGTGGTTTTGGAATTCCAAACCAAAACCGCAAAAAAAAATTTGGTTCTGGAATTCCAAAACCGCAAAATAAATTTGCATTTTTAGGCTTCTGAATTGGAGAATTTTTTTATTGTTTGGACATATTTTGAAATTCTTCCACATGATGAGGTGTAGATTTTGAAATTTAATATATTTGGGATATTAGTAAAAATTTCGGTCATATGAGCGTCTTGATAAAGTCATGCTGTTAATATAATTTTGCTGTGATATTATTGTCAAACATATTAAAACAAAGATATTATTGTTAATTTTTTTTACAAAAATCGGAATAGACAAAAAAGGAGCGAGTCTATGGTACTATGCATATGGTTCGTAATACGGATCAATATTTTTGTTTTCAAAATTCTAACGGTCGATCCGAACCGTTCAACATGATCCCATATGAATATGTACTTGCAGACTGAATTTTATATTTTTTAGAATTTTTTTACTATTTTTTATGATAGGTAGAAAATAACTAGATCTGAATATTCTGAACCATCCAAAAATAGTGATTTTCTACCTATAAAAATAGTAAAAAATTCTAAAAAATAAAAAATTCGGTCTACAAGTAGGTACATATTTATATAAAAATCATGAACGGTTCGGATCAACAATTAGAATTTTGAAAACGAAAATATTAATTCATATTACGAGCCAAATTGTGATATGCAGAGTATTATAGATTCACTAAAAAGAAGAAGAAGGAAACTCTCTATCCAAAGATATCATAAATTTCTATAAATTTCTGATGCTAACAGCAAAACATTTATCGCTCGCATGAAAAGTTGCTAACAGCAAATAAAAAAGCAGTAAAATCTTGCCACAATAGATCCATACTAAAAGGAGGGGCAGGAATTAAACAAGTAGAGATTCTCTTATCACAATTTTGGGCGGTCATACGATTCTCTCACAAAATCCTTTTCTCTCTCTTACGGAGAGAGAGAGAGAGAGAGAGAGAGAGAGAGGTAGAGAGTAATCTAACGGTATAAAGTTTGATACTAGTTTGAGAGAGACAAATATAGGAATTATAGGAGCGCGCCGCAAAAAAACTCGTAGCTCGTGAATCAATCATAACTAGCATTTGATTTGCTCGCTAACAACTTGTTTGTTAGTGGATCGAGCTGCTAACAAGTCAACTTGTCACTAGTTCGGTTTAGAATTAATGAATTTGAGTTGGATCTAGCTTGCTCGCTCGCTGAATTTGTGAATTTGTATGAATTTGTGTGAATTTGATATGTATGAATTTATTTTGAAAACTATGTATGAATTTGGAGATTTGATATTTTGCTATGTATGAATTTTGTTGCAAATTTAATTTATGATAGTTGATTTGCTTAGTTGCACTTAAATTAAGAATACTGCTCAGGCTATGAAAATGAATATCTGAAATCAGAATCAGATTAGTTGTTTAAAAGTCAATCCAACAGCTTTTCTACCAAGGATTACAAAAAAAAAAAAACAATCCAACAGCTTAAACAGGAGCATAGGAACCCCAAAAATATTGCCCTTTGTCTCGCTCAATATAAGAATAAGAATAAGAATTATAATTTATATTATGTATATTAGCACGCTTATATATAGCAACATCTTAAATTAAATTGATCAAGTGTGACATAATTAATCTCCCACATCATGTTTTTTCCACAGATCAAGTGTGACATATAATTAAATTGATCCCATATTTTTTTCATTTTCACAATTTCTATATTTAAATATGATTTTGCTATAATTGTTTAGACTAAAATATCATAGGTACGGTAAAATTGATCCCACATTAGAGAACACGTGTTTTTGTCACTAGACTAAAGACAAATTAAAGAGGAATATATATGATCAATTGGCCTCCATTCATTTTGAAAATTGTTGTATTTTAACATGATTTTGCTATATCGTTTAGACTAAAATACTATGGGTATTGTAAAATTGATCTCATACTTTTTGTGAATTTTTTTATGATTAACTCTAAATGTGTGTTTGATCCTCATAACTTGAAAGTCTCTCGGTATCTTAATCATACTTTTTCATTTTGTCTCTATTCTTATGTGTTGGAAAGCTTAGAGGAAGAATTACTTAAGATATTTAACTTTTTTGTTATTTGATAATTATTTTGATGGTCATTACAATTGGCAAATAAGTTTATTGTAATTCTATCCTATCTCTATAGCTATAATTTTTTTTTTTTTGACAAACATCAAACATTAACAAAAGCAACAAATAGAAAAAAGTGAAAATTAAGAAATAGGTAAAAAGGAGCAAAAAAAAAATTCAATAGATCAAAGATTTATTATCTTAGAGCATTTAGCTTGAACAGCAACTGTACCGGTCGTACCGGGACAACTTGCATCAGCACCATAGGCCTTGGCTGAGACTGGCAACTTACAAAAGCTTTTTCCAGAGCAGAGCTGTGTGAGAGAGAGAGAGAGTTATAACCATAGAAGGAAAAATCGGAATCGGAATCGGGATCGGCCCCGTCCGATCCCGATCCGGATCGGAAAAATCGGTCGGGATCGGCCGAATCGGATCGGAAAATCGGACTTTTTTGCCAGAAGCTAGTTTATACTAAAAAAATTGAAAAAATTGATAAAAATAATTAAAATTTTTTATTACAATCAAATAATCCACTAATACAATATAATACAAGCATTAACAACTAAAAACATACTCTTTCAATCAAATTTGCTACAAATTTGTGAATTAGAATTAATATATATATAAATTAGTTGTGAGATTTAACAATAAAATTTGAATGTTGTAGTGGTAACTATCCAAGACCCAAACTTAAAAGTCACGGGATCGAATCCCACTTGATTCAAAATTTTTTTTGTTTCTTTATTAATATGCGTTTCGGCCGAAATTTGACTGGAACGGGCTGGAACGGGCCGAAATTTGACTGAAATGGGCTGAAATATGGCCGAAACGGCCGAAATTGGCCGAAATCTGCACTACCCGCGTAAATCGGCCTGGAATCGGATCGGCACCGTCCGATCCCGCTCCGGAACGGCCGATTTTGCCTTCTATGGTTATAACTCATACTAATGAGAAAAAAAAAGGAACGATCAACTAGTAAAGGTGAGATTTTTTTTGAACAACCTAAGTTTAGTGTGAGTTTGGGTTAAACTAAGATAATTATACAATTAAGGATTAGTTAAAGACAAAATATGCATAAATTGAGATTATTGAGATAGTATCAGTGTATCACATAACTAAAACGTTATACCTGCTCAATTAGTCTAATTTAACACCCTCATAATTTGACTCAATTTCAGAAAACAATATAGAAATAATTTACCTGCTCAGCTATAATCTTTGCATTAGGAGCATGACAACTACCAATGGTGAAATTTCCACAAAAGCCCTCAGGGTTTCCGAAGCTCGCAAAAACTATCTCTTCAACCACCATTTCATCTGGGCATGTCAATAGGGCTATCGGCTTTGCATCCTTTATCGTAGGGTTCCGTTGCCCCGAAACAAAGGTACAAATGTTGTTGCGGTCGACTGTAGTTATAAGAATGTTTTGAGGATTTCCGTCATGCTCCTCGAAAAGCACAAGGAGGTTTGCCTTCGGTTTCAGCAATGCACGCGGCACATGGTATCTAAGAGAAACAAAAAGGAAGGAATCAATAGTTGCTGGAGGGATGTAAAAAAGTTGCGCCGTGACCGGATACATCAAGGCATGGCACATGTGCCGGTCACGTGCATTGACCATTGTGACTATTTTTCGAAAAAATAGACACGACACGACAAATCACGCGAACCAGTGGTCACAGCACGGCACAGCACGTGGTCACGCGAATCACGTGTAATAAAAACCGTTAGATCTTGATATAATGGTGAATTTTGAATAAACTAACTTATATTATGAAAAAAAGTTAAACGTGACTAGTCATGGTTGGACACGACACTGGTCATGGCATGACTTACGTACCGTGACTATTCACGTGCCATTACGTGACTATTCACTGGTCATGGTGTGACTAGTCATGTTTGATCACGACACGACACGACACATAAAAATTTAACTTGGTCACGGCACGTCACGAAACGTCACGGCATGTATTTACATCCGTACTAAGATGCACCATTGGGAGGTCAGAGGATTACATATGTTATGCGACTTACAGTGATTGAGAAGGTTCACCGAGAGGAGAGAGGTACGAGACCCAATACCGGCCAATACACTCTCCATTGACCCATGCAAGGCCTTTTCCCATAGCACTAAGGTCAAGGGCAATAGGGTCATTTTCCTGAGGTGCATCAAAGTACCGCTGTGCAAAACAGAGAAAGTACAAAGAAAATAATCATTATTCAACCAAGTACAAACCAAAGAGTAGGAAACAAATTTTAAGCAAGAAAATATGATAGGATGCATAAAAAAGGTACTCAAATTGGCACAAGCACAGGTACCTAATGGCCGGTAAATAAGGTAGTGATCCTGATTGAAACAGCACCCAAATCAGGTATATATGTAACCTAGTATAATTGAGACAATAATCTTTTATCTTATTTTATATGAATATGAAAGTTTCATACTTTGTACCATGTGATTGGTATCCTGCTCCTAGCCCTTGTCCACTTTACATAATTCCCCCCATTGTCTGTAAAAATCTCCTTCTCTCCAAATAGTCCAACCTGTTAACCAGGTCAAAAAAAAAATATATATATAAGTGAACAACATATGGAATCAAGCAAAACTCGTAAAATTCTTCAACAGAGCTGACATCGATCAAATTTGAAAAGTTTTAAGGCCTTAAATGCAAAACCGTCCGACCTCATAACCCCAGGCATTGGACGAGAGATCTATGACAGCACCACCGTCGAGACCTCGTATAGAGATTTTATGGATTCCAGCCGATCTACGCTCCAGATAAGCTCCACTATCCTACATTGAAGAAATGCAAAATTATAGTAATATGTGGGTATATAATATAGTTGTTATATAGAGATATTGTATATAGCTATCTTGTGTACTATATAGAGATATTGTATGTAGTAACTAGCCAGAGGTGTTGTACATACTTTTTAATTTTAATATAATTGTTACCGGACGACTAGTCGTTAATCTTAAAAAAAAATTATATATATATGTGGGTATTTAGACAAAAATGGTAGATGCTATAAAAGGCTAAGCAGAGCAATGACAAAACTATTTGGTTTACGGTAAAAAATTACCGGTAATCCAACCATCAATCCGAGAAGAGAGATGTGATTGAGCCCCGGTATTAGCTGTATGGTCTTTTCAAACTCAAACATTTTTTGCATCTTGCTCCCATGACCGGTACCTGTTAAGCGTTTTCAAAAGTCACATATATTGAGAAATGTGTGCAATAATTTTTTTTTTTGTTCAGACAGGTTATACCCTTTTAAATGTGATTTACCAATGTAAATGCCATTGACAAAGGCATGCAAAGCATGGCCAAGACTTGAGATGTGAAGAACTGCCCATTCTTCCCCTTCTAATGTAAATCTACAATATATATATTAGAATCAAACAAAAGTATCACTGGAAAAGCTAGCTGGTTTATGTATATGTTACTGGAGAGAGAAGATTATGAGAAACTGAAGTAAACAACTTCTGGTACCTGGTGGTGTACCAGAGGTAATCAGTTGTATCTTTTGTCATGTTGTAGAGCTCTAAAAGCTCATTTGCATGTAATGAAGTACGTTCAAAATTGGGTACACTCTCTTGGTACATCTGCCATTTGTTGTTAATGTATGTCTCATTCGCGGTATGGTAACTTCTCGCACTTTGCTGAGCGAATACCTATCCCACATGGCCACATATATATAACAAGTTATTGGATTATAGAATATAATTCATGTTTTTTAAATCTCCAAACTAAACTAGTTTTGATAAAATTGTTGTAAATTAGGGATCCCTATCTCAACCTTTGCCAATAGAAAAGGATCAATATGAAATTGGACAAATAAATAACCCCCTAATTGAGAAACAAGTTTGCAAAATTTTCATGAAGAACCAAACATTTGGTGAGTTCATACCCGTCGTGTATTGAATGCAACACTCTTGCAATCTGGTAGTATGCTAATAGAGTGACGTTGCAAAAAATAGTTAAATCCTCTGAAATTTACAGTCGCATCTATTTTAATATCGAGATTTGCAAGGAAGGCCACGCATGTATTATTCTCTTTGATCTCATAAATCCTGGCCTGGGAACACAGATAATCACAAGTTCAGGATCAATAAAAAAAAAAAAAACTATTTTGTAAGTTACTTTTAAGTAGATGTCTAAAATATTAAAATTCTACCTCAAGATTTTCACCAAGGCTTTGTACCGACGAAGAACCCCATAGCAACTCATTTCGGCACCGTCTCAATGCATAGTGTAGATATCTCAAATGGCCCCAGTTGGGCTCCCTTCTTAAACCTATGCATATTATGTTAATGAAAATTGGCAATGTACTTTTGAATTAATATTTGGCACTTGTGAACATTTTTCATATATAGGTCAATATTATTAATTTATGCATACAACATGCTCAATCAGTATACTATTTTTTTATTGAAGCAGATTCAATCAGTATATTAGAACTGCTATAATCAAAATCACCTCTTTAATTATTTCATACTCCTTCAATTTAGCCCACTTGCAAATTATGTAAAGTTAATATATATTTAGTACCATATTCATCAAGGGGAGCCTCATCATAATATTGAGTCAGCACAAAAGAAGCACCCGTACGGCCAAAATTTGTTCCTCCATGATACTAAAAATGTTATTTCAAATGAAAACCTCAAGTAAATTCTTTATTACTTGATTGTTGATCTTTGATCACCAATTAATTTGTAATGTGCTTCCTTGGAAAATCAAACAACACAAGTACCATATAATAGTTTGCTAGTGTGCCGCCTTTTGAGAAAAACCGCGCCACTGAGAAAGCGAGGTCATGTACGGGTCTTTGAGATGGCGCATCACCAAATATTCGAAACCTTGTCATCAAAATATTTTTATTACTGGTTAGCTTATTACTCAAGTTTTAAGGAGTTTGCCAGTATTCTATGTACACATTTAATTTCACGAGGTAATTAGTGCTAATTGCTATTTCTGTTATTAGTTGAAAAGTAAAATATTTATGTAGACCATAATCATGAGTTTGTTCATTTGATTATTATATCAAAGAGAGACATATTTAAAATATGGCACAACTGTAAGTTTAGACTTTAAGAGATAATATATATAGCTATGAACAAATCAAATGGAGGTTACCTAGCTGTCCAATTTTCAGTCCAAAGGAAGGGTTTCTTTCCACCTTTCGGGCCGTTGTATGTGTCCCCACAATTTAATCCATTACATGTAGGAATCTACATTTTCAAGCCATAAAAAAATCAACCTCAGTACGAAGGACCTTTGAAAACATCAGAGAACTTGAATTGAAAGAAGAAGAAGAAGAGGAGAGAGAGAAAAGTGACATCTAAATCTTATTCATTGTTTTTCATACTCAGTTACAACGATACATAGAGCTATTTATAACAACCAGAAGTTAAGTCATAAATTAAATATCGTTTCTTCTAAGTCACCGTTTAGAAGAATGCATTACCGACATCTAATTGCCAAATCGGCCAATATTTGGATAAAGCAAGGCTGACAACCATGCGAATTGTCATCGGTTTAATAACAGGGCTAAATATTTCATGATAATCAACCTCTTGCTCTTGATTGTACCCCATGGAAACCAAACACACCTTGTAACAGTCTATACTGACATTCGATTTCTTTTTTTTAATTCGAAAACCAATTTGCAACAATGTCATTTAATCCCAAGTGATTAGTCAATAGCCTCTATAATAGTTGGATAATATGTTATTCTATCCAAGAGGAATAACATATTTCAATGAAACAGAAAGCACCAACTAATTTTTCATATTGAGTTTGATGGCTAAGCAAGTTTTTCTTTTGTGAGGGTTAGTGGCCAATAGCCTACTAACAAATATATTGAATAAGAAAATATTTACAAGGTAATTAACATCTGGCACCTGCTTCTATAGTAAACCTACTCTACCAGGTAACGCCAGACATCAAGTGTTCCTACACCCCTATTTTAATTTTAATTCCTCCAAAGAAGACTGTACATTTGTAGATCACTCCTGGGCATGTCTAATCTCCTCAAACACCGCACGTCATACTCTCAGGCTAGCCGCCCGCAAGTTTCCGATGTTCAATTTTGTGCGGACAATGTTTTTGATATATCTACTTTATGTTCTTTAATGGTTTATGTTCATACATGTTTGAATTTATTTTCTTTTTGTGATGATTTATGTCGGTATATGTAGATGCTGAGTTTGGATTTCAAGCGCCGGGTCCATCGTAACCACCATTACCTTTGTATCACCTCTTCATCTGCATTATCCTCTTCTCTCTCTCTCTTCTTTGGGGTAAATATATTGACAGAGCAGTTTATGCTTCATGCAGCGCACGAGAAATAGAGTTAAAACAGTGCTGCATGAAGCAAATACTACTCTGTCAATATCTTGACCCCTTCTTTGTACAAAGCTCCCTCAATAATCAATTAATCACCAATTCACCAACAGAAATAAAATTTTGGGCTGGACTAAATTTGGGCTGAGAAAACTGGGACCCAAATATGCGATGAATATCAGTGTGAATATTTACCAGTGTAAGTTTATGTTATAAGTTATAACAACTTGTTGAATTAAGAAATGCTTACAACTGAACCAGGAGCATCTTCTTGTTTGCAGAGAATCCACGGTACACCGGTTCTTAAACCAAGCGCCATTTTTGCTGCCCATTGTATATACCTTGTTCCGGCCTCTCGAAACACCGGCGCCACCGTTTTATATTCATTTTCTATCTACCTCGCAAAATAGATGTAAAAAAAATTAACAATGAGACAAAATAAGTACAATATCATCGATAAAAATAGATCAAACCTGTGATAAGATAATAGGACCTCCTTGCGAGGCAAAGAGCTTCTCTTTCTTCATCATTTGTACAATCTTTGTTGCAAATCTCTTCATATAGTACTGGTAAAATGTTAAACATGAATACTGATCAGTCATAATTTTAAGTATAGGAAGGATGACAGAAACAATCAAACAAAGTAAAAAAAAAAATATAAATCATTGATGAAAGTATATTTTGCTAATTAGAATGTGTTTCAAAATTTTGGTTTGATGTGCAAAGTGAGGAACGGGCAAGTGTTATGTACCTTAAATGGCTCGTTGTCGGTACGGAAGGTGATATTTGGTACCTCTCTAAGCCAGTATGGTAATCCTCTGAAGAAAAGTATAAAGCAAAACAATTAAATAACACAAAATAGAGTGCCTATTTAATGTGTGGGAAAAAGAAGGAATTCGAGAAAATATGAGAAATAATTTTCTAGGGTTAATTTTTATTGCATTTTTTGACAAAAAAAAATGGTGAAAACAATGTGAAGTAAAAATGGACTACTTTCTTTTATTTTTTTATTTTATCAACAAATCAAATAACATTGATCCTGAAAATTTTTGCTACTTTCCTCTATTTTCTTTCATTTTCTAACATATCAAACGAGCCAACTGGATTTGAATATCTACATTCACTGAAATTAAAACTTACAGTAAATTTGGTTTCTATGAAACATGAGTCCCATATTTTCACTATGAAAACTTCTAAAAACCAAAAATTGTGCTAGGTACTTCATTTTGGAATCTGTGGTCACCTTTGCTCTGAAGAATGAATTTAATGTGCTAATCTGACTATTATCTTTATATGAAATGAACTAACATTTAATCCAATTTTGGTTTTATTAAACCATGAGTTCAATGCGAAAGAAAAATTGTTTCAGCTTCAAACTGTCAAAAAGTTGTTAAGGAAAGTCCAATTTAGGACCCAAACCCACCTAGGATCCATTTGTGAAATGCATGGAAAAATTATTTCAAACCCAAAACAAATTGTATCCAAATAGCCCACTATCTATTGTAGTTTTTAGATCAGGACCAAATTCATTGTGAAAATAAATAGTGGTATTTGGACCCAACCAGATCCATTGGCACTTGTAGTTCATGTTTGTTTCAAGTTATTTCTCACTTAAGTTGTCAAACAAGTATAATTTATGGTGATTTAAGATGGAGTAAGTTTAAAGTTAAGACGGAATAAGTTTAAAGGGCCATAGAGAAGAGTTTATTTTTCAATTTTTCTCTTTCTCTTTGATTAACTAACAAGCTTCCAACAAAACAAAAATAACACAAGTCACCTTAACTTATATGTCTATATAAAACTTAATTTGTGTTATTTATTAAATTCAAATGATGGTATTAAATTGCATGAGCAGAAGGGCAAATTGGGATATATACCCATGATTCCATTCAGCTTGGATAAAGGGACCAATCCTTAGCGTTGCATACATGTTGTGTTCTTGAATTAACTTGACAAATCTCACCAAATCATACCTTCCTTCAAAATTATACTACAATATCAAGTAGAATTTTTTTTCTTATTTAGATGTAAATGTAGCGTTACAAAGAAATTATATGATGTATAATAGCTATGTATATATTACCTGGCGAGGCCTAGGCTCATGAGCATTCCAAAAGACATAAGTTTGTATCACATTTAAACCCCCTTTCTTTGCATTTTTCACAAGATCCGGCCACATCTGGCTCAAAGAAGAAATTGTATTCAATTAATGTTTTTTTTTTGTCAAATTATATATATAACAATTAATGTTTTTTTCCTAAAGAGAGAACAAATCAAAATGAGAAAAATTCAATTATTTAGCATTTAAAAGATGTTAGTTCAATTGGTAAAATGTAAAACCTCAGGGGTGCTTCGCGGATAATGGATTGAACCCGAAAAAAAGAGCTGCCTCTGCCCGTTAACAATCAGTGATCGTCGATCATAGGTCACACCGGTGACATTACTACCAGTGCCACACACAGAAATAACCATAATAAAAAATATTAAGAAAACTAAAATTGAAGTCTGAGACTCCATAGGTACACAGTACACTGTACCAATTGAATTGTTCTTCCTGGCTTTTGATGCCTGTACTGGTATGAAAAAATTGCACACAATAAAATGAGAATTCAATATCCGTTCCAGTATAACAAATGGCATATGATATAATAAAATATATCACTAAATTTTGAAGAAGAAGAAAGAGGAGGATAGAATGCTTTTGTGCTGATGTAACTACTTTGATAGGAGTTGTTTTGTTGCCTGAAACGGGTGCTAGTACACCGCTGATTCTATCATTTCGAATATCTCCTTTGATTAAGAAAGGTGTTCGAAGACCAAGTTCAGGCAAGTCATTCTATCATTAATTATTTATAGGGAGTTATCTGAAAGAAGGAATTTGTAGTCAATTTTTGGGATATATAATTATATAAATAAATACATGGAGGGATTGGGGGGAATACCTAAATGTAGCATATTCTTAAAGAGGCGAATAGCTTCTTTTAATAGGTAGGCCATTGCATGAATTAACCGTAGATATATAATTGTGGAATAAGTGACAATAATGCTCCTATCCGGGATAATGTTAAAACTCAAAATATAATAGTTATAAAACCTGTCATAATTTTTCACAGAATTTTTATTTATCTCAATCAATCGAAGTTGTCATAGTTATAAAATAAATTGAGAATGGTTCAAATGCCTCGTGTCTTTTATGTCTTATTGCGTCTCATATTTTTTTTTTTTTCATTTTCAAATTCAAATAGTCAATCCAAACCGATAAACATGATATCCATATTAAAATATGTTCGGATATCAAATTTTATATTTTTCAGAAAATTGTTTTACTATTTTTTAGATAGCTATAAAATCATTGTTTTTAGATGGTCTAGAAACGAAGATTTTGTACCTATCTAAAAGAATAATAAATAATTTCTAAAAAAATATATAAAATTTGGTCTCCTAACTATGGGTGCAAATGGATCGGATAATATCCGACCGTATCCGGATCCGTATCCAAAAATTTGACACGGATATCTGATATTCGAATATCCGTGCAGATACGGATACGGATATGGTTTCGAATTTTAATTATCCGTATCAGAATAGTAGATATATATCATATAGTTTAATATATATTATTAAAATATTTATCTATATATCTACGGATATTCTATATCAGATCCGTATCCATACATATCCGTATAATATCCGATTCGTATCTGTATCCGAAAAATAAAAGCGGATACGGATATGGTTTTACCACTATTCGATCCGTATCCGATCCGTTTGCACCCCTACTCCTAACACACTTTAATATGAAAATCATGTTAATCAGTTCGGATCGATTATTTAAACTTTAAAAATAAAAATAAAACATATGATGTACAATGAAACATAGAAAGACGAGATATTTGAACCATATGATCAAAATAGTACCGATGTCATTATCAACAACGGCGAACATTGTCTGTATATGTTTCGAGGAAAAAAGTTGATTCTATTTTTTTATTTTGGTGGACAAATATATAATATTTTTATAAGGAATGAGAGTGCCCTCATTTTATTGATAATAGTTGCTATTACATAAGACATGTAGAAAAAAAAAAATGGACCGTTTATTTCTAAATAAGTATGGGATTGAGTTTGATGAGTCCGCATCGTCTGCATTAACTCAAAGGAGTATCTTTTGAGTTAACGCATCTCTCTCGTCTGATTTTAAACGGAGTCAATCCAGCTATATTCTATAATTCAGAGAACCCTTTAATATTAGTGTAGATCTAATTCACACGAATCGGAAAGCAAATCAGACGGCTAGATATATTAACCAAAAGATTCTTTTTTTAGTTAATGCATAGGATACGAATTCGAGTTTGATTCGGCTGAAAGTATATCGGAACCGTAACTTATGCAGTACCTTAGACAATACGGACTCGGGATATGGATTCGTAGGAAACAGGCCTTATTTGCAATACCGGCCCACGAAAAAATGGGCCATGCTTGTCTAGTCTTCCTGCAGAAAATTTTACATTGGGCTATAAAGTTCGAATACCAAGCTCGCCAATATTTATTTGGGCCCATGATATTTTTTAATATCCAAAAATGTTTGTAAAAAATAGAAAAGTTTGTTAAATAACAAATTTAGCTCTTGAATGTTTAAATAAAACAATTGAATGTAAGGATTAAAATGAAAATTTAGATTAAATGACAAAAATAAGCTTAGTCCTAAGCTGTAAAAATTTTCTAGGTGAATTTTTTTTTTTCAATTCACCATTAAATATCAAATTTAAATCCAACAACAAACTAACATTTACTAATATTCTCTAGCTTCGTCCTTTTCCCGTTGGACAAAAAATTATACTCACTATTTCTCTCTAATTTCTTTTTTTTTTTCTTTTGTTTAAAGAAGAATTACACCTTTTTTGGTGACACATCATGACACCGTTTTTTTTATAGGTCAATTTTGTGATTTCAAAATCCAAATAGTCGATCCGAACCGTTCAACATGATGGATATATTAAAATGTGCTTGGAGATCAAATTTTACATTTTTTTTAAATTTTTTTACTATTTATTAAGATGGTTACAAAATCGCTGTTTTTCAATGATCTGAAAACAACGATTTTGTAACCATATTAATAAATAGTAAACAAATTCAAAAAAATGTAAAATTCGATCTCCAAGCACATTTTAATATATCCATCATGTTGAATGGTTTGAATCGACTATTTGGACTTTGAAAATGGTAGGTGTCAAAGTGTGTCACCAAAAAAGGTGTAACTTGATCCCTCCTCTTTTTTTTAATAAGGTAAAGCTATTTTTTTATTTGAAATTTTGTAAAAGGAAAAAAAAATATATAAAAAATTAGAAAAATGTAGAATGTGTTAAAGGCCTCTAGAAACATGATGATATTTTCAAGTTTTTAAATTCACCTATGCTTAAATCTTTCTAAGTTTGATTCTTGAAGTGAAGTGAAGTAAGAAGATCTTTCTAAGGTATCTAGATATATGCCTTTGCCACTAGATCAAAACGGTTATGCTAAAATCTTTACATCACTTCATCGAGAATCGAACTTGAAAAGATTTAAAAATGGTAATGATGATCATCAAGGTTTCAAACCTATGATTCTGCATGAACTCATGACGTTGTGAGAGGTCATGGGTTCATGCAGAATCATAGGTTCGTAATCTTGATGATCATCATAATCATTTTTAATTCATTTTGAGTTCAATTCTTGATGAAGTGATGTAAAGATTTTAACATAACAGTTTTGACTTCATGTAGAATCATGTGCATAGCTGTTTATTATTACTACTACTATTATTATTATTATGATGATGATAACATAGGCGAGGCTACATGGAGACAGGGGTAGGCACTTGCCTACCCCTGTAATTTTTTTTTTATGGACTGGGCTTAGTTATTGGGTTGCCTACCCCCGAATTGTGGGCTTGCCTACCCCTGCCAGAGCCCAAAGCCCATAGGCCATAACCCAGTTGAAAAAAAAAGGTTTTTGCTAGATCCAGAGGCAGAGAGGCTAGAGCCAGAGCGACGCGAAGAAAAGAAAACGACTCTCCGACTCTGCTCCGCCAGAGCAAGCTGTCAGAGGTCTACGCGATGCGAGAAAAGCGGAGTCCGCACAGCCGCACTGGTGCTCGAGAGGAAGGTTGGAGTCTTGGAGAAGGCGCCAGCCAACCTTGATACCCGATCAGATCAACCCTCGCTGAAAATCAGAGCAAATCTGGGTAATCCTCAATCCTTGGTTTTATTTGTGTGCCTTGTAATGGCATAGGAGCCGAGCTCCTCTCTGTTTGAATTGCTTGAAACTCGTGAATTTGAAATGTTGAACCGAGCCGTTGAACCCTTTGAAATTGTTGTTGTGAAATCAATTGTTGAATTGAGCCCCTTTGCTTGCTGTTTTTTTCTTGCTCGGGTTTGTATCTGATTGTTCTTTGGAAATTCTTGAATTGTTGATGTGTTAATAATAGGAACTGATTTGTAAAATATCCCTTGCCTTGCCTTACCATAATTGTTTAAATTACTTGAATAGTTTGAATTGTTTAAATGACAACTAAGCTCATTTAAATTGTTTGAATTGAATCCGAATACGAATCCAAACCCGTTAATTTATTCGAACCTGAATCCGATTTTTGCCTATCCCTAGCTCAAATCCTAGCTAGCCTCGCCACTAGATGATGATGGTGATGACGATGATGATGATGAAAGAGTTTCGGTCTATTTCTGTATTCTTTTATATGCTATTTGTGAGAATTGAATCTGTTATCTAAAGAAAAACGAAGAACTTGTGTCACTGAACTAAGTTTGTGGTTTTTCTATGCAATGCTATTTTGGTTCTAAAATAATATGCATGTGTGCTGCATGAAATCAAAATTGGCTCTCTTAAAATCTTTATATCTTGATGAACATGTATTGTACAACCCATCTAACAGAATCCATGAGCTGTTTTCAACCTGCCCCTCGAGAATTAAATTAATTTGCAGCCGTTAATTGTGTCGTGGAAGATAAGGTAGCTTTTCAGGTTGCCAAAGGCCATTCTATCTTGTTTTCTCTCTTATTTCATTTCAATGAAAGTCATCAACAAAGGAAGGATATAATACAATATAACAAAAAAAAAAAAAATTTTAAAAATTGCCATGCGGAAGTGATGCGGCATTTGATCTTTAGAATTGATCCAAACATCGTTGACTTATCTTGAGGTGTAATTAAGAACTAATGACAAAAATTAAAAAAATCACACACGAGGGAAACAGTTTGTGCAATTTTGAATTCAACCACACTGCCCAGGTCATGTAGATTAAAATAACTCATGGATAGCTTATGTCACTGATTAATCACAAAAGAAAAGAAAAAAAAATTGAGCATAACATTTGAAGATCTTAAATTCTTTAACAAAAAAATAAAATTAAGGAAACAAAAAATTAGATCAAGGACAGGAGTATGTATTATCCTTTAATTTTTTTTAATCTTTACAAATTAAAAATATAATTATTAAATTTCTAATAAAAAATTACATATTTATCTCAATTTTGTGGTTCTGCCCTGAATTAGATCATTCATAAATAAAAAAGGCATATACATAAGACTAAGAATTTTTTTTATAAACCGTAATTAAAAAATTGATTTTCAGGAAACCAACATGATTATTTTTTTTTTTACAAAAATTATAAGAACCGAAATGTCATTTCGGTCCCGGAAATTTTTTTTGTTTTTTTTTAACCGAAATGACATTTCGGTCCGGTCCCATTTTTGAATTTTTTGTGGTACTTTTTCACAAGTTTTCATATGAGCCGTCGCAGAAAATCCAAAAAAGGGACCGGACCGAAATGTCATTTCAGTTCTTATGATTTTTGTAAAAAAAAAAGTAATCATTGTTGGTTTTGTAAAAATATTTTTCTTTTAATTATGGTTTATAAAAAAAATTCTAAGACTAAGCTAAAGCATATCCAGTGAGAGGCATATACGTGTGAAAAGCATTATCCAATCACCTTTACTTGAGTGAAAATTCATCCCAACAATACAATATAGTTTGCTAGCTAGGTAGAAATGATGTGGCATATGATCTCTGAGCTTGATCCTAAACCCTAAACAGTGGGGGCATTTGTGAATTCAAACCCAATATATAACCACGTGCATAGGTAATGTAGATTAAAATATTAACTCATGGATAGTTTATGGCAGTTACTAATAACAAAAAAAAAGACAAAAATTAAGAGTAAAATTTGAAGATTGTAAGGTGATGTTTGACTGCTGCTTAAATTTAAATTTAGCTAGGGAGGATTAAATTTAGTATTTCATCTTACTTTTTGTTTGTTTGTTTTGTTTTGTTTTACATCTTATTTAACAGTTTAAGTCATGACTTATATAAATTAATATGTCTGAAGAGTATGATATTGGAAAATGAATATCTGTCTATGATAATAGATTCTATATAAATGGAGTTAAATATAGAGTAAATTAATTTACCGGAAGTAGTTTAATTTACTCAGCCATTACTGGATCTTATTCTTCATAATTTACTCTTTGCTGACTACTTAATTAAATGTGAAGTAAAAGATTTATTCCACTTCTTACTCCATAATTAAATATGAGAAATAAATTTGTTGTTGTTTCCAAAGAATATTAGGAATCTGTTATTCTGATCTCAGCCATTGATCTTTGTTGACATTGATGTATAAAAAAAACTTATTTTTTTGAGATTCGTACATGAAAAAAATTTAAACAGTTAAAATCGGAATAACAGTTTCTTGCTATCCTTGAGAATTAAATTTTTTTTGAAAGAAACAAAGAATAACATTAATTTCCTCAAAGAATTACAATTTTTTTAAAGAAACAAAGAATTAAAAATTAGGAGATTTTTTTCTCGTCAGTACTAAAACACTATATTAATTAAGATGATATATATATGACTTTGCGAAATTAGACCTTTCATAAATAAAAAGTGTAAAACAATATTTAGACCATTTTAGTTGACGAAATCAATTGCAATTTTGAACTAAGCAAAATGCGTAAGACTGAGCTAAAAGCATATAATACCAATTGCAATTTAGACCATTTTTAGGTCGTTCAAGTTTAATGTTTTAATATACCAATAATTTAACTTTTAATATACGTAAGACTGAGCTAAAAGCATATCCGGTCGAAGGCACATATTTGTGAAAAGCATTATCCAATCGGAATGAGAGTAGGTCCGATGCCCATCGGACCTACCTTGGTTCGATGGATGTGATGACCATCCGATTTGCATCAAGATTCGTGTGCTCTGCATCAAAATCAGTGCAAGTCTTATCAGTTTCCGTGCGCATAGATCTTGATGCTAATTGTATGGTGATAGAGCTAATTGAACCTAACTGTAGGTCCGATGCCCATCGGACCTACTCCTATCTCTATCCAATCACCTCAATTGAGTGAAAATTAAAAAAAGAGGAAACAAACAAAATGCGAAAGGACTAGGGGTGTAAACGGAGCGGATTCAGAGCGGATAATGCCGATACCAAATCCGTATCTGTTTTTCAATGAGCGGATACGGATACGGATACGGATAGTAAACGAATATCAAAATTCAAAACCAAATCCGTCTTAAACGGATACGAATACGGAGCGGATAATCCATGGATAATTGTCGGATAATTGAGTTATATGAACTTTAAGTACAAATACTAAATTAAAAAAATTAAAAACAATTAAGAAAAACAAAAGTAAATTAAAAAAAATGTAAAGAAATGGAGAAGATATAGGAATGGAGAGGAGTTAGGGAATATTAATCGTTGAAATTCAAGTTACAGCGAAGCGGAGAAGTTAAAATTTCGGATCCGGATAGTGCGGATATCCGCTCCGTTTATATTTTCAAAAAATTATCCGTATCCGTATCCGCATCAAATTTTCCTATGCAAAAATTATCCGTATCCGTATCCGTAATATTCGTATCCGTTTAAATTCAGATACGGATAATAAGCGGATTCGGAGCAGATATCCGTCCGGATATCCATATCCGTTTACGCCCCTAGAAAGGACGTCAAAACCATTAAACTACAGTTTTTTTTTTTCCCAAGTAGTGAGGATTTTTATCCAATTACATGTATCCACGTGGGTTTTAACTCGTATGACTTTTAAGAAAAGTCATTCTCACGAGGTTACAAAAGAAGGAAAAACGTAAACGTTATATGATGTGATTATCAAATCGTGATTTGGCCACGTTACGTAACTAAAATTTATTTATATGTGACGTGATTAAATTAGTGACATAATTATATGTGATGTGACTGATTGTGTTTAATTAGTATATTCAAATTTAAGTTAGTTCAAAGAAAATAATAACAAAATGTATAAAAAAAATAAAAAACTATTACAAAATAATTATAATTAAGAAATAATGTATAAAAAATTAGTTACGTAACGTGTCACATGACGTGACGTGACGTGACGTTACTAAGATGGCAGAGGATAGTCACATCATGTGAATATTCACGTCATGTGATCGATACACATGAGGTGATGTATCTATGAGTTGTATGCAATTTTCTAAGTATTTTGTTTGACATAATTTGCAAAACATACATTAGTTGAATTTAACCATTTACATGATTAAGTGAGTTTGTAAGTTCAAGACCTTAATTGCAAGATTAATATGAAGAACCAAGGTTCATGAAGATCTTAATTGCAAGACTAATTTGAAGAACTGAAGAAATCAACAAGACTTTACGAAGCTATATATTTGTAATAATCAAATATAAAAGTAAAATATATTTGAGATTGTTGATTTATGTGGAGCAACCGTTTGGAACGAAACTATTCGTGTGGAACAAATTAAATCATAAAATTATAGAGAGTTCCAGTTTGGTTCCATCCAGAACGATTGTGATCCGTTGGAACGCTTATCAAGTAAATTGTGGAATAAATTGTACTAACCGTCCTGAATGAACATAGACGTTCACATGGTTAATATTAGTTTAATAATGAGTTATCTCACTTCTGTCCAAACGAATCTGGCAAATCTGGAGCCCCCACTATAAAATGAGTTATCTCACTTCAGATTTGACCAAGTTAGTTGCCTCCCACATTCAAAAAATATGTATTGTGCATTCTTGAAAGCTTCTATTGTTGAGTGAGCTAAACTTTAATATCTTCACAACACTCTCAAATCCACTCGACTTATCTTCTTTTAGATATAGTTTAGTGTCTAGAATTTAGTTCTAGAACCTTCTCATCTTTAGTGTAGAGATCTACTTAGTGCTCCAATTCGAATAACTAGTGACTTCTCTACTTGTAGGGCATTAAGGGGCTCACTAGCTCGAGCGTCTTTCGCTCACATATATCCATATGTGCGATGATTCTCTTTGTCGGGACTCTTCAACTCGAGATTCTAGGCTCACCTTGTACACGAGTTAGACCTTGACTTCCCACCTTTGTTAGGTGCCGACGAGGTTGCTCTACCTCGAAGACGTAGACATTTTACACCGAACTCCGTTATTATCTTACGTGTCAAATTTCTCTAACTCTACTCTATTTATTTTTATTTGTACACGCTTGTTTGTTATTTGTTTGACTTGTTAGTTTAGAGAGTATAACCAAAAAACGTTAAAGTGCTTTAAGACTCCCTATTCACGCCCTCTAGATGCCGTTAGAGACTACAGTACCGTGACATGACTAATAACGGCGTGACTAATTTTTTATTCCAATTTGAACTATATATTAGATCATTTAGCTCTTTTTTTCGTTTTTTTTTCCAAAAAAAAAAAAAAATAGTCCATGCTAACATCTACAGGGGACAATTAAAAATCGTACATACTAAATATTTGCTTCATTTACTGTAGTACCTCACTATATAAAGTTGTATTGGGACCGTTCTTTACAAATTTTAAAGTTGTCTGCCCTCTATAAACATTTTTATGCATGAAATTATACGGTTTTAAGTGACTATATATTATTTTTTCCTTAGCATAAAATGAGGATTAATGAATATTCAAAATCATCTATTGTAACATGGACTGCATCTATATTTATTGCCTTTTTTTGTAATAGAAACTTTTATCATATTTTTCGAGATATTAGTGTGTTTGATATATTTAATTACTTTTTTAGTAAAAGTTTTGGAGGTGAATCCATCGAACTATTTAATATCTATAAGAAATTTGTCATTGTATTTCAAATTTGTAACTTTTCACATAAAGAATGTATAACAAGAATGAGATAGTATCTGCGAGGAATACTGTCGGTATACTCTCACGGATACGTACCCACGTTGCTACTAGAAAAAGAAAAAACATCTTTCTGCCAGTATACTCTTGAGGATACTGTTCCATTCTTATCATTACCTTTGCAATTGCAATAAGATGAAGGCCGGTTCTCAAATATATTTATTAATTTTTGTTAGACTTTGTGCAATGATGACCTGTAATTAGGTCATTTTAAACGAGCTATGATTTGTCCTGTGATGTATCATGTCTGGAGTAGTTTAATTATCCCGTCCAAAATATCTTCATTTCATTTTAAATGAGCTATGATTTGTCTTAATTGTGATGTATGATTTGACTTGTTCGGCAACACGATTAAGAAACTAAGAACTTCACTAAGGAATTTTAGTACCAGACATTTTATGAACTACGTACCCTATCTATCTTTTGAAAACAACAAACAAAATGCATAATTAACCCACCTGATTTGATCACATCATGTCATGGTATGCGACTAAATTTTTTTTTTCACGTGATGTGATCAAAATCGTATATGATAGTCACGCTGAGCCTTAAAAAATAAAAGAAAAGAAACACCTGATCTTTAAGTTTTTTCACCAACCTTAGAAAAGAAAACTTCTGAGTCAAACCTTAAATCAAATTGATCTTTAAGATTTATGTTAAATCAAAATCAAGATTATATGCATCCTTTGTTTATTAGATATGTGGTAGATTAAATATGAATCAATTTAAAAATTAATTACACATCAGATCTTTCTAAACTTGTAATAGAGAATAATATCTATTAAAATAAAACTTTGCCTCTACTATGCCTTCATTTTTAAAAACTTTAATAACTCAAAATTTAAAACTTAAAAATTAAAATAAAACCGTTAGATGTAATCTATGTTATTTTCTCTATGTGCTCATAAAAAATTATCACATTTCAATTTTGTTTTTATGTGAATCAATAAGTTGAAAAATCAACGTCTAGAAATTGTCCACATTAGCACGTTTTTTACAAGCTCTTGATGACAACCAAAACAAAATTGAAATGTCATAATTTTTTACACGTGCATAGATAAAATGATATAGATCATATCCAATGGTTTTATTTTGACTTTTAAGTTATTAAATTTTAAAAAAATGAAAGCATAATGAAGGCATTTGAACCCTTCTCTCTTTCTAAACTTATAATAGAGAATAATATCTACAATTTTAATGATAGATGCTAAGTTGCTAACCTTTACATCTATCAATCCAGTTGTAGCTTACAATAAGTGGTCGTTATTTTAAAAAGTTTGTTATCCATCTAGGTGACTACGTACGATGCTATTAATTAATAATTAGAAGCTCCGGATGGAATAAGGAATTAAGGATCAAACTTCAAAGGCATAGTCAAGGTCCTCCACATCGGATCATAGTTGGTTTTACAGCCATGTCTAGACTGAAACTTTGGTTTGGTCCTTATCATTTTTGAAGAAAAATAAATTATTATTCCGTTTCTTGAAAAAAATAATTTTTTATTTTTCAAAAATAAAAATCAACCTTTTTCATAATAAGTGAGCATATTCAAGATATATTCTTTGTATGACAACGCATGCATGCTTGTTGCCAGGTGCCACCTTTAACTAACAAGCTGGTCGGCTTATCTCTATCTGACCTCGAATAAACTAACATATTTTACTTTATGATATGATAAGAGGCATTTCTAAATTCTTTGACCTCATTTAATTGTATGGTAATCCTCAATTTTATATTTCCTTTTAGTTAAAGGTCCGAGATTGACAAATAGGATAAAGTGGGGTTTGGTACAAATTAATTATGATCATATAAAATTTTAAAAAGTAACGATCAAATAATTTTTATATTATATGTCATAATTGTTAAGTCAAGGAAAAAAATTGGACCCATACCCATATAAAAATAGATCTGATGGTCCTAATTTTTTTTTATTTTTTTAACAATTTAACCTATTTTAAAAAAAAGACCCGTTAATTTGTACGGACTGGACCGGACCTTAGACTAAACCAGACCGTGTGAATCCGGACCATTGTCCAATATCAAAACGTTTGTTCCTGGGCTCAGGAACAAACGGTTCCGTTCTCCAATTTCCGAAGTTCAAACAACAAATCCAAACCGTTAGATGTTCAATCTATATTAAAATGTGCTTGGAGACCAAATTTTACATTTTTTGGAATTTTTTTACTATTTATTAAGCTAGTTTGAAAACCGCTGTTTTTATGAAATTTCTGCAGCATTGAAAAACAGCGGTTTTCAAACTAGCTTAATAAATAGTAAAAAACTTCCAAAAAATATAAAATTTGGTCTCCAAGCACATTTTAATATAGATTGAACATCTAACGGTTTGGATTTGTTGTTTGAACTTCGGAAATTGGAGAACGGAACCGTTTGTTCCTGAGCCCAGGAACAAACGTTTTGATATTAGCCATTCTCTCTCTCTCTCTCTCTCTCTCTATATATATATATATATATATATAGAGAATGGCTAAGCTCAAAACGTTTGTTCCTGGGCTCAGGAACAAACGAGTCGGTTCTCCAATTTCCGAAGTTCAAACAACAAATCCAAACCGTTAGATGTTCAATCTATATTAAAATGTGCTTGGAGACCAAATTTTACATTTTTTGGAATTTTTTTACTATTTATTAAGATGGTTTGAAAATCGCTGTTTTTATTAAAATTCTGCGCCATTAGAAAACAGCGATTTTCAAACCAGCTTAATAAATAGTAAAAAAATTCCAAAAAATGTAAAATTTGGTCTCCAAGCACATTTTAATATAGATTGAACATCTAACGGTTTGGATTTGTTGTTTGAACTTCGAAAATTGGAGAACCGACTCGTTTGTTCCTGAGCCCAGGAACAAACGTTTTGAGCTTAGCCATTCTATATATATATATATATATATATATATATATATATATATAGAGATTGACTATGATGAGTTGTGAAGTAAAACGTCATTTTACTTCACGCTCATACTCCATTTTGAAAATCTAAACGCCCGATCCGAACCGCTCAACATGTTCTCCATATTGAAATGTGCTTGGAGACCAAATTTTATATTTTTTGGAATTTTTTTACTATTTATTAAGCCACTTTGAAAATCCCAGATCCGGGTGAACAATAAAAAACAGTAAAAAATTCTGGACTATTTGATCAGCGATTTTCAAAGTAGCTTAATAAATAGTAAAAAATTCCAAAAATTATAAAATTTGGTCTCCAAGCACATTTCAATATGGAGAACATGTTGAGCGGTTCGGATCGGGCGTTTAGATTTTCAAAATAAAAATATGAGCGTGAAGTAAAAATGACATCTTACTTCGCAACTCACCATAGCCCAGCTCTCTCTATATATATATATATATATAAGAGATGAGCTATTGTGCTTTGCAAAGTAAAGCCATCGTTTTACTTCGGCTTACTTTTTGGATTTTCAAAGTCCAAAACGTCGATCTGACCGTTCAAGTTGATCTACATATTGAAATGTGCTTGCAGACCAAATTTTACATTTTTTGGAATTTTTTTACTATTTATTAAGCCACTTTGAAAATTGCTGATCACATGGTCCAGAATTTTGTTGCACTGTTTTTTCTGGACCATGTGATCAGCAATTTTCAAAGTGGCTTAATTAATAGTAAAAAAATTCCAAAAATGTAAAATTTGGTCTGCAAGCACATTTCAATATGTAGATCAACTTGAACGGTCGGATCGACGTTTTGGACTTTGAAAATCCAAAAAGTAAGCCGAAGTAAAACGATGGCTTTACTTTGCAAAGCACAATAGCTCATCTCTACATATAATATATATATATATATATAATATATGAGTAGGGTTCCAATGCCTCATCTCTTCATACCTCATCCATACCTCATGTTATATATCTCCATTTTCAAAGTCTAAACTATCGATCCGAACCGTTCAACATGATATTCATACTAAAATATGCTTGGGGATGAAATTTTATAATTTTTGCAATTTTTTTACTATTTTTTAAGATATGTACAAAATCACTGTATCTGGACCATTCAAAAAACAGTGATTTTGTACCTATCTTAAAAAATAGTAAAAAAATTGCAAAAATTATAAAATTTCATCCCCAAGCATATTTTAGTATGAATATCATGTTGAACGGTTCGGATCGATAGTTTAGACTTTGAAAATGGAGATATATAACATGAGGTATGGATGAGGTATGAGGAGATGAGGCATTGGAACCCTCCTCATAATATATATATATATAGTGCTGGGCTTAGCTAAGCCATGGTGTAAAACGACTTGGTGCTCCACGTCTCATTAATTTCCATTTTGAAAATCCAAACTACCGATCCGAACCGCTCAAGTTGTTCTCCATATTGAAATGTGCTTGGAGACCAAATTTTACATTTTTTGGAATTTTTTTTCTATTTATTAAGCCACTTTGAAAATCGCTGATCCATTGGTCCAGAATTTTTTACTGTTTTGCTACTGTTCATCCGGATCAGCAATTTTCAAAGTGGCTTAATAAATAGTAAAAAAATTCCAAAAAATGTAAAATTTGGTATCCAAGCACATTTCAATATGGAGAACAACTTGAGCGGTTCGGATCGGTAGTTTGGATTTTCAAAATTGAAATATGGCGTGGAGTACCAAGTCGTTTTACACCATGGCTTAGCTAAGTCCATCTCTATATATATATATATAGAGTAGAACTAGGGTGCTCCTAAGCTCACCAAGCCCTTCCGTGAGCGCGACTCGAAAACCTATCGAATTGACTTCAAACGACATTTCCAAACCGTTAGATGTTCAATCTATATTAAAATGTGCTTGGAGACCAAATTTTACATTTTTTGGAATTTTTTTATTATTTATTAAGATGGTTTGAAAATCGCTGTTTTCCAATGGTGCAGAATTTTAATAAAAACAACGATTTTCAAACCATCTTAATAAATAGTAAAAAAATTCCAAAAAATGTAAAATTTGGTCTCCAAGCACATTTTAATATAGATTGAACATCTAACGGTTTGAAAATGTCGTTTGAAGTCAATTCGATAGGTTTTAGAGTCGCGCTCACGAAGGGCTTGGTGAGCTTAGGAGCACCCTAGTTCTACTCTATATATATATATATATATAGAGGAGGGATCCAATTACATCTTTTTTGGTGACACACTTTGACACCTACCATTTTAAAAGTCCAAATAATTGATTTAAACCGTTCAACATGATAGATATATTAAAATGTGCTTGGAGATCAAATTTTACATTTTTTTGAATTTTTTTGCTATTTATTAAGATGGTTACAAAAATCGTTGTTTTCAGACCATTGAAAAACAGCGATTTTGTAACCATCTTAATAAATAGTAAAAAAATTCAAAAAAATGTAAAATTTGATCTCCAAGCACATTTTAATATGGTGATCATGTTGAACGGTTCGGATCGGCTGTTTGAATTTTGAAATCGCAAAATTGACCTATATAAAAAACGGTGTCATGATGTGTCACCAAAAAAGGTGTAATTGGATCCCTCCTCATATATATATATATATATATATAGAGATGGACTTAGCTACTCCATGGAGTAAAACGACTTTGTACTCCACGCCATATCTTCATTTTCAAAGTTCAAATAGTCGATTCGAACCTTCCAACATGTTCTTCATATTGAAATGTACTTGGAGACCAAATTTTACATTTTTTGGAATTTTTTTACTATTTATTAAGCCACTTTGAAAATCTGAAAATCCGGATGAACAGTAAAAAACAGTAAAAATTTCTGGACCGCCGGATCAGTGATTTTCAAAGTGGCTTAATAAATAGTAAAAAAATTCCAAAAAATGTAAAATTTGGTCTCCAAGCACATATCAATACGGAGAACAACTTGAGCGGTTCGGATCGGTCGTTTGGATTTTCAAAATGGAAATAATGAGGCGTGGAGCACCAAGTCGTTTTACTCCATGGATTAGCTAAGTCCATCTCTCTATATATATATATATATATTACAACAAAATTAACATAACAAATTATTCTTTCCCGTTAAAAATAGAAGTAAAATTTGGCATGATTGTGTATCAATCAATCATGTTAGCATTATGGCATATCAATCATGTGAGATAATAAGTCGAGAAGTAGAGAGGAGCAGGAAAGTGATAATTGAGAAACAGGAAACATAGGAAACCCAAAAATCCGAATATTCGAGAAGACAAATTATGCGGATACGGATAATTATCCGTATTCGTATCCGTATCCGATTCAAAAATTGATACCGAATTCGTATTCGTATCCGAATAATAATATCCGTATTCATATCCATATTCGAAAACTATCCGTATCCGAATATCCGAATCCGCAAAAATTCGAATACAGATCCGAATATGAACGGAAATATCCAATCCGTTTTCACCCCTACGTGGACCATGCGGAACCGTGTTGCAATACACTACTCGCAAGCTATGAGATTATGTTAACAGTACTCTTAAAAGTTTCTGGACTTTGGAGTACTGCTAAGGGTATATACTCTTTTCTTTGTCCCTGACCGTTTTTGCTATAATTAATAAAAATAATGGACTCCGCATTAAAAAAGCTAGAAAGCTTTTGCTATAATTAATAAAAATAATGGACTCCGCATTAAAAAAGCTAGAAAGCTAAATGGTGAAGGGGCGATATGGGAGCGGTTGAGTTAGTCCCGATCCTCCGAAGTAATTTAAATTTTATGTTTAAATCTGGACCGCCTGATCAGAATTCAATCAATCTGGACCTTATAATATGCGGGGCAAAACAGATCTGATGAGTTTTGATAAATACGAGAAAACATTTTACAAATATTTAAATTTGAAAAGAAAAACCGTTTGACCGCTGTGGCGCTGTACATAAAAAGTGCGTTTCCTCTCCCTTCCCTCCTAAACTATAAATATAAACAAAAACCTGATTTAGTTTTAAATTAAACCCAACAGAAACCAATAAAAGACTAAAAAGAGCAAAGCAAAATTCGTTTTCTCCGTCTCATTCTCATACAAACAATGGCAGCAGAGGATGCGATCGCAGCACCGGGCAGAGACAGAGGAGAGAGGGAAAAGGCGGGGTCGCCAGGGAAGAGGAGAAACAAGCTCGATGTGTTTAACGCCGTTCTCACTCATTTCTCTTCCTCCGACTCTGTCGCCGTCTCGCCTCAGTTCGAGGATTCTCTCTGGGCCCACTTCAACCGCCTCCCTGTCAGGTGTTTTATTTACTTGAATGATCACCATATTGCAAAGATTTTTATGTTTAGGATGATGTGGTCTAGTTATAATTATAATTTGGTGTTTTAAAGTTCAATCCCTTTGAATCCGACAAGAGAATTTAAATTACAGCTTCATTCCTTTCTCTCTATCTAGATGCCAAAGAGAGAAGTAAAAAATGAAGAAGAAAAATCATGCCTATAACATGTTTGTTAAAATGCCTTTAGTTATGCAATGGATTTTACCGTGGAGAGACCTGAAGATGCATTGACACACATACAGTTGCTTGAGGCAGCACGAGATTCTGCTAATCGCCCGACCTTCTCTGTACGAGTGGTTCAGGTACGAATTCCATCCCTTTATACTTTTAAGTTTTAACCACCAAATGTATGAAACACTGTTTTAAACCTTTTTTTTTGTTTTATAATTGTTATGTAACTAAATTAGTAACCATCAAAATGTATGGAGCACTATTTATTTACGTTTTTCTTTTATATTGTTTTGTACATAACAACAATAAACTGTCAAAAAACATGAAGCATTATTTTTTTTATAAATTACTTTAATAAACTATTGTCAAATAAACTAATTTCTTTTGAGAAATGAAGTATGATTTTCAAAGAATAAATTATTAGCAGCATGTGCCTCAAATTTTTCTTTTTGTTATAAATTTTTTCTCAACTTTTCTATTCACAATTTGAAGTTGACTTTATATGCATTTCCTCCCTCAAAATATGTCAACTGTTGTTAGCTCATCTCAAACTTTGAAGTTTGAACTTGTTTTACATGTCAAATTCCTTATTGTTTAATATTTCAATTATATTAAACCCATTTTCTAATCTACAGAACTTCTAAAATCTCAAAACATTAGTTTGAACGGGTAGTGTATATTATGTTAATTTTTAATTATAAAATACTGACATGTTTGTCTGCATTATCACTCTTTAGGTGCCTAGAGTGATCGATGGGAACACACCTAAATATGAGCAGAAGTATGACTTCCTTCACTTGTTTATGATTTATATTTGTCCTAATTTAAGAATCTTTTAATATGTATTTATTTGAAAATTTCAACATGTTTCATACTCATACATCGTTTCATTCCAGCGCAAATCTTGAGGGGCTTGAATTCAAGAATGAAGAAGATACAGTTCATCCAAGGTATAACTTTTTTTTTTGTTAAAACAAGTTACCTTTTTATAGCTCCTAGATAAGTTCTTTCCAAAAAGATGTAAAAGAAAAATGAAGACCAAAATAATATTTTTTTGATGTTAGTTGTAATACATTTCAGGCTGATGTATGAGATAGTCTTTTCAGTAGATGACAAACCAAAGGTTCTAAGTCAGGTAGAATCCCATCTGCTTTTATTTCCTCAATTCATCATCAAATATATGATCGAGCCCTTAATGTGCAATTGAACCACAAAAAAAGAAGAAGAGAAAACCCAAAAAAAATTAAGAAAATGTTTGTTTATCATCAGTCAAACTCACTTTATTTTACTACTAATTAGTTAAAAGTACTTTGGTTCAATGCTTGACAGCTGACATCTGTTCTTGGTGATCTCGGACTAAACATACTTGAAGCTCATGCTTACTCAACAAATGATGGCCTCTCTTTAATTGTTTTTGCTGCAATTGGATGGCTGGATGAGGTACGTTTTTTTTCTAATCTTTTAGAATCTTATCCTGTTTTAGGGGCAGATCTAAGGTATAGCCCAGGGGAGTGCTTAGCCACCCCCATGATTTCAAATTTTTTAATTATGTATATTGAAATATAATTGAATTTTCATTTTTCTTGAAGCTTTTATATAGTTCAGCACCCCTCATGAAATTTGTAGCCTAGTGGTTAGAATTCCATTTAGTGGTTGTGGAGACTTGGGTTCAAATCCAGTGACAACACATTATGTATTTTCACATATTATGCATTTTACGTTTCAGCCCCCTTATCTAAATTTTCTAATTCTGCCCGTCCTGTTTACTTCAGTTTTCTTAATGCGAGTTTAATTCTTTGTGAAATACTCTTAGGAAGTTGATCACCTGAAACAAGCACTGAACAGCAAAATTGGAAGGATTAAGGTAATCTCTCTCTAGTATTTATTTTCTATTTCAGTTCTATACCTGACTAATATGGCCCATTGGTCTCCTTCTATCTGTCTAAGACATAATCTTTACACATTTAATCATTTTCTTTTGCCAAAGGAGCCTGAGATGAAAGATGCAGAACAGGTACCGACTTCACCACATGTAAAAATACCGACCGACGAGACTTCCGTATGGGAAATCAACTATAACCTCCTTAGCTTCGGTGATATAGTCGCTTCTGGATCATCTGGAAACCTGTAAGTACCTTATATGAGTAGTATCTGACTGATTTGTACAAATGCTGGTCCGGTACATACATGTAGAGGTGTTCATTGGGTCGGTTCGGTTAAAACCGAATTAAAATAGTCAAACAAATTTTATTTAGTTTTAAAAAATAATCATAAAACTGCAAAAACAAATTGGTAGCACCAAAGCTTAGGAACTACCATTTTGATCTTAGCCAACCTCTATGAATATGAATATGGCTAAGATCAAAATGGTAGTTCCTAAGCCTTGGTGTTACCAATTTGTTTTTGCGGTTTCAAAGTTCAAATAGTCGATCTAAAGTGCTTAATGTGTTCTCCATATTAAAATGTGCTTGGAGACCAAATTTAACATTTTTTGGAACTTTTTTACTATTTTTTAAGGATTTTTGAAAATCATTGTTTTGAATAATAAAAAATAAAAAAAATCTGGAAAACAGTGGTTTTTAAAAATCCATACAAAATAGTAAAATTTTTCCAAAAAATGTAAAATTTGGTCCCCAAGCACATTTTAATATGGAGAACACGTTGAGCACTTCATATTGACTATTTGAACTTTGAAAACTGCAAAAACGAATTTGTAGCACCAAGACTTAGGAACTACCATTTTGATCTTATCCAACCTCTATATATAGAAATATATATATTAGTTGCTTACATTACACACATATACCAAATTTTTTCTTCATTTTAAGTCCAATAACCTAAGCATGGATTTGAACCATATAGAGTTCGGTCTTTTCGTTTTGAAAAATATATACCGAACCAAATATAAAAACCAAAGTAATGCAAAAATTCAACCGAACCAATCCATTTAAACTGAAAAACCGAGCCATTTAATCTGAACTTTTTCGGTTCGGTTGAAAACCAAATAAACCGTACCCATTGAACAGCCCTACATACATGCTTTCAGGCCCTAAAAAATGAATAAATTTCCCAATATAAAAACTTCAAAACCCAAAAGGAAAGAGGTCAGTAAAAGGAGAGAAAAATAAAGTTATTGTACTTGAAAGGTTTTGGTATCAACTTTAAGCTGCATCCTTAGATCCTCATGAGAACACATATAGAGGCAATAGACAATCAGAAAACCTTAAATACTATAAATAAAGATATGACATGAATATGTTCCATTGGCCTTCATCAGTAAATTTATACATGTCGTCACACCAGATAAAACTAGTTGAATAGTTCTCCAGTATGAAATTCCACTCATACCAAATATGCCAACTGCAATTAAGAAAAATAACTTGATTTCTTTGCATTTAAGTTTCTAATACCATTTTAGGTGAATTTAAAATTTTGTTTATTTTAATGCAGGTATAAGGGTTCATATTGTAGCCAAGAAGTGGCAATTAAAGTACTAAAAGTTGAGGGAGTAAATGCTAATGCTTTACGAGAATTTGCCCATGAGGTTTACATTATGAGGTATGCTAAAATTAGAGATGATATTAAAGTGTCACTTTTTCTAATTGGCCCCTGGATGTTTTCTTTTCTGACATTATGTTACTATTGGTAGGAAAATTCGGCATAAAAATGTTGTACAGTTTATTGGTGCATGCACGAGACCTATGCTTTGCATAGTGACAGGTATGAGGAAATTTTTATTTGAAATCACATATTCTTACAAAATGCTTTGCATGTTTCTATTATTCGACATGACAAGTCTCTCCTTCATTATGTGCAGAGTTCATGTCAGGAGGCAGCATATATGACTACTTGCACAAAGAGAATGATTTTTTCAAAATGCCTGCTCTTCTACAAGTTGCAATTGATGTATCCA
Source organism: Carex kokanica (assembly GCA_025461125.1). Lineage (NCBI taxonomy): Eukaryota > Viridiplantae > Streptophyta > Magnoliopsida > Poales > Cyperaceae > Carex > Carex kokanica. Next base: position 119,961 of record JAJGRX010001401.1, on the reverse strand, counting down.
AGGGAATGAATTATTTGCACCAAAATAATGTTATTCACCGTGATTTGAAAACAGCCAATATCCTCATGGATGAAAATAATGTAAGTTTTCTTATAATTTATTTTTCTTTTCCAGTTTGAGTTTTCAAGTTTTAGATAATTTGTTTATATTCTATTTTCCTTCAAGTACTTAATAAAAATGAGAACCCGAGCTCCAATTTATCATCAATTGACCCTCTATTGCACATTTTTGCACCAATTAGCCCCTAATGTCTACTGTTGTATATGAATAGGTTGTTAAAGTAGGTGATTTTGGAGTTGCCCGTGTGAAATCCCAATCCGGCGTTATGACTGCCGAAACCGGCACGTACCGGTACATGGCTCCGGAGGTACTTCTCATTTAATTGTTTACCCTTGTGCTATAATTATTATTATTATATTATCATCTTTCATTTCGTTTAATAAAATAAGAGCCTCAGTTTAACTACCTTTAATTTATAACAAATGTGAACTTAACCTAATCAGCTTCAATGTTATCAATTGTAGGTGATTGAGCACAAAATTTATGATCACAAGGCTGACGTATTTAGCTTTGGAATTTTACTGTGGGAGCTTCTCACCGGGAAGGTAAAAAATGCCTCCATCTTATCAATGCACCGAGACTGCTTATTTATGCATGTATATGCTAATATAATTTTTCTATGTTATCATATCAGATCCCGTATGATGATATGACACCAGTACAAGCAGCAGTTGGTGTAGTTCAGAAGGTGTGTATTCCTAGATCTGTATATCCTTTGTGCATATTCAAAAGTATTTGAGACTAAAATGCTATAATATCAATTCACTGATTTTTTTTTTAATCAGGGTTTACGACCAACAATCCCAAAAGAAATAAATTCAAAGTTAGTGGAATTAATTGAGAACTGTTGGCAACAAGATCCAAGTCTACGGCCTGATTTCTCACAAATTTTAGAAGATTTACATGCTATCACTAAAGAGGTACTTGTATTTACTTCAAGTGCTTAACTATTTAGAGAATTGTATCTAGTTATTTATACCATTTCTATGGTCTTCTCAGTTCAAAAATCAATGAAAATAGGAACTGAACTGCATGAGTTTTGCAAATTTGCAATTTGGTCAAGTTATTCATTTAAATGTTCTATGATTTTTCGTGTAGGAACTGAACTCATATTAATTGAAAGAAGTTTATATGAAAATAGGTTAATTCAGAGGAGCGGAAGATAAAATCTCCTGGAAAATTCTTTTCTTTCAGGCGAAATAGGAATTAGTGATGATTTGGCTATTATCTCATCAATACCTCACAGTTTGCAAGTGACTATAGAAAGTAATCTTTTTTGTACCATAAGAAGTCGCCTTTTGGAATGATAAACAGGCTGTAATTGCATTTGTAAAGTTGTTGTACAGCTGCTCCTTTTATTTCATTTTTCCCCCTTATTAAGTGGATGTTATTATTTTGCCCTTTTTATGTGTCATACTCATATATATAGTATATATGAGGAAGGATCTGTTTTAATAGATTTGCCTGTAACTTGAGAAATGTAAAGTGCATCAACAACAAAACAATATTACTTAATTTTAACCTTATTCTGTAGTATGTAGGCATTTACCTTATTCTTTAAGTTACCCTTGTCAATAATAAGTATCTTCACCTGAATATACAAGACATTATACCCAATTTCCGCTTATTTCATTGGGGGCACGGGCACGGGCACCTGTTAATGGAGTAGTGAACTTAGTGGAAACAGTCTATCCCTATGAAAGGGAAACAAATATTATTGAGGAAAATATCTGTTGTTGTTCATTCAAGTGTTTGTCCTCTTATGTATTAACTATAATTATATATCTATTTAATAAAAATATACAACGATTAAACTTTAGTAGATAACAGTTCATTTTTTTTTTATTAAACTTAGATAATTATAGTTAACAAAGAGCGAGGCTATGGCGCTTTCTGAAGTAAAACTTCTTTACAGTCAATCTCAACCGCTTAATATGATCTCTACATGTCAATGTCCTTGGAGACCAAATTTTTCATTTTTTCTGAATTTTTTAACTATTTTTTCTAGATATAAACATATGCGAATAAAAATATAAAACAATTTAAAAATATTGAGTATACTTGACCGAGCTAGAAGATTTTATTCATAACTAACTGAAATGATGCAATGTTGGTGAGATGATATATGGTAAGATATTAATTTGGTGGAATTTAAATCTTTTATCTGGCCATATAGCCGACATTTTTATTAATATTCAAAGTTAATTACAAATTAATAAATATACCCTCGTTAATTGTTTTTTTTTTTTTAAATGCCCAAACCGACTATTTAATGACTAGTCTTCTTTTTTCTCAACCGGCTATTAAATGACCGGTCCTAAAAAATAATCAATTTAACCTACAATAAAGAGAAAATATCAAAAATTAAAGGTGGGTCAATTTATGAAAGGTCCCAATCATTATTGCTGTTGGGTTCTTATGGTACTTAAGGCATCGGAATTTTAAAATTTTGACAAGAAAAGTACCAAAAGAGATCATCATGTGTGACTGAAATTAAACCAAAATTTATTTCCAAATCAATAAGCATCATACCTTTAGTTTCTTATCTCCAAACAAGAAAGTAAGGTTCTTGAGATGTAGGGTTGTAGCCTTCACCTCATTGTTGATGCTAATGGTGGTTGATGCATTGCAGCACCTTGGTGGTTGATGTGTGTGTGACTTAGAACGCCTTGCACCAAGATGAGACTCCAAAGTAGAAGTCCTCCACAGTATCCACCAAGAAATTAATTAGAAACCAAAGTTTACTCTTGCTAGAGAGTATTAATTTGGTCACTCCTTAATTCCTATACTCCAAGAGAACTAGATCTTGAACTTTTAGGATTTGTCAGTTCTCAACACATGAGAGATGAAACGAGAGAGAGAGAGAGAGAGTTTTGGCAAAATTTAACTCTCAAAAATGAATTCTTCTCAAAAGGAATGAGAGAGATAATATATATATTAAACAAGGAATGTGAATTATGTTTTCAAAATTAATCTCACGTTCTACCACGTTTTTGATCATGATCTAATTCGAACTAGATTCTGTCTCAGAAGAAAAAGTTATAGATCTTTCTTTTCGCTTTTCATCCATATATAGTACGTCCAAAACGGACATCATATGAGGGCGTTATGGTCCAAATACGAAACATGCACAACAGTTTACAGAACATGGCGGTCCAAATTAACCACCACGTTCTACCACGTTTTTGACCATGATCTGTTTCTAATTTGGCTTTCTTCCAGGAGGCAAAGTTCTAGATCTTTCTTTTAACTTTCCATATATATTTAGAACGCTAAAAATGGATCTCTTATGAAGGAGATATGGTCAAAATAATAAACGCTGCGCAGCAGTTTTTAAAAAACATGGTAAATTATTTTTGGGTAAACTTTTAATTAAGGAAACAATTCATAAAATAAACATGGGCCATAATTAATTACAACCATTGGGCTTTGTTTATTGGTCCATTTCTATTTTTTCTTATTTGAATTAATCAAATACAATTAATCTAATTAATTGTAGTATCATATATATTTATCTCAAATAATTATATTTCTCATGTTTTAATGGAGAAACCAATTTATTTGTCATGTCATACATGTCAAATAAATTAAGGAGCATTTCTAATTAATTTATTAGTGGTGTGACTCTGTGGGATCTATGTCATATGACAATAAAATCTGAAACTCCTTTCGATTCCATAAACTACAAGCGGCACCTAGCAATATGCATTGTAGTTACCCAAATAACACATATGATAAGTACCATACCGTATCACGATCCCTAAGCAACAATTGCCTCGTATCAATTTCATGTCTCATGATATCATGAATAGATCCAAGGTAAGAACGTGTCATCCTTGCAAATCTACTCGTTTCTTGATTCTGAAATAACTCAGTAATTATGATTAACTCCTTAATCATATGTGCACATACTTGTATTATTTCATCAAGGGGCCCAGTGATATCATCACTCATTTACATGAGGGACATTGGTATTCTTGATAATTACTATATCTCTACATGAGAGACACATACTGAGATAGAATCTGTATGACTGCCAGTTACAGACAGCGTTGGATAATACCCACGAATATGTATTCTCATGTGAGAGAAACAATCATCTAATAACTTAGAATTCCAGACACAAATAAAACATTAATGACACAAACACAATCCATATTAAATGTTTTATTTTGGTCACGTCCAATTCCCTGATCTCCATCAGGTATCAATTTGATTAGATTGATAACCCCTTGTCACATGATCTGCAGAACATGATCATCATCTAATCCAAATGCTAATCTTATACCGATAATTAATGTTCCTTGTTAATTACGAAAACTAGGGACACTTTAGAGTATTTATTAACTCATTCTATTATTGACTTCTAGATCACAACACTAACAATTGGTTGGTCTAAGTCAATGTTTTTATTAGATGGGACCAGATAAAAAATAGATCAGACAAATCATTCTTTAATCCAATATTGAGATTAAAATAGATCAGACAAGACAAAAATGAGATTAAATGCCACAATAACTGTAACACTTCTTTTATCTAATTTAAAAAGGTTTTGAATGAATCGATCAAGATTATTTTGTCTTGATGCAGACCATTCATTGCTTAATATGTAAAAGAAAAATTTCTTCTGCAGATGAGAATTTTAAAGAAATGAGATTACATGTTACTGTTGCATCAAAGAAAAAATAAAACAAAATGATAGTTAGGGCAGCTAATAAAAACATTGACTTAGACCAAGCAATAATGATTGAGATCTTTCATAGATTGATCCACCTTTAATTTTTGATATATTCTCTTTATTGTAGGTTAAATTAATTATTTTTTAGAACAGACCATTAAATGGCCGGTTGAAAACAAAAGAGGACTAGTCATTAAATAGTCGGTTTGGATATTTAAAAAAAACCCAACTAACGTGGTATGTTTATTAATTTGTAATTAGTTTTGGATATTAATAAAAAAATATCTTCATAACCAAAAGAGGACCGGCCATCAAGTACTCCATAACCATCAAAAAATATCTTCTCGAAGTAGCGAGGAGAAGAAGTAGCGAGAACCAGCTATTGACAGGTTGAAAACAAAAAAGAGTCCGCTATTAAATAATGCTATTAAATAATCGGTTTGAACATTTAAAAAAAAAAAACCAACCATATGATATAGTACTCCATGCCCATAAAAAAATATCTTCTGGAAGTACCAAGGAGGAGAAGTTTGTTAACGGGTAAAAAAACAAGCGTAATGCTAGCCTCACTCCCCGGCGCAAGACCACACCTAACGGCGCCACGCTGCGCCGTCAGTCGAGCTGGCGGAGGCGTGAAGAGCGCAAGGCGCCTACTCAACTCACTCGACGCCGCACCTAACGGAGCCGCTGCGGAGGCGTTAGTGAAGAAGTTCGTCGCCGGCTCCTCCAAGTCCACTTCGCTCGGCGCTCTCTCCTTTCTCCTCTCCATTTCTTCCCCCTTTGCAATTCCTGTGAGTCTCTCCTTTCTCCTCTCCATTTCTTCCCCCTTTGCAATTCCTGTGAGTCTCTCCTTTCTCCTCTCCATTTCTTCCCTTTGCAATTCCTGTGAGTACTAGTTACAAACAGAAGCAATTGCAAATTATTTCTTATCTGAAATCTCTTAACTGTGAAGGTTTATTCAAGGATGAGCAGGACCAATTGGTTTAAGTGGAACTCGAAAACAACCGCTTCGATTGTGACACTTCTTGAGCTCCAGAATGAGTCTATCCAAGCCGAAATGCTAATCACTGATTCAATTTCAAGGCTTAAAACATCCTCAAAGGATCTCTCTATCTTCTACTCTTACCTTATAGAGTCTTTCTGTCATCACGGCCTAACACAAAAAGCCATTGAGGTATACACTAAATTACAATCAATACCCTTGTCAGGTCGAACAAATTTTCAACTTGCAATTAAATCTCTTTGCTTAATGGGTAACCCTACTGAAGCTGAATCAAAGTTGAAAGAGATGATTTTGTTAGGTTACCACCCTTCTCCATTTGAGTTTGCTTCGGTTGCACAAAGCTACGGTAAGTTGGGATCTTTTTCAGAGGTTAAACGAGTTATCGGGTTGATGGTGGAATCTGGGTTGGAAATTGATACCGTTTGTGCAAATGTGGTTCTCTCTTGCTATGCGGATCACGAAGAATTGGCACAAATGGCCGAATGGCTTAAAAGAATGAGAGAGTTAGGCATCAGTTTTTCTCTACGAACATATAACACTAGTCTCAATTCATGCCGTAACATTCTTCAGATGATAAATGAAATCAATAGCGAATCTCTTTCTCTTTCACTTACAAGTTTGATAGAGAAACTAGAGAACGATTGCCCATCCTGCCAAAATGAGGCTAATGTTTTGAAAGAATTGGTAAATTCTTCAGTCTTGGCAGAAACCTTACATTGGTCAGAATCAGAGATGAAATTAGATTTGCATGGATTCCGTGCGGTTTCTGCATATGTGATCTTGCTTCAGTGGATTGAAGAGATGAGGTCAAGGTTTGGCGTAGAGAGGAGCGCTTTTACCGGTGAAATTGAGGTGGTTTGCGGGATGGGGAAGCATAGTGTATCGGGAAAATCAACGGTTAGAAGCCTGGTTTCGAAGATCTTGTCACGAATGGATAGCCCTTTGAGATTGGATAGAAAGAATGTGGGAAGATTTGTTGGAAGAGGAAAGGCAGTCAAGGATTGGCTATCTGGGTTGGTTTGAGGAGTCTGGATCCTCTGCATTACCTCACCGTGTGAGTTTGAATCCAGATTGTTAAGGCTGAAGCTTGTAATGCATGAGGCTCATGGTTTTCAATGCGCAAATATCAATGAAGAAACTTTTTTCTCGCTCCCAAACCGTATAATGTCTACAGACAGATACAAATTGATTGGCATTATTTTGTTGTTTCATTAAGAAATTTAGTTTTCCCATCAAGGAGGCTGGTATGCACATGGTAATATGTTATTTTGACTAACTTTAAGTGTATTACAATGTGTGTATGTCAGTATGTGTCTGTATATGTGTGTATCAAACGGTACCGCAGAGTTCAAATGTAAGCTTGCAATATGGAGGTTAGCTATTTTTACTATTCATGCCTTCTGTGATTGTGAAATCAGGCGGTTACAATCATCTTATTACTAAATTAGTGCTTAAGCTCATTTTTCTTTGGTATTTTCTTAACTGTTCCTATCAGTAGTTAAATTTTCATGCCTTAAAATTGAAGAAACATTTGGTACTAATTATCCTAGTGAAACAGCGCATGGTTTTCTTTGTTTTGTGACAGCGCATGAATTGTTGAGTCGTTGTAATATATGGGAGAATGATTGATTTAGCTAAATATTAGTTTTTCTATTGTGTCATTTTCATAAGCATGCATACTAATACTATGCTAAAAAATTGTTCATACAAATTACAAAGTTCTATATATATACCTCCATACCCCACCCAACTACAAGCACCAGAAAAGAAAATTGCACTGTTAAGTTATGATCAAACTATTCTATTTTATCCATTCAAGACCACACCACCATTTGACAAAACAAAGTCCAGGCAATTTTTGCCGGAAATAAATCTGCTGTTATTCCCTGGGAAATTCCTGTTATTCCATGCGCAAATCTCAACGAAATAAGTTTTTCATGTGTGAATCTCAACGAATATCAACGGTTGTGATCGGAATAATAGGTTCATGTTATTCCCAATGAATAACAGCGCCAATTAGCTTCAAGTTAATGAATCTTTGTGCAACATCATAAATACAAATAAAATGAGAAAACTAAACAAGAAAATAAATTAAATTAAATTTCCAGCATCTTAAAAAAATCAACTTATATGTGTTTACATGTGTACAATACAAAATATTAAATGAAAAGCCATCTAAATTAATTTTAATAATAGATGAGAAAATAAATTGAGGTAATTAATATTGAATGTTACAAATAGACATCCGTAATTATTAATTTCATAACAACTTATCTTTATCACTCGGCTTAATTAGTGGGCAGATTTCACAAGTTGCTTGAAAGTCATTGGGCCAACGAACTGGGCCGGGCCATCATAGAAGAGTCTACCTGCTAATTGGGCTGTTGCTTGGGACGGATGCAAGAAATCCCAAAAAACATAGCGCTTGCGTCTCGTGCAGTATGTAGTATTTGGGCTACAATGTGACTCAGCATTGAACTTCCCACCTCCACAGCAAGCACTCTTCACCTCTCTAAACCCTAGATAAGATAAGGACAATTTTATATAAAAAAAAAAGATACATGGTTGTAATTCTATTTTTAATTTATCAATAAATTATAAGATTAAGGGCTTGACCCCTATCTTATTTTTTTTTTTAGAAGTAGAAACTTGTGGAACTTTTCGACATGCCATTTATGCCAAATTTTACAAAATAATTTACATTCTTTTGATTTTAGAGGCATTAATTAGGTGTTGCTAATTAACTGTAAGTACTAAAACATGGCATTTAATGCAGTAACAAAGGTTGTAACTTACCATAGTGACGGGGTTTTGAAATGACGGTTGATAAGAACTGGTAGGAGTTGCCAATGGAGTACTCCAAGCCGGGCAGTGCGACGGAAAGCTTAAGGAAAAGAGCAGCAACTGCATCATTTAGACCCTTTGCCAATTGATTCATGCTGTTGATACAACCACCGGTCGAATTCTGTGCTCGTGCAGAAGGCACACACCCAATAAATGGCACATTGATTACTGCAAAATATCTCGCTCCCAAACCGTATAAAGTCTACAGACAGATATAAATTGATTGTTATTATTTTGTTGTTTAATTAATAAGTTTTGTTTTGAAGGAAGCTGATATGCACATGGCAATATTTTATTTTATTCTATTTTTGACTAATTTTGTGTGTGTATCAAACGGTACTGCAGAGTTCAAATTTAAACTTGCAATATGGAGGTAGATATTTTTTACTGTTCATGTCTGCTTGTAAATCAGGCTGCTACAATCATCTTATTAAATTAGCAAGCTTAAGCTTATTTTTCTTTGTGTACTTTCATAACTGTTACTGTCAAATTATACATCAGATCAGTAGTTTAATTTTCATGCCTTAAATTGAAGAAATATTTGGTACTAATTATCCTAGTGTAAGCGCTTGGTTTAATTTCTTTGTTAATTTGGCGGTAGCTACGGTAATTGGAAAGACACTGTAATTTAATAAACTGTAAATGAAGTTGAAGATATATGCACACTAATAACGACCACCATTTAAATACTTGCTCTCTGTATTATTGTAAAAAAAGAAGAAGATATGAGTAAAGAGCTGTACCTTGGTGTGGTTCTCATATTTGGATATGATGGAGTTATAGAAGAGCAAAATGTCAGTGTTGTTTGGTGATTTGTTCGCCGTGGCAAAGGCCATAGCATCGTTACCACCAGAGCTAATCAGAAACAAAGACTTAGAAAGCCTCAAAGCAACTTGATAAGCATTTGGCTGCGCTGCCATCTTTGACCTCAGCGCCTCAAAATTCAGCACTTGTTGAGTCATGGTAGTAATGTTAGACATAGTTCCCTGAAATTGTTTATTTATTTATTCTTTTAATATATGGGAGAAAGCTCCTTTCAATGATTGATTAAGCTAAATATTAGTTTTGTATATTCTTGTCATTTTCATAATCATAGTTTGCTAAAAAGATGGAATATTTACAAAGAAATTACCAGCATCAGCTACCAGCAACTACCAGCACCACAAAAAAATTACACCTGTAAGTTGTAACCAAACTTTCCCATTTTGACAAGCTCTTAGTGGGGAAAAAATGATACCAGCGTGACATGGATTTGCAATTAAGTGCTATTTACTATAATTTAGTAGATAATAGATAGAAGGAGTAGTTTAAAAGCAACAACTTACTGTGGTGTCAAGAATACCAGATCCAGCGGATGCAAAATTAACACCTCTTAGTCCTTTGTTTATGAGATGGTTGTTGGAATCATTGAGAGAGAGATACGGAGGTGGGCTTCTCCCAAAACCCATATGAGTTGCTACAAAATTAAACAAATAGTTTTAATTAAATTGATTGAAATATTAGAGTGGTAACCCAGAATGTATATATACTGCCATAAAATATATGATGCACCCTTTGAGTTAAGGAAAATTTTCATACGTGCAATGCCTTGCAAAACCTAGCTATATATCAATCCCATAGCTTCCTAAATTATATTACTCTGTACGAGCTAGGTAGATGGGATATGTTCCTTCTTTTTAGATATCTAGATAAGATATGTTACTTGGTGGTAATAGAGTGAACTCTGTATTTAAAACGGATGAACTCTGTATTTAATTATAAATAATATAAGAATGGATGAACTATATATGTATATAAGAACGGATCGATGAACTCTGTATATTTAATGAATCATTCATAAATTTTAGGATGAAATGATAATAATTAGCAACCATTTTAGGATGCATGAAATGATACCCCTAAGCTAGCACGGTAGCGCTTAGCTTGGTTATTTTATACACACAATATTAGTATACTAGATGCAAGCTTTGTTTCTACTTTCTTTTCTGATCATTTTATTAAAGAGACCTCTAAAATGAAATGAAATGATCCTAAATGCAAGCTCAAAAATCAAAATTATCAAGTAAAAGAGGTTTCAGGCACATCAGCAAATTAAGTGTCATTCATATATACCAACGAAATCAATGGTGTTGTAACCATTGCTGTACCGTCCAGTCGGTGTGGAGTGAGGGTAATCGATGCCATAATGCGGGAAGTTCGACTTTGTTGTTGTCTTCAAATAATTATTGTTGCCGACATCAACGGTTGAGTCACCAAAAACATAGATGGCCGGAACCTTCCACCGGGAAGGTTGTACTACTGCACCCACAAAGGGAGATACAGAACATAATAGTACAAGAAAGAGACACAAAAGTTTCTTCATCTTGGCTTCAAAATTGATTCAAAATGATTTACTAGCTAGTTGTGTCAAGGTATGTGTTAATTTGCATGAAATAAGGGGCTACTAATTAAGGTGCTTATATATATATATATATGTGTGTGTGTGTGTAGGCAAACGGAGAAGGGGGGCCAATTCTCTAGGGGTGGTTAGCTGCATGCTTGCTTAAGTTGATAACATATTGGATAAGACTATGAGAGGTATGAACTTGATTATTTATTATTTTTTAAAAATAACGTGACAAACACCTTGATATATAAAAAAACATGACAGTGTGTGAATCTAAAAATGCTGCAATTTTTATTATTTAGCCGGTATGATTATATATTGTTACAAACTGAAATGATAAAACAAATAAAACTAGTTAAATCATTTTATTGTTAATTAAAAAAAAAGGAAATTAATTAAGCAAAACGAACAAACTATACATATATAAGATGAAATATTGAACAAGAAGTAAGAAGAAATTTTAAGTAATGAACTAATAACTGAAGTTGCATATTCGAAATTAATCTGAATGAAAAATTTCTTACAAATATATTTAATAGTTGGGTGGCTTGAACTCCAAACTTTACTCTACACAAAAAAAATAAGAGGAGGGATCCAATTACACCTTTTTTGGTGACACATCATGACACCGTTTTTTATATAGGTCAATTTTGCAATTTCAAAATCCAAATAGTCGATCCGAACCGTTCAACATGATCACCATATTAAAATGTGCTTGGAGATCAAATTTTACATTTTTTTGAATTTTTTTACTATTTATTAAGATGGTTACAAAATCGCTGTTTTTCAATGGTTTGAAAACAACGATTTTTATAACCATCTTAATAAATAGCAAAAAAATTCAAAAAAATGTAAAATTTGATCTCCAAGCACATTTAAATATATCCATTATGTTGAATGGTTTGAATCGACTATTTGAACTTTGAAAATAGTAGGTGTCAAAGTGTGTCACCAAAAAAGGTGTAATTGGATCCCTCCTCAAAAAATAATCATATGGACCACATATACTACAACTAGTATTGAACTTCATTCAATATAAATATCAAATTAGAAGCATTTTAGCCGGTAAGAATATCATCATATTGACTTAATTTGATACTTTTTGTATAATAGAGGAAATTAAGAAGTCTTAAAATGAACAGATGGAATATCACTTAGAATATCTCATTCCTATTTGTTAACGTAAGTTCCTTGATTAATAATAGTAAATTGGGTATTGCACTGAAACTTGCTGTATATATGTAAATTGGATATTCCTATAAAAAACAAAGAAAATTTCTCCGAGTCTAAATATTGCAATTTGAACACACTCAACATGGTAACCTCGCGTGTGAAAAGACTTACAAAAATACAAGTTTGATTATAACAAATGGGAAAGCTATTGATGGCAACTATATGTAAATTGAATCAATTAATATCTTTATTCAATTTACGCAAGATTACAAAATATATATGTAGCAAAAACCTCGAGATCTCCGACATTTTTAAAAATACCCTAAGTTAATTACATATTATTAAATCTGCCCACGAGTCGCTGGTTTTATTAAATATGTCAAAATCGGCCAATAATTGGCCGGTACCGATTAAAATTCGATTAATGGCGGGACCGGCCAATAATTGGCCGGTCCCGTGATTTTTTTTTTTAGAGAAAAATAGCTAAATGCTGAAATGAAATCTAACACAAAAAAATCGAATTGTTTTTTTAAATATTTGTTAGATTAGTTTTTTTAATAGCATATTTATACTAAAATACGCTAAATTACTTGAAATTATGTTAATTTATGTTGATTGACACTAGATTACTTTAAATTATGTTAACTTTTTTTTAAGAGACAAATAGCTAAAATGCTGAAATATAACACTAAAAAATCGAATTTATTTTTAAATATTTGCTAGATTACATTTTTTTTTATATAATTAGCATATTTATACTAAAACACGCTAAATTACTTGATTTATGCTGAATTACACTAAATTACTTGAAATTACAATAATTATGTAGAATTATGCTAGAATACACTAAATTACGCTAAATTACGTATGAATAGGGATGATATCTTCACTGAGAAAGCGAAAAACGACGACGAAACTTCAAATGGCCATAAAACGGCGCTCGAGTGTCCGATTTCAGCAAATGACCACTTTTCGGAAAGCTTGTGAAAATGCGCATGCGTCCGAACTAGCTTTGCTAGATTTCCAAATTCAAAATTGCCAAAAAACAAAGGGAAGAGCCTCAAAACTTCAATTGAAGTTTCTGTTGAAGATTTTCATTTCTATTCTCCAATCTACGTAGCTCAGTAAATTAGTTATATAATGAACTTGTAGAATACTAATTTTTATTATTTTTTGGAATTTTTTTACTATTTTTTATGATTTATGAAAGATGGCACAAAATCGGCCCTATTCATACGTAATTTAGCGTAATTTACCGTATTTTAGCATAATTCTACATTATTATTGTAATTTCAGCATTTTAGTAAATTTACCGTATTTTAGCATAATTATTGTAATTTACCGTATTTTAGCACAAAATCAACCCTATTCGTAGCGTATTTTCTAACAAATATTTTAAAAAACAATTCGATTTTTTTGTATTAGTTCATTTCAGCATTTTAGCTATTTTTCTCTAACAAATATTTTAGCCAATTATTGGCCGGTCCCGCCATTAATCGAATTTTAATCCGGACCGGCCAATTATTGGTCGGTTTGGGCATATTTAATAAAACCAGCGACTCGTGGGCAGATTTAATAATTTGTAATTAACTTAGGGTATTTTTAAAAATGTCGGCGAGATCTACACAACTCGGGGGCCTCACCGGTTTATGGTAACAAAAGATTGTCTTGATTTCCACGTGTAATATTTTCTTTATTGGAATATATTTTACAACATTGTAAAAATCAAGTAAAAGTAAAAAGATATACTTGTTATGAATAAAATTATTAATGTGGATGTCCATGACTCTCAATATTCATTTCTCCACTACTCCCACTACTATTGGAATTCATATTCCACTACTATTTAGAATTCAATGTCTTATTTATTATTGTAATGACTTTTCATTTACAATTTGTAGCCTATAAATAGAGACTTTGTAATCTTGTATTGTACACATGAGAAATGTATGAATAAAGAGATTGCCATCTTTTATGTGTTTTCTATCTTGTTTATTGTTTGTTTATATTTATTTTATAACACGTTATCAGCACGAGAGCTCTACTAGTTGAAGATTCGAGGTAACTTTGATATCTTTTATTTCAATTCCATTTAAATAAATAATACTTCTAATAAGTAATTATTAAATGGAATAAGTTATCAGTTTATGTACATTTATTTTAAGATGTTTAATATGGTTCATATAATTTTATATAAAGTGCAATTTTTTTTAATTTTATCTTCTAGAAGAAGATTTCAAGAAATCTTTCTGAAGAAGATTTATATGATGTACAAAATTAATATAAGAAGATTTAAAAGAAAAAAAAACTTCCTGAAGAAGATTTATGTGATATACAAATTTTATCTTGAAGAAGATTTCAATAACGTTTATATGATGAGCAATTTTTTAATGATTTAATCTTCCTGACGAAGATTTCAAGAAATATTAAAAAGATTTCTTGAAATTTTCCTGAAGGAAATTTCAAGAAAATTTATATGATGCAAAACAAAAACAAAAATATATATATGTTACCTTTTTACATTACATTATGTTAATGAAATGGCCTGAAGTCATATGAATAGTGTGTATCGAAGTTAATGCTATCTTTATTTTATATTAATATCAAATAGTCTAAAGCTATCTATTAAGCATAATTTTTTTTTCTCCATATTGTGCAATTTTAGATCTGACTAGATTTTTTAAATTTATATCTATTCAATATTAATTTTAGATCATACTCGTATTTTTTTTATAAATATACAATTTCAATGGGATTATAAAGATATGTATTATTATATAGTTTTAATTCATGTAACATGTATAAATAAAATAATATCTCATAACTTATGAGATGTGAATGTGGAGATGCGTTTTGTTATAATTAGACACTGCCTTATTAATTTGAACAGTAATGGTAATAAATGAAATTCAATTCAAGAATTAGATTATAATACAACGTATGGTTACCGGTCTGTATCTTTGATTTCTTGATTAAATATTTTATTAATTGATGTTGGCTAACTATAGTCTATTTATATATAGTGGTGAATGGAAATTGCACATTTATATTTTGATTTCTATGAAAAGGCCTCATGTAACATACATATTTACTGTATATTGGAGCTGCTCTTCATATTACCACATTTAGATCCGTGAATGAAGAAAAAAAATAGGTCATGGTTGATTTTCTAAATTACATCTTCACACAGTTAGTCACGGAATTTATTTTCTCTTTTATCAGCAATTTTTTTTCTCTCAAAAACTTAATGTTCCTGAAGAATAAGATTAAAAAAATA
This sequence comes from Carex kokanica, assembly GCA_025461125.1. Classification (NCBI taxonomy): domain Eukaryota; kingdom Viridiplantae; phylum Streptophyta; class Magnoliopsida; order Poales; family Cyperaceae; genus Carex; species Carex kokanica. The sequence goes on along the minus strand of JAJGRX010001401.1, from coordinate 104,540 downwards.
TATATATTTTGAGTTGATATTTTGTCTCTTATAGTTGAACAAAATAATGAGTTGTTAAAAAAAAATCATAAATTTCGTACAATGAGTTATGCTTCATTCCCTGAAGTGAATGTAGCAACACATAATAATCATAATAATTTATGGACATACTTGTCTGGACGTGGTAACGATGAAAATACACATTTTTCAACCAGAAGTGGAAAAATAATTAAGAAAATGAATGAGAAAAATAGAAAATCAAAAAGAAAATTCATGCTATCATTGTGATAGTAAAACTAATTTCTCACGTACCTGTCGTACGCCAAAAATATATTGTTGACCTATGTCAAGCATCATAAAATAAAATAATAAGGAGAAATAGACCGAGACAAATTTTTATTTGTGGATGTGATCTCGATCTTAGCCAAATTGATATTACTCATTTGGATGATAATTTCTTTGATGAAGAAAATGAAAAACGAATCACTTGATTAATGATGATAGTAATAAAAAAATAGTTAATAAAAAAAATACTTTTGTTACTATTGAAGTAATATTTATGGTATTTTTTTTCTCTTTCGCAATTGTTTTTAATATTTTAGTGGTATTTTTGTTAATTGCAATTGTTGTTAATAAAAAAATGATTGAAAGCTCCGGAAGAGCAATATTGTTGTTATATGGAGGAACACAAATTTATATTGATGATTTTTAAGTCTCAAAGTAATTTGTTAAGATTTAAGAATATCCGCCGAAATGGATATCATGTTGAGACAACCAATGAATAAAATATTGAATATCTTTATATTACTAGCATAATATCATATTAAAAAAAATGCATACTGAAAAAAATTACCTATGTTTTCCTCCAGCTTGTACTACATATGTATTAGTACAATTGAAACACATATTATTGTAAACCAGTCGTTTACAAATAAGAATATGTTTATAGTTTGGCATGACCGGTTGGGCCATTCCGGATCAATAATGATGCGAAAAAAATAGAGAATTAATGTGGACATTCATTAAAGAATCAGAAGATTCTTTAATCTAATGAATTTTTATGTGTTGACTTGATTTCTAGAACGTATATAAGATGATATTTATGGACCAATACATCTACCATGTGAACTATTTAGATATTTTATATAATTGATGCATCAATAATATGTTTACATGTATGTTTATTATCAACTTGCAACCTGACGTTTGCGAGATTATTTGCTCAATTGATTTGATTAAGAGCATAATTTTATGATTATTCAATTAAGAAAATACGTCTAGACAATGTTGGTGAATTTATGTCTCAGACAATGCATGTCTATTAGAATTAATATTGTACATCATGCAGCTTATGTTTATGCACAAAATGAGAACTTGTTTTTTTTTTTGCATGCAACAACACTAATTCGCATCATGCCAACAACTATTATAAAACTTTCCCTTTTTAATTAGTTTTTGGTCACATACATAATATTTCCCATAAAAAAAATTTTAAATGTGCGATATATGTTATAATTGCTCCACCACAGCGCACTAAAATGGGACATCAAAGAAAGTTGGGAATTTATGTTGGATTTGAATCTCCATATATAATAGTGTATCTAGAACAATTGGCGGGAGATTTATTCATGGTTAGTTTTGCCAATTGTGATTTTGATGAATCAAAATTCCCAACATTAAGGGGAGAAAACAATCAGCTGGAAAAATATATTAGTATGAATTATCATTGTCTCATTTTGATCCTCGTACAAAAGAATGTGAACTAAATATTTAAAAGATAATTCATTTGCAAATATTAGCTAATAAATTGCCAGACGCATTTACAGACTCAAAGAAAGTGACCAAATCACATGTACCAGCTGCTAATGCTCCAATTAAAGTCGATGTCCCTGTTGGACAGACTAATGAAATTATAACATGCATGAAGCGTGGAAGATCAATCGGTTCCAATGATAAAATCCTCGAAAAAAAGGAGCAAAGAATGAAAATGGTCAAGTCGAGAATATGATAATTTCAGATAAAACTCCAGAAGAGAACCAAATAAGTAATATTGGACTTCCAGCAGAAACTCAAGTATCTGAAATTTATGAAAATGAAGAGATCTCGATAAATTATATCATGAATGGAATAAGATGGAACCGAGATGAAATGGATGTCAATGATATTTTTTTCATAAAATATAGCGCTAAATATAATAAATATTGAGGATCATGACCCGAATTCTATTAAAGAATGTCGATAAAGAAATGATTGGCCAAAATGAAAAGGTGCAATTGAGGCAGAGTAAAATTCTCTTGAAAAAACAAAAAGTTTTTGGGCCTGTAGTCCCAATACCTGAAGGTGTAAAACCAGTAGGATATAAATGGGTATTTATGCGAAAATAAAATGAGAAAGGTGAAATTTTGAGATATACTCTCCTGTGGTGGATGCAACAACTTTTTGGTATATAATTAGTCCGGCAGTCCATGAAGGACTTGATTTGCACCTAATGGATGTTGTTACAGCCTACTTAAGATGATATATATATATATGAAAATCCCTGAAGGATTTAAGATGCTTGAAGCATGAAATTTAGGTTCTCGAGAACATTATTCAATTAAATTGAATAAGTTTTTATATGGATTAAAGTAATCTGGACGCATTCTTTATATGGTATAATCGTCTAAGTAATATTTATTGAAACATGGATATAATAATGATACAATATGTCCATGTATTTTGATAAAAATATATGGAACTGATTTTGTTATAATTGCATTTTATGTTAACGATCTAAGTATCATTCGAACTCCTGAAGAGCTTCCAAAAGCGATAAATTATTTAAAGGAAGAATTTCAGATGAAAGATCTTGGAAAAACAAAATTTTGCCTTGGATTGCAAATTGAACATTTGAAAAATGGTATTTTTGTGCATCAAGAAAATTATATTGCAAGAATGTCGAAACGATTTTATTTGGATAAATCACATCCATTAAGCACTCCAATGATTGTAAGATCATTAGATGTGAATATATATCTTTTAGATCTTGAGAAAGTGATGAAAAACTAATTGGTCCTGAAGTACCATATCTTAGTGCAATAGTAGCATTTATGTATCTGGCTGGACATACAAGATCTGATATATCCTTTGTTGTAAATTTATTAGCAAGATATAGTTCTTCTCCCACGCGAAGACATTGTAATGAAATTAAACATATACTTCGCTAACTCTGAGAAATTTTAGCAATACACGAAGCAAGCCGAGAATATGTTTGGTTAAGATCTGTGATTCAACACATTCATTAGACATGTGGTTTGTTTTTTGGAGAAATGATCCTGACGATCATATATTAAGATAATATTGTATGTATTACTCAATTAAATGAATGATACATTAAAGGAGATAGAACAAAACATATTTCATTAAAGTTCTTTTTCACACATGATCTCCAAGATGAAAATGTTATTATTGTTCAGCAAATTCGTTCAAGTGAAAATCTAGCAGATTAATTCACTAAGGCTATCCCTATTGCAATATTCGAAAAGCTAGTTTGTAATATTGGAGTTCGTCGACTTAAAGATCTTAATTGATGTTGTCATAAGGGGGAGTTAATATGCACTATATTTTCCTTAACCATGGTTTTTCCCACTGGATTTTCCTGGTAAGGTTGTAGTTGTATATTAAAAGGAATATTGTACTCTTTTTCCTTCACTAGGTTTTTATCCCATAGGGTTTTTCCTAGTAAGGTTTTAATGATGCATATTCTTATATAATGGACATCCAAGGGGGAGTGTTATGAATAAAATTATTAATGTGGATGTCCATGACTCCCAATATTCATTTCTCAACTACTCCCAGTACTATTGTAATTCATATCCCACTACTATTTAGAATTCAATGTCTTATTTATTATTGTAATGGCTTTTCATTTACAATTTGTAGCCTATAAATAGAGGCTTTGTAATCTTGTATTATACACATGAGAAATGTATGAATAAAGAGATTGCCATCTTTTATGTGTTTTCTATCTTGTTTATTGTTTGTTTATATTTATTTTATAACAATACTAATATTTTTATTATATTTTGTTCGATTTGTTCTTCTTTTTGTACTACCCGACTTTTACAAAAAAAATTATGTGGTAAAGTTTGTTTAATAATTTTCTCAATTAAAGGTGCACCATTTATGCCACACTTTAATTAATTAAGCCTAATATATTTTTTAGTGAGTCTATGGTATACTAGCCGATTTTTTTATTAATACCCTTTGAAAAAAGAAAAATATCAAATATGCTCTCGTTTTTGTTTTATTTTTAAAAATGACCTAACCGCCCAGGGGCAGGGCGGTCAGCTTTTCCAACGAACCGCCCCCCGTGAGGCGGTCCATGTTGGGATTTCACGTGTATGCCTATATGGTGAGAATTTAAAATTTTCCTATCACCACTTGGCTCAATACACAAAAGTTCTTATTTATACGACAAAAGCAAACAAGATTTTCAATAAACTAATGTGTACTAAATTAAAATAAATTAATCTCATCTAATTTATTGCTAAAGAGGATTAAACCTTTACCTAAAGAGATTATCAAATCTCTTGATTGAGAGAAGCCGGTTTCCCTTCTAGTTCTCGTGTTATTCTTGAAAGCGCCTCTTGGTTCACCTTGAACCTAAACAACGAACTAACACACCTCTTAGATAGATGGATGTGAAGTTCAAGGCTTAGATCCAACCACCTCTTGATCTTCAAATTAACAACCTATTTGATTTCTTGGTGGCTAAACCTATCAAGAAGAGATTAGAGAAGAGATTGAACCACTAGGGTTTTGGCCTTAAGCAAAGGGGTTGCTACAGTAATTTCGGCCACTGCTACAGTAATTTCGTCCAAGAAAATGAGCAGAAAAATTATCTCTCTTTTCCTTAATTACACCCCTTTAAATAGGCAAGGGTTAGGGCAACTATTTGTGTAATGTTTAAATTAATTACACAAATACCACTAGCATTGTTTAGCCATTTTATGATATTTTTAATCTCATGTTGTGATTGGTTTAATAAATTAATTTATGAATAAATAATATTAATCATATTATTCTATTATGCAATATTCTTATTATTCTTATAATACATTCAAACATTATACCAAATAATATTTGCATAACTTCACAAATTTATTTATGACATTTTATTTTATCATTTCATCTTATGTATTTTATCTTATACATCATTATGAAACATAAAATACTTGTTGTTTCTCTTCAGTTGGTGTGACCGTATAGAGGATTTATGTCATCTTGGCAATAATATAAAACTTTATATTATTGACTATAAGAGGTTCTATCATTATATTATAGTTATCCAAACGACATAATAATCATTCACTCAATCCACTAATTTCGTGTCTATCCTTGTCTCATGATATTATGAATAATATGCAAAATAGGATCGTGTCATTCTTGCATTATATTTTTTTTCTTAGTTTCTCAAGTGAATTATAATTATAACTACATCAGTTATATTGCATGCGATATAATTCCACTTTACCAAGGGGCCCAGTAATATCATAACTCAAATTGAGGGACAATGATAATATTAACATATAGATTTTTCCCGCACAAGTTGTACACAACGAACTACTATTTTATTCCCATAAGAAGATAGTATTTAAATAGCAATCACATTATATACTTCTCATGTGAAAAACCTACACATCTCATATCTTAGATTCTAAAGACACAATGAAAACATTAATGACATAAAACACAATCCATATAATGTTTCATTCATTTAGGTCATGTTCAATATATAAAATGCACATATTTATATATCCATGTTATTAAATGATAATCCTTTATCAACATTTATAGAACTTCAATGTACTTTAATCAACATGACAATATTTCTCGGTAATTAATGTTCCTCCTTAATTACTACGATTGTGAACATATTTAGTGATTAAATGTTTCTCATCTTAGGAGTTCTATGGTTCAAGACCAAGAGCATCTTCCTGAACTCTTCCAAAGATATAACATATAAATCTCAAGGAGCATGAATAATAATATTCGTAATAAACTCATGAATTACATATAAATTATCACTAAAATAAATAACTTTCAAAACACACATCCTTCAGTCCACTGCCTAAAAAAAGAAAAAAATTACCAAACCACCCCACTATGGGGCGGTCCACTATTTTTTTTTTTTTTAGAAACAAAACAGCTCTGTTATTCTTCAAAAAAGCTGTTTCCCAAAGTTCAAAATTGTCATTACCTTTATTATATCTTCAAAGTTAAAAAAAGAACCTGTAACCAAAAAAAAAAAGCACTCTTTTACAAAAGTTGTTCTTTGTTTCTGCATGATAGATAAATTAATCTGTACCCATTCTTTTTTTGTCTTTGCTTCCGACATTTTTATTAATACCCTAAGTCCATTAAAAATTATTAAAATTACCCACGCTCCCAAATCTTTATTAAAAATACCCATACCGGCCAATAATTGGCCGGTACCGATTAAAAAGCCCAACCGGCCAATAATTGGCCGGTACCGATTAAATACTCCAACCGGCCAATAATTGGCCGGTTCCGTGCTTTAATGCCCTTTTACTGTTCGAGCCCCTATATTAACCCCAACACGCAGCTCTTCCCTCCCACAACTTCAGCCTTCTTCTCCAGCGCCATTACAGGTATGTTTTTTTTTTTTTATTATTTTTTATTTTTAAATGTTTGTAATTAATTGTAATTAAGGTTAATTAATTTAATTAAAATTAATGTTAATTAGTTTTCAATAGTTTAAATTATTTTAGATTAAGTTCAATTAATTTGAATTAATTTTAGTTAGTTTTAATTTTTTTTAATTTAATTAAATTAATTGTAGTTGAGTTTAGTTAAGTGTAATTAATTAATTTTACTTAATTGTAATTAATTAATTTTACTTAATTGTAAGTAATTAATTTTAATTAATTGTAATTAATTAATTTTACTTAATTCTAATTAATTAATTACAATTAATTAAAATTAATTAATTGTACTTAATTTATTTTAATTAATTTTAATTAATTTTAATTAATTTTAATTAATTTTAATTAATTGTAATTAATTAATTGTAATTAATTGTAATTTTACTTAATTTTAGTTAATTAATTTTACTTAATTTTAATTAATTAATTTTACTTAATTTTAATTAATTAATTTTACTTAATTTTAATTAATAAATTTTAATAAATTAATTTTATAAATTAATTTTATAAATTAATTTTAATAAATTAATTTTAATAAATTAATTTTATAAATTAATTTTAATAAATTAATTTTATAAATTAATTTTAATAAATTAATTTAATTTAATTAATTTTAATAAATTAATTTAATTTAATTAATTTTAAGTAATTAATTACTTTTAATTAATTTTAATTAATTGTAGTTAATTTTATTATTTAATTTTAATTAATGAAAATTATTTTTAATTAATAAAAATTAATTGAAATTAACTAAAATTAGTTAAAACTAATTGAACTTAATTTAAACTAATTTTCTTTATTATTCAGTCACTGTGTAAATTAGTGACCTGACAAATGATTATCACTTTCAAAATGTAGTTCGATCACAATGCCATTGATTTCTATACACTGTGGTGGTAAGCTTGAACATAATGCAGACGGACCTTATTACAACAGAGAATCAATTGCTTCGGTTATGGTTGACGATAATATATCTCTGTTGGACTTGAAAGTCACAATTTTCGATTACACCCGTTTTAATCCAGAAAGATGCAACCTTGAATTGGGGACCTGAGTGTGTAATGGAAACACCGGGAAATATTCACTTGCGAAAATAACAGATGAAAATACCTGGAGAGGGTTGTGTGGGTATTTTAAGGCCAACGGAGATTTTGTAATAGAGATCTATGTTAGAAGAGTTCCGAGAGAGGCAGGGGCTGGTAGTTCTAGTCAATGCTCAGTTGCAATGAAGACTCCCGTCGTTCCCCCAAGAGAACGAGAAAGCAACTATCCACCTATTTACCCAGAAACGAACTATTACCCTACTTACCCAGAAACGAACTATCACCCTACTTACCCAGAAACGAACTATCCCCCTACTTACCAAGAAACCATATATCCACCTACTCACCAAGAAACATACTATCCAACTACTAACCCAGAAAACTACTATCTAACTCCGCCGCAACCACGACCTCAACCAATACTCCGAATTTGTTCCCCACCTAGACCCGTGCATGAGGAGCCTTTACCATTCCCAGGCCCAGTACACGATGAAGTTGGGTCGGATTTTGAAAATATCAATGATATCCCGGATGAACGCTTGCAAAGTGGGGATGAGTATGATGGACATGACTGGGACTCTGATCACATAGATGGATGTGGTGAAGACGGTCCAGTTGACACAGCTGAAGGGCCCATTCGGAGCAGCTCTTGCTCAGCGCCGCTTAGCGGGCGGAGTGATACGCACCCGTTCCCAGAATTCAATGATGTATCTCGGTTCAGAGAAGCAGATACTGGTTCATATGGGCCACGAATCGAGCGCACGGGTGAGCTGGCCGCAAACCAATATTTTAAAAGCAATGATGAATTAATGAAGAAGATTAGGGAGCACCATGTCCACAAGAATCAGGAGATAAGAATGAGTAGGAGTGACACCCGCCGGATTCATGTGGTGTGCAAAGACCGGCGTTGTGGTTACGAACTATGGGGAAAAGCATCGGGATATGGAGATGCGTGGGTTATAACGATGCAAGACAAGCCTCACACATGCAGGACTGAGTATACAAGGATCGACAATGAATGTCTGACGGCATCAATCATTGCTGATGTCATTGAGAACAGCATTAAGACTGACCCCTGTATGAGTATCCAGTCGGTGGCAAACTGTGTTATGGCTGTGTATGACAAAGTCACCCCGAAATACAATCGACTGTGGAGGGGTCGTGAGCTTGCAATAGCCCGAGAATTTGGGGGTTGGGAGGAATCGTACGGCTTGCTGAGACCACTATTGATGGCGATTTGCGTCAAGAATCCCGGATCAAAGTACCATTTTCTGACCAGTCCGATACGAGACAAAGACACAGGAGCAATAAAGGAAGGGCAAGTTCAGTTCAGGGCCGTTGCCTGGGCTTTTGGTCCATGCATTGCGGCGTTCCGGTTCTTGAGACCGGTGATCAGCATAGATGCGTGCTTCTTGTCAGGGCGGTACGAGGGGAGACTCTTGATAGCTTGTGCCTATGATGCTGAGAACCAACTGCTGCCTCTAGCATTTACAATCGTGCACAAGGAAAATGCCGAGAATTGGGGTTTCTTCCTGCAATGGTTGAGGAATGAAGTGCCTCTATTATGACTTTTTTTATTTATATGTTGTGAACTTTTTTTTTTATTTCGAGTTGTGTGGAGTATATTGAATTGAATGATACGTTTGCAAAATGGATTGTGACTCCGAATAGTAAAACACTAAACACAAAACAAGAACAACAAAACATAGAACAACGAAACATATAACAATAAAATAAAGGAACAACAACATAACCATAAAAAAAGAACAACACCATAAAAAAAGAACAACAACATAAAAAAAGAACAACAACATAACCATAAAAAATACATAAATCAGCGCCGCCACGGAGAAGGAGACCATCGCTCAGGTGGAACACCAGCGTTCGCCCGCTGGGGCCACGCTCTATCTCTCGGTGTCACCGCATGAGCGTCGGCCTCTCTATACATCCTATCAGCAGAATCCCAGACAGACTCACGCGCAGAGCCCGGTGGGGGTGTACCGAATATAGATGCAGCGAAATCAGTCCCAAAGTCAGGCTGATGCTGAGCCCCGCTACCACTGGCCTCTCCATCGTGGGCCATCTGCGGCATCCCATAGTCATAGATCTCGAGGTCGTCCAGACTCATGCTGTACCGTGGATCTATCTCATCTGGATCTATCTCAGCCATCTGTGGCTCCGGTGGCATCTCGGACTGACCCTGCAATCAATCACATAATCTACTGAATTAGAACTGAACGAAGAAATTTGCACTAATTCATACAGCTAAAATAATAAAACATACCGGAGGCTGAAACGGACGACCGTCGTCAGTGTAGAATGCGTGCCATCCCCTCGTGGACAACACCCAGCGATGATGGTCCCACTCTGGAACCGTCTCGGGGGGGTGGCATGTCTCGCGCCAGAACCGGGCACTCATCGGGCTCGGACGGATCTATCTGACGCCAATCGATGTTTTCTCTGGCGTCTCGCAGCATGCCGATGAGCTGCCCACCGTGCCCGGAATCCTCCATGAAAGTGGCACCCTTCTCAACGTAGCGGTAGCCAAACTGCCTCCAGTTCTTTTTTCCTAGCATCTGGATCCCGTGCGCTACGGTCTTAATCGAATCCAACAGCTGAAAGAGTAATTTGTTAGATCAAACAATGATGAAGTAATCAGTTAAAGGAAAAAAAAACATCTAGTTTCAAGTGAATTACCTGGCGAGCCCATTTTCTACCGTTGGGTGTGTAACCGTCGTCGTTCTTGATCATATCGCGTAAGTGAGCGCCGTAATCGCCCTCCAGATATACGCTCGCCATGCATACCCGCATGTACCAAGTCTCGTACCTCAGTAGGGGATCTCCCGGGGTCTGGATCAACTCATCCGGGTATACATAGAAGTGCTCGTGCTGCGGCTGTGCCAAGATACTGCAATAGAACTCGTAGTGCACTCTCCAGTCGCGCTCCGCACGCGATAAGTGGCTCATCCTGTAAGAAACACGTTAGTTGCAACACAAATAAATCAAGTAATATATGACAGTACAAAAGATATACGACTTACTTATGCAGGTCTACGATAGTGGACCTCAGCAAAGATGGCTCTGCGGGAATGAACGGCGGATGTCCAAACTGGCGGAGTACGCGATCCGGATAATGGTGCTCCACTACCCAGAAATGTACGAGCGGCCCCATATAATACCACATATCCATAGACTGAAAATATCTCAATGGCAGCATACCGTCATCGTACAGCGTGGCGTACGGGGTCCACTCAACCTGCTCCGCCGTCAAATTCTGCAGCTGTGACCGGACTGGCCTGATACCCAATGTATAACCGTGGCCCTGATCCTGGTAGCTGTGAACACCGTGCCACTTCTTGCCGTATGCTGGGCAGCGCATATCGTCGGGCTCTCCCCAAGCCGGCGCCGCATTCGGTATGGGCCTGCCCACCGGTAGCCGTGACCACGACCAGTGCTGAAGCAACAGTACTGGCCCGTACATCTGTTTGATATCTGGCTGCATTTGTAATAATTTCATATGTCAGGTGCAACTTCTTCATTTATTATGTAAAAGAGTAAGATAATAGCTAGGGACTTACCACAAAAGCACGGCAGAGGTGGGAGTACAGATGGGCTAAGACGGCCGCACCCCAGTTGTACTTCGAGGGTCATCCAGGTTTGCCAGCAGCGGGAGATACATCATCGGCATGCAGTCACCGGAAGAATCAGCAAACATGACGGAACCAAATAGGTCCATCACATAGCCCCGTGTATATATGCAGTAACAAACATGTAATATAAGATCAGCAACAAACGGGAATTCAGAAAAAAAAATAATACGAGAAATTTAAAGTTTGTACCTCTGAATCTCCACATCGGTGGAGTATGCTGTCAGACCCGCGCTGAAATGCTGGCGCAACCTCTTCATTCTCAAGTGGAATTTTGATGTTCCACTCTTCTCAATGAGGGAGTGAGGATCAGCCCCCAATAGCTCCTCAATCTGAGCACCAAACGTCGTGCTGTCAGATACACCACTGACGGGGGTGCCACTGATAGCCAACCCCCACAAAGAACTCACGTCCTGGAGAGTCACTGTCATCTCTCCGAACGGCATGTGAAACGTGTGCGTCTCGGGACGCCATCTCTCAACCAATCCCGCGATGAGATACGCGTTGATGACGCCACTCCCAGTCCGCAAAATGTCTACCATCTGGTAGAGGCCTAGATTGATAAGATACCGGTCCATCAACGGGTAGTATGGCAAGTGAACGCACCGCAGCTTCACATCTAAAATAAACTTGTCCTACATTGACAAATTTAATCCACATGGGGTTAGCACATCAACACTTAAATTCAAAGAAATTTGAAAATGTGAAAAAAAAACATACCTCACGAGAAGCCAGTGAGACCCGGTGATCGCGGTGCGGCACCCACAGAAGAGGACTGAAATGATCTGTGCTGCTAGTCGCAATCGGCTCGTCAACTATGGGTGACAGTGGACGAAGCCTAGGCCATCCTCTAACCATCCTAATTTCATTAATAAGATTTTGTTAACCGACGCTATATGAACCGTAAATCATAATTGCCGTAAGCAATGTAAAAAAACGGCTAAAATAAGGTTAAACACGCTAAAAAGGGATAAAATATGATTAATTACTCTAAAATCGGTTAAAATAGGCTTAATAACGGTGAAAACCGCTAAAATAGGCTCAACTACGCTAAAAACGGCTAAAATATGCTTTGTAACGGAACATAGCTAAAATAGCCTTAATTACGCTTCAACATGGATAAAGTATGATTAATTATGCAAAAACGGTTTAAAATAGGCTTAATAACGGTAAAAACCGCTAAAATAGGCTTGCCTACGCTAAAAACGGCTAAAATATGCTTCATAACGGTAAAAATAGTTAAAATAGGCTAAAAAGGGATAAAGTACAATTAATAACGCTAAAAACGTCTAAAGTAGACTCAAAAACTATAAAAACAGCTAAAATATTTTTCATAACGGTAAACATATTTAAAATAGGCTTAATTACGCTAAAAAGGGATAAAGTATAATTAATAACACTAACAACGTTTAAAAAATTTTCAATAACGGAAAAAAACCACTCAAATATGATTCATAACGGTAAAAATAGTTAAAATATGCTTAATTACGCTAAAAATTGATAAAGTACAATTAATAACGCTAAAAACGTTTAAAATAGACTCAATAATGGTAAAAACAGCTAAAATATATTTCATAACGGTAAAAAATGTTAAAATAGGCTTAATTACGCTAAAAAGGGATAAAATATAATTAATAACGCTAAAAACGTTTAAAAAATAATAAATAACGGTAAAAACCGCTAAAATAGGCTCAACTACGCTAAAAACGGCTAAAATATGCTTTACAACGATCACAACATCTAAAATAAGATTAATTACGCTTAAAACGGAAATAATAGGCTTACTTACGGTAAAAACTGATCAAATTGGCTTACTTACGGTAAAATCTGATCAAATAGGCTTCACGACAGTACAATATGCCAAAATGTCTTTGATTTTGGTACAATAGGCTTAATTACGTAAAACTATAATTACGTATGCTAAAATATCCTAAATGTACCAACATAGGCTTAATTTACCTAATTATGCTAAATTTTCATATATCAGGCTTAATTTTTTTTAATCATGTTAAAACATTCTAAATTTCGTAAAAATATAGTCAACAATGCTAATTATACTTAATTAAAAATATATTGACCTAAATCATAAACTGTATACCCTAAATTTGACTAATTACTCTAATTACTATTTAATTTCAACTATTTCTACTAATTATACAAATTCTGGTAATTACTAACAATTTCTAACATTTTACAACTATTTTACTCTAAAAAATAAATTACAACAAAGAATAGGGACTTACTTGCAAATCTGGGAGGAGAAGGAGAACTCCGGGAGAAACTGCTCAATCGAGGAGAGTGAGTGTGAAATTTGACGAAATGATTTGTGAGAGAGAAGAGGGAGTGTGCATGCCAATATATAGAATCGGATTAATCTCGGAACCGGCCAATTATTGGCCGGTTGGGACTTTAAATCGGATCCGGCCAATTATTGACCGGTTGGGCTTTTTAATCGGATCCGGCCAATAATTGGCCGGTATGGGTATTTTTAATAAAAATTTGGACCGGTGGTTATTTTTAATAATTTTTTATGTACTGAGGGTATTAATAAAAATGTCGGCTTTGCTTCACCATCCGAACTATTTCTTTTAATAAAAATAAACCTAAAATTTTCAATTTTATATTTCTAAAAAAAACTATAAATCAATTTTCAAACATACAACATTCCATCATTACTCATCCCGTAAATATTTTCTCCAAAAAAAAAAGCTAAACCCAAAAATGCTTTTCCTGTGTAAAAGGATAAGACTGGCAAGGTAAATAAAACAGAGTAGAACTAGGGTGGTTTTAAGTTCACATAATTTTTTTGTGAACTCAACTCTAAAATATTTCGGATTGGCTTTAAATAAAGAATCTGAACCATTGAAACTCTTTTACTTTACGAGTGATACGTCTACGTGCAAAAATCTTATATTTTAGAATTAATTTTTTATGAAATCAAGCGGCCAAAAAATATTTAAAAAATAAATGCACTAGTAATTTAATTAAACTTTGAGACCAATTGATATATTTATAATTCAGATTTTTTTATTTAAAACCAATTGATATATTTTAAATTAAATTCACATAGTAATTAATTTAATAAATTTTGAGAAAAGCCTTTGGAATTGAAATCTTGTGTGGCTATGGCGATGTACTAGCAGATAGTTCGTACAAAGAGTCAATTCAAGCTCATACTAAAATACATTTCTTTGCGGGGTATAGATTATAACAGAGCTGTTTTGAGTTCATGCAGGACGAGAAGCATATGAACCGTTGTTTTGTTTCTAAAAAAATAAAAATAAATAAATAATGGACCGCCCCACTGTGGGGCGGTTTGGTGATTTTTTTTTTTTTGGCAGTGGACCGCTCCACGGGGGGCGGTTCGTTGGAAAAGCTGACTGCCTCGTCCCTGGACAGTTAGGGCATTTTTAAAAATAAAACAAAAATGAGGGCATATTTGATATTTTTCTTTTTTCAGAGGGTATTAATAAAAAAATCGGATGCATATATATAGCACGGATTAGTCCGTACTATGGAGCCATATTATCGTTTTCAAAATCCTAATGGTTGATCCGAACCGTTCAACGTGATTCCCACATGAATATGTACTTGCAGACTAAATTTTATATTTTTTTTCAAATTTTTTCACTATATTTTAAGATAGGTAGAAAATCACTTGATCTGAAAATTTTGGACCATCCAAAAACAATGATTTTCTACCTATCTCAAAAAATAGTAAAAAAATTCTAAAAAAATAAAAAATTTAGCACACAAGTATATTCTCATATGGAAATCATGTTGAAAGGTTCAGATCGACTGTTAGAATTTTGAAAACAAAAATATTGATCCGTAGTACGGACCAATCCATGCTATGCATAGTACCATAGACTCACTCTATATTTTTTAACCCTTGAAATACCATTTTTATTTATAAAAAGCTATCGTACGTACATATTTAATTTTCTTATGAATTAAAGGTAATTAAGATAGTGATAGTTCTCATTATGACTATTTAATTTTGGGAAATGTTATGGTCTACCGAGTCATCATATTCGAGTGCACCCCCCCTCCAACTAGTTTAACTGAATTTTTTTTTTTTTTTCAATTTTGCATAACTTCCATTTCCAGCACTCATATCCAAATTTGTAAAGTTCTATTTAGAACTTTTTACCATGCTACTCGCAATCATTTAAACATCTATTCGCAAGCATTTAAATCCTAAATCTGAATAGTTTTAACTCCTAACTACTTTTGTCTTCAAGCCATAAAAGAAAAAATTGCATTCACTCATTTTTTTTAATTTTTTTCTCTGATCATTCTCGTTCATTTTTCCGACGACGCGTGATGAATTTTTTCAAATTAAAAATACGAACGTTTTCTACTCAATTTCTCTTTTAAATGAGATCCATGAAAAATACTTTTGAGTTATTTTCAAGTAAGTTGTTTGTTTTTTTAAAAGTAAAGCCATGAGCACTATAAATTTTCAAACTTTTAAATCTCAGTCTACAGCCATTTAAACTTCTAATGTCTACTATTAAAACTACTACGTTCAAGCGTTTAAATTTATGATGTCGATCATATAGTATCACATGTTTAAACCTCTGCCTACAACCGTTTTAAAGTAGTTGTGTCAAGTATTTAAATAGTTTTCATGTCATGTTTAAAAACTTGAGAATTTAAAGTGCTCATTGACTATACTTAAAATAAATAAATAAAAACAACGACTTGAAAATAAATCAAAAGTATTTTTCATGGATTTCATTTGAAAAAGAAAATTGAGTAGAAAACGTTTGTATTTTTAGATTCGCAAAATTCATCACAGATCGTCGAAAAAATTGACGAGAATGATTAGAGGAAAAAAAAAGTGGTGGAAAATAATCTTTCCCTTTTGACTTGAAGACAGAAGTAGTTAGGAGTTAAAATTACTCAAATTTAAAATTTAAATGCTTGTTAGATAGAGGTTTAAATGCTTGTGAGTAACATTATAAAATGTTATAAATAAAACTTTAAAAACTTGAATATAAACACTAGAAATAAAAGTTAGACATTAAATACTTGAGGATCCACTAGAGGATTTGTTTGAGAGGTAATTATAAGACTCTTTAAAATTTTAGTGAACGCGCGTCCAATCCTAATTTCTCAATTCGAGGGCTATTATCAATTATTGCAATAATTAGTCTTGAATATTTGTTTTCTATTTTTATCCTCCTCGCACTTATTAAGTATTAATTTGTTTTATAATCTTAGGAGACATTTTACTTGCAATATATTAAACTTTCCAGTTTTGATTCTTCGTGTCATGTGACTCCGTGATGTTCATATATAAGTAGATCAATTAATTTCCCACATGCTAAAACCCACAAATGGCTAATTAATAATTGGCCCCACTTAATGTGTAGAAAAAAAAAATAGAATTCAAGAAAACTTTTTCTTGGTTTCGTATTTTTCTTGTTTTTTCCGGTAGAAAATATGAAGAAAACAATATGCTGAAAAAAATGGACTATTTAGTTCCTATGTTTACTTTACTTTAATTCCGACAAATTAAACAAAATCCAGAAAAGATTACTGCGTACGTTTCTGTATTTTTGTTCATTTTTTCTAACACATAATTTTCAAAATGTGGTTTCCATCGTTCCATGTATATGAATACGTGTTCAACCGTACTAAAGGGTCACATTCATGCACATGCATGTTTGAAAAAGATCAACAAACATAAATTTTGAAAAAGATGGGCAAGCCATTATCTACAATTCCTCGTGCCTCATATATCCCTCGTCCATTTGTAAGGGCTGTGCAAGTTTTCTTTGCGCATTAGCAACTTGAACATAAATTTTATTTATTGTAACAACAAACAATTAACGTTTTACACACTATTATAATATTGGGAAGTTTATTTATTGAATATAAATTTTATAAACATCAAATAACATATTCTTCCATCAAATTTATTAACAAAATTAAATATCTTCATTGGACTCAAAAATTTCCCTTCCTCTCGTTTCACTAGTAGAAAATGATCAATCAAGAACGGTAAAAATTGCACATCAGGAACGGACATCCGGGCGATACTAACCCAGGCATTATTGATAGCACCACTAATCAAGAACGGTCATATAGCCGATCGTGATTATACAATCAAGGACGGTCGTTTATAAATAATCGTTCCTGATTCGTACAATCAAGGATGGTCGTTAACATATAGCCGTTCCTGATTCGTCGTATCAAGGACGGTTGTTTATAAATAGCCGTTCCTGATTTGTACAATCAAGGACGGTTGTTTAATAAACAACCGTTCCTGTTCCCTTTTTTTCTTTTCTTTCTTTTCTTTCTTTTCTTTCTTTTCTTTCAGGAATGACCTTTTAATAAAGGACCGTTCTTGTTGCTTTTTTTTTTTTTTTGCTGGCCTATGAAACAAGCAACAATATACGAAATATGAAATAGACCAAAATAACCCATCCTAAATTATTCCAAAATAACACATACCTAAAATTAAACAAGTTCCAAAATAACACATCCTAAATTGTTCCTATAATTCGCAGACATGATTTTCCAGCCTTTCTTGATTGCACTTCTACAGCACCTCTGAGCACTCTCACGGACTCCGCCGGTGTTGCCAGCCTCAATATGCAAGACGACCACTGTCATTGTGAAGATTAACTCATCCTAGATCGAGCTATGGCGGGTCTTGGTTCCAGACACCATTATGGTGTGCTTCTAGACAATCACCTTCGATCAGTGGATTTGAAAAGTATAGGGGGTAGAGCAGAACCAGTGCAGCAGGGACCGCGCGAAAGCTGCTTTGTCTTGGGTTTCGGAGGATTGGGATTGGAATTCATGCGGGAATCCGTCGGAGAGAGGGGAGGTAAAAGAGAGGAGGAGGCGGAGGAGAGGGGGTAGTGGTAGGGATGACAGGCTTGAGGTGGAGTGGTCGAATAGAGGGGATTTTTGGTAGAGCGAGAAAGGCGCGATAGATGGACTTGTCTAACTTGGTAGAGCGACACGGAGGGAAGAAGAGAGGAGAGGTGTCAGTGCGAGAAAACGTCATTGAATCGGATGCGATGATGTGGCGAGCGTGGGAAAGGGTAAAATGACGCCTGGCGCTAGAGTGGGAAAAACGGCACGCCGGAGCCGACTCCGTCACGGAACGGCACGGTAACGGCATGGAACGCGTGTCCTTCGCGTGCCGTGACTCGCGTGTCCCGTGCTGTGACCATTCGCGTGCCGTGACCAATTGTTGGCAAAGAAGACACGACACGGAAATTGCCTTGGTCACGGCACGGCACAGGACACGCGAGTTACGGAACGGTAGACACGCCAGTCATGGCAGTCACGAGGCAATACATTAACATACATTTCTATAAGGTATAATTTTATTTTAATTAAAATATTTACATTTAAATTTCAATTAAAACATTTGAATTTTAAAGAATCGTTTCGTATTTTTTTTTAAAACGTTAAATGCGATCAAACGTGACTAATACACGTTTGGTCACAGCACGTTTAGTCACGGCACGCGAGTCACGCCGTGACTCGCGTGCCGTGACCACCCCTCATAATTTTTGTCACGGCACGTGAAAAATTTACTTAGTCACGGCATGGCACGGCACGTGACCAAAGTCACGGCACGATACGACACGGCACGGCACGTTTTTCCCACTCTACCTAGCGCAATGGAGAACGAATTTGTGAAGAAGCGGGAGATAAAATTTTGTGGAGTGACGCCAGCTGATGTCATCTTTAAATAATCTGATCCCTCCATCTTGCATCTGACAGAATATAGTAGGTGTTACTGTTCATTCTACGGTAACATCCCATTACCAATTAAGGTATTTATAATTAGTTTTTTTTTTATTCGATCATGTGAACACATCCATTCAATATTATGTATACAGATGTGACAATTGTCAAATTTAATTTTTTGTTCTTTTAACTGTATTCGTATCAGTCAAATATCCACCTTAAGTGTGGGCTCATTTTATTTTAGCTTAATTACATCAATTAATCATACAAATTTTCAACTTTTTTGTTGCATGATAGAGATTTTAGTATTTTAAAATATTTTTATTTATGAATTTAAATATATTATCAGCCTTAATGGTTTTGAGGCATATATAATCATATAAAAAATCGTTAACCACAACACTGAATTTGTTTTAGCGTCAAAATTTGTTTGAAATTTTCATTTTTTATGGTTGTTCTAATAATTGTTTATTCTGTCGGATATTATTCTTGTTGGGACAGTTGGCACGTAATAATGTTTTTCAATCCAACCATAATTTCACATCAGTATTTTGTTTCCCTCACAAATTAGACCTTATAGCGTCTGAAGAGGAAATACAAGAATTGATTAACTAATTGCTCTCCTTGTGAGTTATGACACATCAGCAGCCATATCGGTGTAAAAGGCTGATGCGTCTCTAACTGGACTCAACGTGAGCCTTACTCCTCCTCTCCAGTCACTCTTACCTGATGCATCTCCATTTCTTATATCCCGGGCCCAGTCTTCAGTGTAAACGACAGTGGGTTTTATTTAATTCATGGGTCCCCTTGTCAGCGTGCGAATATTTAAATGAATCGCTGCCCGTGCACCATTTTGATTGACCGCGATGCCCGTTTCCTTCGTCTCCACTAGTGATTGGCAAACGGGTAAGGGCGGGCGGGCACGGGTAAAACCCGGGACGGGTCACGGGCAACGCGGGTCACGGGTAACGCGGGTCACGGGCGACACGGGACGGGTTAGCACGGGTATTTTTTTGAAAAACCTTACCCGGCCCCTCTCAAACCCCCCGGGCAACACGGGTCACGGGTAACACGGGTCACGGGCAACACGGGTCACGGGCAACACGGGTCACGGGCAACACGGGTCACGGGTAAGCAGGTTTAGGTCCGGGTAGAACGGGTCTGGTCCGGGCGGGTAATTTTTTTTTTTTTTTTTTTTTTTTCTGCTGCCTTACTGCCTCTGCGGCTCTGCCTCACAGTGCCTCCGCTGATTTTTTTTTTTTTTTCTGTTTTTTTTCTGTTTTCTTTTTAAACCAATAAAATACAAATCAAAATTCATTTAACATGATTGAATATTTGAACTCAATAATTATTGTGATACTAAAATCAAAATCAAAGTTACGAATTATTTTAAAACAATATTGCTTAAATCAATTACTTTAAATTATGAACAATAAAATATAAATTAAAAATTTCTTAAATCAATTACTTTAAAATAATTTTAAATCAATTACTTTCAAATAATTTTAAATCAATTACTTTAAAACAATAAAATATAAATCAAAAATTTCTTAAATCAGTTACTTTAAAAATAATAATGAATTATTTGAAAACAATAGATTAAAAAATAAAAGTTACCCTCCTCCTTTATTCCGGGCTTGGGACCGGCTATGTAAAATAACATAGGCGGAGTTCTAACTTTTTTTTTGTTAGTAGTTCTTCTTTAAAATGAATAATTTAAAAACTAATTGAAATGTTTAGAAATTAATGATTTAAAGAATAACCATAAAGATTAAAAGAGGTTAGAAATTTATACCGACACTACCTATCTAGAAGGTAGCATTCATATACCATTGGTCGCTCTCTTCCGCACCGTCTGAATCCGAATTAGCCTCGGCCCGCGGCTCGGTACCACTTTCTTCGGTGTCGACTCCGGATGATGATTGATAATCGCGATATTGCTTGCGATTTTCAGCATCAATCCAATCTTTCAAGCACACAAGTCTCTCAAAAACATGTGGACCCAACTTACTGCGTTTGTCGGAGAGGATCCTGTTCGCCGAACTAAAACAACTTTCGGAAGGGACGGTTGACACGGGCACGGCAAATACGTCACGGGCCATCATCGCGAGGACTGGATATTGAGTTGCATTCCTCCTCCACCACGACATGATGTCAACCTGTTCACTTTCGTTGCGCATCGAAGTATAACTCAATAACTCGTTTGTGGCTGTGTACGGGTCGCTCTCCAACTGAAAATCTGCTAACAATCCACCACTGCTGGTGCTCCTGGAAGTGGAACTATTAAACAATAAAAAAAATTAGTGGACAAATAATGTAGATATTATAAATAATAAAGATTAATAAATATTCATACCTAGCGGCAGCATGGGAGGAAGACGCTTGGTTTTGGTTGTCACCCATTCTTGAGTTGTATAAGTTAAACATCTCATCGAACTTGGAATTCACATATGTATCCACCCCGGTTTTGTCTAAATGTAGATTATCTTTGTACGCTTGAAGTATTTTGATCGTGAATTTCTTCTTGTATGCCGGGTTGAGACAGCTTGCGATAATGGCCAGGAGGGGTACATCTTCCCAATATTTTAGGAATTTTAGTTTCATGGCATCTACGATCGGCGTGAGAGAGGGGTCATTGCTTTCAGCTACTTCCAAGTCACGATACACCTTGGAAATTTGGTATAGATTTTTGAGCAACTCAAATGCCGTCGGTGAGTACGAGCAGGATAGTTTGACGGTTGCTGTAAAAAAGGTTCCTAGAAAATTCTTAAGCCTTTCTAGTTGCAGCCATTCTTCGCGGGTGGGTTCCAATTCCATTCCCTCGGGGGTGGAGCTTCTCAAAAACTCCCCTATGGCAACTGAGTAAGGAAGGCATCGGTTCAACATCCTGTAAGTGGAGTTCCAACGGGTATCTATATCCCAAGGTACTCTCAACCTGCTCAATCCAAACTGGCTACACAAAACCGCAAACCGTTGTTTTCTTTCTTGGTTTGAAACAATGTGGGCAAGAGCTCCCTTAAATTTAATTATCAATTGTTTTACGGCTTCTGTTTTAAGGCCGTCCTTCACGACGAGGTTAAGTGTGTGGCAAGCACACTTTTGGTGGAACATTTCACCATTCATGATTGGGTTCAGTGACCGTTTAAAAATCTCAATGGAAGCTACGTTGTTGCTAGCATTATCGAATGAAATAGAAAAAAATCTTATTCTCTGTGTCTCTTTTGTTGTTACTCTTCTTTTCTGCCGGTTCTTGTGGGGGGGCACTTGTCGAACGAGGGACATCTTCGGCTTGAATTTCAGGGACACTTGTCGAAGGAGTACCTTCCATTGGGGAAGTGAATTGACTCGATGCTATGGAAGAAGTGCCTCCGTATGCATACGGTGCTGTCGGTTGATGTGTTTCTTGTGGAATGAATATGTTTGGATCGTTAGGATAATACGGTGCACTCGTTTCGGGGGCTTGTCGATAATTTTCTGGATAATTAGGTGGAAGCATTTGGGGTTGTTGTTGATAATTTGGTTGTAGCATTTGGTCTCTTCTTTGATAATTTTCTGGATAATTAGGTGGTGCCCTTTGGGCGGAGCTACTAGGATAAAAAGCTGACATATCGACGTCAAATAGTTCGTGGGACAATCTCGCGGCGTGGTCGTCGGACATTCTCGCGGCTAAAATATAACCTATTCAAAAATAAATGGAAATTACTTAGCATATTCAAAAAATAAATCTAACATGCTTATTTAAACTATTAAAAATAAATCCGAATTTGAAAATTAAAATCTAACCTATTCAAAAATAAATCTAATAACTTGGCATACTCAAAAACTAAATCTAACATACTTATTTAACCTATTAAAAATAAATCCGAATTTAAAAAATTAAATCTAACCTATTCAAAAATAAATGCAAATAACTTAACATATTCAAAAACTAAATCTAACATACTTATTTAACCTATTAAAAATAAATCCGAATTTCAAAAATAAAATCTAACCTATTAAAAAATAAATGCAAATAACTTAACATATTCAAAAACTAAATCTAACATACTTATTTAACCTATTAAAAATAAATCCGAATTTGAAAAATAAAATCTAACCTATTAAAAAATAAATCTAATTACTTGGCATATTCAAAAACTAAATATAACATACTTATTTAACCTATTAAAAATAAATCCGAATTTAAAAAATTAAATCTAACCTATTCAAAAATAAATGCAAATAACTTAACATATTCAAAAACTAAATCTAACATACTTATTTAACCTATTAAAAATAAATCCGAATTTCAAAAATAAAATCTAACCTATTAAAAAATAAATGCAAATAACTTAACATATTCAAAAACTAAATCTAACATACTTATTTAACCTATTAAAAATAAATCCGAATTTCAAAAATTAAATCTAACCTATTAAAAAATAAATCTAATTACTTGGCATATTCAAAAAATAAATCTAACATACTTATTTAACCTATTAAAAATAAATCCGAATTTGAAAAATAAAATCTAACCTATTAAAAAATAAATCTAATTACTTGGCATATTCAAAAACTAAATATAACATACTTATTTAACCTATTAAAAATAAATCCGAATTTAAAAAATAAAATCTAACCTATTCAAAAATAAATGCAAATAACTTAACATATTCAAAAACTAAATATAACATACTTATTTAACCTATTAAAAATAAATCCGAATTTAAAAAATAAAATCTAACCTATTCAAAAATAAATCTAATTACTTGGCATATTCAAAAAATAAATCTAACATACTTATTTAACCTATTAAAAATAAATCCGAATTTCAAAAATTAAATCTAACCTATTCAAAAATAAATGCAAATAACTTAACATATACAAAAACTAAATATAACATACTTATTTAACCTATTAAAAATAAATCCGAATTTGAAAAATAAAATCTAACCTATTAAAAAATAAATCTAATTACTTGGCATATTCAAAAACTAAATCTAACATACTTATTTAACCTATTAAAAATAAATCCGAATTTAAAAAATAAAATCTAACCTATTCAAAAATAAATCTAATAACTTGGCATATTCAAAAACTAAATCTAACATACTTATTTAACCTATTAAAAATAAATCCGAATTTAAAAAATAAAATCTAATTACTTGGCATATTCAAAAACTAAATCTAACATACTTATTTAACCTATTAAAAATAAATCCGAATTTCAAAAATAAAATCTAACCTATTCAAAAATAAATCTAATTACTTGGCATACTCAAAAAATAAATCTAACATACTTATTTAACCTATTAAAAATAAATCCGAATTTGAAAATTAAAATCTAACCTATTCAAAAATAAATCTAATTACTTGGCATACTCAAAAAATAAATCTAACATACTTGTTTAACCTATTAAAAATAAATCCGAATTTCAAAAATAAAATCTAACCTATTCAAAAATAAATGCAACAAACTTATCATATTCAAAAACTAAATATAACATACTTATTTAACCTATTAAAAATAAATCCGAATTTCAAAAATAAAATCTAACCTATTCAAAAATAAATCTAATTACTTAAATTTTAAATTACTCTAGGAAAAACAAATATAATTACTCTACAAAAAAAAAAATCTAACATTCAATTTTAATACTAATATTCTATACAAAATCTAACAAAAACTAATTTAAGTTAAACTAATTCAAACAAACTATAAATTTAACATTCTATATTTCAATTTAACAAAATTTAATGTAACATGAAAATCTAACCTTTAAATCTCGCGGGAAAATTTTGCGGGAGGTGACGAACTTCGTAATTCCAATACCTTCGTAATTCCGTTGCGTATTCGTAGAATGAATTAAATTTACAAATATATATTTTTTTAAACAACAAAATTAAAATTGAGAATAATGAAAATATTGAGATTGAGATTGAGAGAATGAGAGATGAAAATATTGAGATTGAGATGTGAAAATTTGTGAGGGATGGGGGTGTATTTAAAGAGTTTTGTTTGAGGGGGGGTATAATTTGAAATTTTAAAACAAAACTAAAAAAAAAAAAAAAAGAGGAAGGGGGGGGCTGGGGGGGTCCGGGTGGGAGGGTGGGAGGGTGGGAGGGGGGGGGGGTGGGGGTAGGGGCCCGGGGCAGGGGGGGGGGCTGGGGGATTGGGGGGAAAAAATTTAAAATTTCAAATTCTGGAAAAAAAAAAAAAAAAAAAAAAAAAAAAAAAAAAAAAAGAGTACAGAGACGCCTCTGCCTGCCTCTGGTTCGGGTTCGGGTACGGGTAGGCGGGTACGGGTAGGCGGGCACGGGTCTACGGGTAGGAGGGCACGGGTAATCGGGTACGGGTACGGGTAATACGGGTCCACGGGTCGGTACGGGCGGGTACGGGTTTGAAACGGGACGGGTATCACGGGTAAATTTTAAAAAAATCCGTACCCGGCCCTTCTCAACCCGTACCCGTTGAACCCGTGCAAAACCCGTGCACGGGCACGGGTAGGGCGGGCACGGGTCCCGGGCGGGCGGGCACGGGTCTGACCCGTGGGGGTATTTGCCAATCACTAGTCTCCACTCTCCTCCATCCTGCGCGGTGACCAGGTCAGAATTGACCCGTTCGCTCTTGATTCTCGACCCGGGTCCAGACAGAAAGAGAGAAACAGAGCAAGAAAAGAGAGAGCGATGATAACTGTCAGATACAAATCGGACAGAAGCGAAGGACCTTGCTACTGTAGGTGAAGTGGTGAACAGTAAAATCCTTTCAAAATTATATATATAAATAAATAAAATAGATTTTACCGAACTGCTCTTCTAACAATGCCAGAAGTGGTATTAACTATTAAGCGTATATATAAAATATCATAATTAATCAGAAATCGTACCCCAGTAATCGAGAAGACAAAAAAATGGATACCAACTTAATTAAGAATCAAACATTTGCAAAAAAATAAAATAAAGGACATAGAATTAGAAACCCTCAAAACTATTAGACGGATAGTGGTAATATCATATATCCATATCAGTTTCCATTTATTCGGATATGAATCAGATCAAATTTTTATTAAAAAATATATAAATATTATTATAATATACCGTAGTGCATAATATTTATCCATTTATAATTATAATGATGAATAATATTTTTTTTTCATGATATATTAAACTATATGATATATATTTACTATTGAAACGTAAAACTATATTAGTATCCGTATCTACACGGATATTCAGATATCAGATACTCATATTTAAATTTTTAAATATGGATCAGATATTATCCACTCTGTTTTCACTCATAGTTTCTATTGCTACAAACTCCTTTCTTTTTAAAATCAAATCTGCAAATCAGCGTAAATTAATAATCAGGACTTATTCAGCCAATTTAGTTTCAATTTAATGAACCTTTGTGCAACATCATAAATACAAATAAAATGAGAAAACTAAACAAGAAAAAAATTGAATTAAATTGCCAGCATGTATACAATATGCTCTTAAAAAAATATATATAATTTCTATTATGAAATAAAGAGAAATAAAAGAAACAAGATAAATAGAACATATAAAATATGACAATCTCTTATTCATATATTTCTTATGTGTACAATACAAAATTACAAAGTCTCTATTTATAGATCACAAATTGTAATTGAGAAGTCATTTAAATCAATTCTAAGAATAAATGAGGAAATGAATTCCAATAATAAATGGGGAAATAAATTGAGCTAATTAATGTTAAGAGTTGCAAATGAACATCATAATTGTTAATTTCATAACACTCTTCCTGAATGTTCATTACATAATAATATGCCTCATTAAAGCCTTATTAGGAAAAACCCTATGAGATAAAAACTTAGCGAAGGAAAATAGTACATTATTTTTTTACTACACAACTACAACCTTACCAGGATAAACTAGCGGGAAAAACCATTGTAAAGAAAAATATAATGTATATTAACTCCCCCTCGTGACAACATTAATCAAGATATTTAAGTCGACAAACTCAAATATTACGGACCAACTTTTCGAATATTACAGTACCTTGGTGAATAAATTTGTTGAATATTAACAATATTATCCTTTTGTAGATCATGTGTGAAATTTTTTTTTTTAGTGAAATATGTTTTGTTCTATATTCTTTAATGTATAATTTCTTTAATTGAGCAATACATGTATTATCTTCGTGTATTGCTAACTTTTTTGTATAATTAGAAGATGTGCAGAGTAGAACTAGGGTGCTCCTAAGCTCACCAAGTCTTTCGTGAGCGCGACTCTAAAACCTATCGAATTGACTTCAAACGACATTTTCAAACCGTTAGATGTTCAATCTATATTAAAATGTGCTTGGTGACCAAATTTTACATTTTTTGGAATTTTTTTACTATTTATTAAGATGGTTTGAAAATCGCTGTTTTCTAATGGTGTAGAATTTTAATAAAAACAGTGATTTTCAAACCATCTTAATAAATAGTAAAAAAATTCCAAAAAATGTAAAATTTGGTCTCCAAGGACATTTTAATATAGATTGAACATCTAACGGTTTGGAAATGTCGTTTGAAGTCAATTCGATAGGTTTTAGAGTCGGGCTCACGGAAGGGATTGGTGAGCTTAGGAGCACCCTAGTTCTACTCAGATGTGCATGCTATAGTTTGTTTCACGGATCACCACGAAATAACTGTTCCACACAAGTAAAAGAAAAAAACTAATACAAACTCCTTTCTGTATAAAATCAAATCAGCAAATCAGTGTCAATTAAAAATCAGTACTTATTCAGCCAATTTAGCTTCAATTTAATGAATCTTTGTGCAACATCGTAAATACAAATAAAATGAGAAAACTAAACAAGAAATAAAATTAAATTAAATTGACAGCATGTATACAATAGGCTCTTAAAAAAAAATGAACTCGTATGAGTCAGCAAATATTTATCACTCGAATTAGTAGGCAGATTTCACAAGTTGCTTGAAAGTAATTGGGCCAACGAACTGGGCCGGGCCGTTATAGAAGAGTGCACCTGCTAATTTGGAGGTTGCTTGGGACGGATGCAAGAAATCCCAAAAAACATAGCGGTTGCGTTTCATGCAGTAGGTAGCATTTGGGGTACAATATGACTCAGCATTGAACTTCCCACCTCCACAGCAAGCACTCTTCACCTCTTCAAACCCTGGATAAGGACAATTATTGAAAAAAACAAAGATAGATGGTTGTTAGGACAATTATTGAATTTGGAGGCATTTATTAGGTGTTGCTAATTAACTGTAAGTACTAAAACATGAAATTTAATACAGTAGTAAGTAGTAACAAAGGTTGTAACTTACCATAAAGACGGGGTTTTGAAATGACGGTTGATAAGAACTGGTAGGAGTTGCCAATGGAGTACTCCAAGCCGGGCAGTGCGACGGAAAGCTTAAGGAAAAGAGCAGCAACTGCATCATTTAGACCATTTGCCAATTGATTCATGCTGTCAATACAACCACCGGTCGTGTTCTGTGCTCGTGCATAAGGCACACACCCAATAAATGGCACATTGATTACCGCAAAATATCTCGCTCCCAAACCGTATAAAGTCTACAGACAGACAGATATAATTAAGTTGATTGTTATTATTTTGTTGTTTTATTAATAAGTTTGGTTTTTTAAGAAAAGGAAAATGAAATAGTACCTTGATGTGGTTCTCATATTTGGATATGATGGTGTTATAGAAGAGCAAAATGGCAGTGTTGTTTGGCGATTTGTTGGCCGTGGCAAAGGCCAAAGCATCGTTACCACCAGAGCTGATCAGAAACAAAGATTTAGAAAGCCTGAGAGCAACTTGATCAGCATTTTGCTGAGCCGCCATCTTTGACCTCAGCGCCTCAAAATACAGCACTTGTTGAGTCGTCGTAATAATGTTAGTTCCCTGAGAAATTGTTATATTTTTTTTCTTTTAATATATGAGAGAAATTAAGCTCCTTTTGATGATTGATTAAGATAAAATTAATTTTTCCTAGCTTGTCACTCTCATAATCATAGTTTGCTAAAAGATGGAATATTTACAAAAGTTATGCTCAT
Source organism: Carex kokanica (assembly GCA_025461125.1). Lineage (NCBI taxonomy): Eukaryota > Viridiplantae > Streptophyta > Magnoliopsida > Poales > Cyperaceae > Carex > Carex kokanica. Next base: position 75,410 of record JAJGRX010001401.1, on the reverse strand, counting down.
ACCTCCACCTAGCAGCTACCAGCACCACAAAAATATTACACCTGTGAGTTGTAACCAAACTTTCCCAATATTTGATCCATTCAAGAATGAAGACAAGAGCTAACAACTTTTGACACGCTCTTAGTGGAGTGGGGAAAAGATGATAACAGCTATTTATTATAATATCCCTAACGCTATATCTATATGTCTCTATATATTCTGATAAAAGGACTACAAGTATAATTAAGAAAAGGAACTTACTGTTGAGTCAAGAATACCAGATCCAGCGGATGCAAAATTAACACCTCTTAGTCCTTTCACTATTTGATGGTTGTTGGTATCATTGAGAAAGAGATAAGGAGGCGGGCTTCTCCTAAAACCCATATGACTTGCTACAAAATTAAACAAATAGAAATATTAGAATGGTAACCCACAAGAAATATGGTCAACAATATGTATAATGCCAATGAAAATTTCAGCTTTGCAAAACCTATATATATTACTCTGTAGCTATGAATCTGTATATTTAAATAATATAAAAACGGATGAACTCCGTATATTTAAAGATTAGTTCATGAATTTTAAAGAAAAAAAAAAGGTGAATCATGAACATGAGACCAACAATTTTTTCCGAACGATAATTAGCAACCATTTTAGGATGAAATTATATCCCTAAGCTAGCACGGTAGCACTAATTAGCTTGGTTATACACACAATTAATATTAGTATACTAGATGCAATTAAGCTCTGCTTCTACTTTCTTTTTTGATCATTTTATGAAAGGGACCTCTGAAATGAAATGAAATTATCCTAAATGCAAGCTCAAAATTAAGAGGTTTCTAGCACATCAGCAAATTAAGTGTCATACCAATGAAATCAATTGTGTTGTAACCATTGCTGAACCGTCCAGTCGGTGTGGAGTGCGGGAAATCGATGCCATAATGCGGGAAGTTTGCCTTTGAGCTTGTGTTCGCCAAATAATCATTGTTGCCGACATCAACGGTTGAGTCACCAAAGACATATATTGCCGGAACCTTCCACTGGGAAGGTTGTACTGTTGCACCCACAAAGGGAGATACAGAGCAGAATAGTACAAGGAAGAGACACAAAAGTTTCTTCATCTTGGCCTCAAAATTGATTGAAAATGATTTACTAGTTGTGTCAAGGTATGTGTTTGCCACAAATAAGGGGCCACTAAGGTGCTTTTATATGTAGGTAAAGAGAGAAGGGAGACCAATTCTAAGGGGTGGTTAGCTTGTTTAAGTTGAATAACATGAGAAACACCTTGATACGTGTTGATAAACACCGTGATATATTTTTTTTTTCTTTCTAAATTTTGATTGTGACTATAGACTATAGTTAATTAAAGTGATTTCTTTTTTCAAATTAAAGTAGAGTGTGAATTAATCTAAAAATGCTGCAATTTTTATTATCTAGCCGGTTTGATTGTTACAAACTGAAATGATAAAACAAATAACACTAGTTAAATCATTTTTTTTGTTAGAATTGGGGAATTAATTAAGCAAAACGAACAAACTATATATAACTATAAGATGAATTGAACACAAGATATAAGAAGTAATTTTTAAGTAATGAAATGAACTAATCAAATGTGCTTGTCTCCGAGTTATTTAATGTAAAAATAATCATATACACATTCTATTATAAATATCAATTGAGAAGCATTTTAGCCAGTAAGATCACATATATATATTGACTTTGATACTTTTTGTATAATAGATCTGCATGCAGCAGGAGAAGCCTCTTCAGACTCAGCTGCTTAGATTTCACTTTAGATCTTTATGTTAATTTCACTCATATCAGGCTAAATATTGCAATTTGAACACTCAGCATGGTAACCCCGTGTGTGAAAACACTTATTAACAAGAGTATGATGTTGATTATAACAACTGGGAAAGCTATTGATGGCAACTATCTGTAACTTGAATCAATGAATATCTTTATTCAATTTACGCAAGATTAAAAAATAATATGTAGCAAAAACCTCGAGATCTACACAACTCGGGGACCTCACCGGTTTATGGTTAAAAATCAAGTAAAAAGATTAGCTAATATTTTATTATATTTTCTTCGATTTGTTGCTTCTTTTTGTACTACCCGATTTTTAAAAAATATATTTGGTAAAATTTGTCTAATAATTTTATCAATTAAAGTTGCATCATTCATTTATGCCTATCTTTAATTAATTAATTAAGCATAATCAACAGTTCCGAAATCTAAGTATCTTATCATAACTATCTCTTAGAAAGATCATAAGCGAGTTTACAACTGATGCATGCAAGTATTAATATACAACATATTAAGTATTATTTATATCTAACATACTAAGTTTTTATAAAAAACATGACATATCAATTGTTTTATTTTCTCTCTCTAATCACTAACCCATATTTTACACTCTTGTCCATATTTAGAACGATATGTGAGGAATTTTGCAAATATATAACTACAAACTTCTTCTGCGCGATTTTATCTTTCATATGAAGTACTTTCGGATTCTTCGTCGCTCAAGTATTTATAATTATGAGTGCAAATATTTACACCTCGTCATGCAAGTGTAAATAGTTCATGTGTCAAGTATATATTTGTATTAAACAGATTTTATCAAATTTTAATTGTTTTTTCCATATAACACTGGATGACGTCTGAAAATAATAATATCAAATATTGTAAATATTTATACTTCGTCATATAAGTGTAAATAGTTAATGTGTCAAGTGTTTGTATCTAGCAGATTCTATTAATTTTTTTTTCATATGACACTGAATAATATCTGAAAGTATTAATATAAAATATTACAAATATTTATATCTCGCCATGTAAATGTAAATAGATTATGTGTGAAATGTTAGTATCTAACATATTCTATCAATTTTTTTTTTTACATATGGTCGCTAGTTTTTACTGGTTGTTGTTTCGCTCATCCCTTCCAAATCCACACCTCTTAAGGCTCTTCTTTGTAATAATTTCAGTACCTGAATATGAACCAATTTCTTCTCGGCAATCCCTAATTCTATGAAGTTTCTTCTCTTTTTTTCTTTCTATTGGGATCCAGAATTAGATAGGCGCGATGCTCAGAGAGGAAATTTTTATTAATAACATTAAATAAATTTATAGAACATGACAACGGTTTTCACAAAATAAAAAAAAAAAAACATTTTCGCTGAATAATTCAATAAAATTGTCTATCCATTCACCGTAACTTCTCTTATAAAATATTATAAATTCAATTCTCATCTCGTAACTTTTGTATTAATATATTATAAATTCTTTCAACTTTTCTAATATTTCAATATAAAAAATAAAAGGTCAAAAGTAACATTTATATTAAAATATTATAAATTCATCAACTTGTCTAATATTTTAATAGGAAAAAACAAAAAAGTCTAAAAAATTTGAGTAAATATTTTTAACATTAGTAATATTTTAATAGTAAAAAAAACGTGAACTGATTAGTTGAATTGAGTTTTCGATGAATAATTTAGCAGAATGCATGGTGAACTGAACTCCGTTGGATGCTGAATTATCTAGGGAAAATATTATATTTTGAATTTTATTAAAAACTGATGTCATATTCTGTAATTTATTATTTTGTAATGATTTCAGCAAAATGAATGGAGTCATCAACTCATCATGCCAGGCGGACAGTGATTGGATATGGTCAAAGTTCGTTTTGGATAGAGATACGTAAGATGAGACTTTGTTCCACTAAGGTCAGGAGGAAATAGATCTGCTGCAATTCCAATCTCAACCATTTGTATGTTTTGAGATTCGTGTATAAAAATTAATTTCTTTTGAAATTCCTACATTTCAATGAATGAACAGTTGAAATTAGAATCGCAGAAACCTGCTATCTTTTAGAATCGTAGCAGATTTGTTTCCAAGGTCAGGATAATCATCGAGATCATAATTCTAGGGCTATATCAATTATTAATTGCAGTAATTAGCCTTTAATATCTGTTTTCTATTTTATCCTCCTCCTTGCACTTATTAATTTTTAATTTGTTTTATAATCTTAGTAGACATTTTACTTGCAATATATTAAACTTTTCAGTTTTGATTCTTCGTGTCATGTGACTCCGTCATGTTCGATCAATTAAAACACACAAATGGCTAATTAATAACTGGCCCCATTTAATGTGTAGGAAAAATAAAAATAAATCAAGAAAATACGAGAGACCTTTTTTTTTCCGGTAAAAAATATGAAGAAAACAATGTGCTGCAAAAAATGGACTACATTAATTCCTTTGTTTCTTTTACTTAATTTCCGACAAATTAAATCAGAAAAAAAGTACTAGCTTTCTATATTCATTTATTCTAACACGTCATTTTCAAAATGTGGTTTTCATGACTTTAGACCAAGTATATAGGAATATGTGTTCAACCGTTGGACTTTAATAAAAGGTTCACATTCATGCACATGTTTGACATTGTCATATTATTCTCCCTCATGTCCTCGTGCCTCATTCCTCAGGTCAGAAGGTCGTTGGTCCATTGCGCAGTAGCAACTTGAACATAAATTTATTTATTGTAACAATAAACAACGTTTCACACACTATTAATATACGAGGGAGGCTACGGTACTACCAATTTTTTTTATTAATATTCTCGGAAAAAAGAAAAATATTAAATATGTTATCTGTTATCTGTTTTTTTTTTTTGTAATATGTCATAACCGCCTTCTCATGAGGCGGTTCACTCTACCCACCAAACCGCCCCCCATGGGGCGGTCCACCCGGCCAAGCAAACCGCTCCACAGGGAAGCGGTTCACTATAGATCTTATAAAATCCCGAATTCAGACTCTCCCTTCCTCACATTCACTCACTCTCGTCCGGAAAACAGCCTCGCTCTTTACAGTGCTCCGCAGGTAAATTTTTTTTTATTTGTTATTTTTATTATTATTTTATTATTATTATATTATTTAATTTTGTATTTTTTGTATTATTTTTGTATTGTTTATTATTTATTTTATTATTTTTATTTTTATTATTATATTATTTAATTTTGTATTATTATTGTTCATACTTTTTAGATTAGAAGAATGGACAGTAACAATCGAGGTAAAGAGAAAAATAGCAACCGCGGTAAAGAGAAAGAGAGCAACCGAGATAGGTCGTCCAATCATGATGGCCCAGTGATCAAGGTAAAAATCGAGATAGAGTCAACTAGTGATCGAGGTAAAAATGAGAGAAAAAAGTACAAGTGTCAAGGATGTCCAAGATGCTGGTTCATAAAGCCGGCACTTTACAAAATTTCGGATGATGATTTTGTAGAAAACCCCTACGGCTATTTTTCAAAAAAGAAGAAGGTTGATCCAGAGCCTCCAGCATCGGACGATGAGTTCGTTCCTTGTACTTATGCTGGTAAAGTTGCCACTCCGTCTGGTGTGACTGGTCCAGATCCGGCAGATTCCGACGATGACTTTGTTCCATGTACTTTCAAGACTCGTTGTAAGAAGTAGTACTAATTATTAAGGATTTATGTTGTAGACTGTATTCCATGTAGTATTTATTCCATCAAGTTATTGTTTATTTATATTTTATGTTGTCAATTTGTGTATATGTAATTGCATTATGAAAGTAACAAAACTGAAGCATATAAGAAGTTCACAAAAAACGAATTAAAGTAGTTCACAAACTACAGATTAAAACAGCCCAGAATATAAAACATTTCACAAACTTAGCGCCGACGACCGAACAAACTTAGAATTCGACGACCTCTGGATCTGCTTCCAGACGGTTGTGCGACACTACTACCGCTACCGGATGTCTCTGCATGACTACTACCGCTACCGGTTGCCTCAGCAACAACTCTAGCATTTTCTCTTTCGTTGGCTTCGTTTATGGCATCTGCATTCCAGTTCACCAAAAATGGTATGTTATTGAAATCGTAAAATATAAAATGAAATGTACCTGCTCGCTGCCTGTCACAAGTTGAACAGCGAACCTGATGTCCCATTCGCCCACCCTGCATCTGATTCATTGTCATTACAGCACGCTTGTGGGGCCTTCTCTCTTTCCTGATATAAAAAGAAGTTAAATAACTATATTAAAAGAAGTTCAGTGCATATACAAAGTATTCTCCCTAACCTGATCAACTTTTTGGGAGGGATGATTTTATCCCCAACATAGGCCGGCCACGTATGCTGGTTGGGATAAGGATGGAATGATGCACCCCAAGTACTCGCAAGGTAATTTTTACGGTACATGTCGGTGACAAAATCATCCTCACGGAAGTTTCTCACTCGGCACACCGCCATAACATGAGAACAAGATAAGTGAAATAGTTAGATTCCTTAGCATGTACATGTTACAGTGTTGCCATCTCCGATAATGACAACATACTTGCAAGGCCTTTTAATAAACTCCATAGTCTCATCTGCTCTACGGCTGGTTGGAACATACTCATTCGGAGAGGCACTTCGAATTCCAAGGTGCGATCTTCATACGGGACAACGGTCATAACTGAACCTTTCTCCCTATGTTTACGTAGTTTGCCCTCCACCCTTGTTGAAAACGTCTGGTTCCTGTGGAGTAATTCTTATGCTTTAACACGCCGGTCAACGAACCATGCATTTAACTTGTAGAAAGTGTCCTCCACAATTGCCGCCACGGGCAACATTCGGCTCTGCTTGAAAACAACATTCAAGGACTCGGCCCATTTGTGGTCATTATTCCCCATCTCCAATCTCCATCCTTGGCTTGAAATATTTTCTGATATGCGGGTGGTTCTTGCAGATCTCTAGGATTATTTTTCCCCACCTTTATTAAGTACGCATTTGCCTTCGGACAATACTACACAGAAATAAATTTTCAGATTAGAAAAATATAAGTAAATAGTTTATTAAAATTTCAGCTAAAATATGCATACCTTGGCAAACTCTCTGAACATCTCTTCCAGTCTTCTCGGCTTCTTCCTTCAGTAACCAATTTTAAATGTATGTGCAACCCATTGGTCGTATCAAACATGCTTGTGGAGGTTGTCTGCAACGTGTTGCATACACAGCTTGTGCACACATTCGCCGTGCGATGTCGACCACTCGAAATCTGTTGATCAAAAACATATTTGATTCATTTGTGCTGGTCTGATATGACGCAGAAGAACCTGTTCCTAACCACCTCTCTTCGCAAAAAACTCATGAAAAAACCCCAATTTTCACCGTCCTCCTTCTCGACAATTGCAAATGCCAAAGGCAGCAACTGGTTTTCGGCATCATATGCACATGCTATCAACAGCTTTCCCTCGTAACGGCCAGACATAAAGCATGCATTTATACTGATAACTGGTCTAATATATGGCACAGCTTGAATGCATGGACCAAATGCCCATGCTATGGCCTTGAATTGCATCGCGTCGTCCTCATCAGGATCGGTGGCATTCCAACATTCATACTTTGTGCTGGGATTTGTACTTGTTATGGCCTAGAGCAGTGGTGCAAGCAAGTTGTATGAACCCTTCCAACTACCGAACAATCTGCAGATCGCAAGTTCACGCCCTCTCCACAACCTGTTGTATTTCGGGGTTACATGTTCGTAAGCGCGTCTCACCGCTCTACCGACCTCCTTAAGGCTGATCGATGGGTCATCCTTAACATCCCGCTCAATTACGTTGGCAATAAGTGATGTCGTAAGTTGTGAATGGTCTGTCCTTGACGACGCAGACTTGCATGTATGAGGGGGTTCACATTTCTTAATGATCCATGCCTCCCCCTTACCCACAGGGGTTGCATACAGTCGGAACTCGCATCGCGGTGAGTCTTTGCAAACAACAACTAACCTTTTTCGGTCTCTTTTTTGTATTGTGCACTCCCAATTGCCGTGAATATGGGTTTCATAGACTTTCCACAAGTTCCTCTATGCTGGTATAAACCTGATTCAGAGCAAGTTCTGAGTTGTAAACAACACGCTTCTCAAAGTAACTAATTTCGGCTTCTTCAAAAGCAGTGTTATCGTTGAATATGACTACCGGATGTCTGTCTGTCCGACCTCTAATCGAAATTATGTCCTGCTTGGGTGAATAAGCTCCATCACCGTCTGATAATGCATCAAAATCCCAATCCCCGTCCTAACTATCACCCGAGTCCATTTCATGTTCCGGTATGACATCAATCCCTTCAGCCTCCAGCATAACATCTCTCCGGGGAACAATGACAGGTACCAGTATAGGTACGGACGGTGGTACAGATGGAAATCTGGCTTGGATTACGGGTTCAAGAGGAGGTGGTGGTGGTGGTAGGTCGGTGGTATTAACAAGTGGTGTAATCAGTATGACCGGGTGGTACGTACGGTTCAGACGGTGATACATGACCCAAGTTTCGGTTACCCGAGTTGTCATAACCTGAGTGGTCAAAACCCGAGTGCTGCTGTACCAGGCTATCATAACCAGTATTGTCCCTAGAAGGTCCAACCCCGAACTGACGCAGAACCTTTCTGGAATATAACTCTATTATCGGGGTACCCGTAGATTGAAAAGTATTGTAAACACCTCTCCAACAATCATCATCTGTTATTGGATACTTTACATAGTAAGGTCTGTCACCCACCCCTTCCTGTGTCAACCCGAGTAACTAAATCTATGTCATACCGGTTAGAGTTTACACCAATCTTTTCAAATACATTTTGCTTAAGTTCCAGAAATGAGGTGTTTTCATTAACCTCCAAGCCGTGGGTTGGATCTTTCGTATAATATACTCCTTCCGCACCCTGGACGAACTTCCCGCCCACATACAGTGTAACCAACATTCTGAGAGCTACATTAATAAACAAACTTTTATCAGTTACAAAATAATAATACAAAATTAAATTATTAATAAACAATAATAAAAAAAATAATATAAAATTAATAAAATTAATAATAAATAATGAACAGTAATAATGAACAGAACTAATGAACAATAATAATAAACAATAATAATGAACAGTACTAATGAACAGTAATAATGAACAGTACTAATGAATAATAAAATAATAATCTAATAAAAATAAAAAATAAAAAATTTACTTACGGAGCACAGTAAAGAGCGAGGCTGTTTCTCGGGCGAGAGTGAGTGAATGTGAGGGAGGGATAGTCTGAATTCGGGATTTTATAAGATCTATAGTGAACACTACAAAAGACAGGCACTTTTCGCGAGGATAAAAAGTGACTTTTTGCGACGGAGTACCGTCATAAACGTGTTTTTTCTTTTGCGACGGTACTTTTAGCGACGAAGTTCCCTCGCGAAAAGTGCCTACTTTGTTGTTGTGGAACCGCTCCCCTGTGGGCGGTTTGCTTGGCCGGGTGGACGGCCCCATGGAGGGCAGTTTGGTGGGTAGAGTGAACCGCCCCCCCATGGGGCAGTTAGGGCATATTTTAAAAAAAAAAACAGAGAGCATATTTGATATTTTTCTTTTTTCGAAGGGTATTAACAAAAAAATCGAACGGTATTATGCATAGTACACCCTCTAGTGTACTTCAATACAGGGAACGTTGGATCTGCATCAAAATTCACGCAATGATCAGGCGCTAGATGATGTCTAACGCTGTTTCCGTTAAAATTTTAAACGGAGCTCTTTCTCTTTTTATAATTTTATCTCCGCCATGGCTTACTTTTCCGATCGCGACTTTGCATCCACTTCTGTCTCACTCCAGCGATAATAGACTCAATCCTCGCCTCTCTCGCAGGACTCTAGGTGGAGATTGTGTTTCTCTAACTAATTCATTTCGTGGGAAACACAGCCTCTCAAAGGAAAATTGAAGTCTCTGACTAATGTATTTCCCTTTGACTTCGTCCTTGCCCTCTCTCTGTCTCTGTCTCAATGATTTAGCACTTTTGTGCATTTGAGATTGTGTTTCTAAAACAATAGAAGCTGCTACCAATTTGTTTTACTTTCATTGACTCCCAATTTGTTAGAAAATTTCACAAAATACATACTTTGAATAATCTGGTACATAGTGGAATTTATATTTTTTATAGCTTCATTTTATAAATCTTTTTTTGGCACATATGGAAAGATGAGTATTGAATTGTCACTTATATCGGAGAAATGTTTGTTCACAAGCTAAAAAATTTTGAATGCAAAAATGACTCTGAAATCGAACTTGCAAGAAATATACAACTATGGGATGAAACATTTTCTATATAATAAATGAGAAATACACTAGGTGAAAAGAGAATCATCTATCAGAACTTGCAAGAAATATACAGCTTGGTGAGTGGTGACATTTGATAAAAAAAATCACTTGATAAAAAATTACCAGGATGCTCTTTCTCAAACTGCTTGTATAACCAGTCATAACTAGTACCAATAGTGGTATTGTACCACTGTACCATAAGCAATCCATTTAAATCAAGAAAAAAATATTAAAAGAAGAACTCAAAAGAGATCAAACCGGCAACAACAAATCTGATTGTGATAAAAATAAAATAAAAAAAATCTAATCAAATCCCAAATTCCCAACACACCAAAACTGATACAATAATATCTAAATCAAATATGAACACACCATAATTGTTACTGATTTTGAGATATAATCAACTATATTATCCCAAATCCTTTCAGCTAATAACTTCATCTTCCTCTCGCTATTTCTTTTCCTTGGCAGGATCTTCCTTCCTCTGAAATTAGTCAAATTTTGTTAAAATAATGACATTATTAGTCTATTTTGTGATAAAAAAAAATAGTAAATTGGAACAACTAATACCTTAGGGCAGTTCCTTGATCTGTGATGATAGCTTTCGGATGTTTCCCGTACATTGCCCTCAACCATGTTTCGAACAACCAAGTAAAATTATTTTCTTTCTCTGATCAAAGAAGCGCCATGCCAAAAAAAAAAAAATAGAATGTCAATGATGGTTTACCCCAATAAATGGTGCCAACAGCATGCTTTCTATTTTGTGTTGCTATTTGATTACTCACGCCCTTTTTCTTAAATGTATAAATACATGTATTAGACTATTCCACTATCGGAGAGTACCCATTCTGAAGTGATCAAGTTGATTTGATGGGCATTTGTAAAATTAACACACATGTATTAGACTATTCCACTATTCCAATGACGAGGATGGGTACTTGACAAGGCATTCCTCTTAGGTCTCCTAGATCAACTTGATCAATACCTTATCTACGAAATTGCGGCAATTGTACTTAAAACTGTTTGAGAGCCTATATTCATTCATTGGATAATACAGCTGAAAATTTTTACAACAATTTTTCTTTGTTAATTTAGGCCTAACAAGTGAAAGGTGAGGGTTTTAGTTAGCTCCCCTCTGTTGTATTATTTTAAAGAACGGTAAATCAGGATCTTTTGGGGGAAAAACATGCCAGCTATACTACTAGAAACTAGCAACTCAAAATCCAAATTGTCTCTCTATCGTAACCAGCTACACCTTTTCTTTGTATTATTTTAGAGACAACGGTCCAACTGTCTCTCTATCGTAATTTCTCTCTCTCACCCTGAAACCAAGCAACTCAAAATCCAAATTGAACGGAAAAGTAATTCAACTCAATTCGAAAAACATGAAAAACAACTGAAAAAACATGAAAGACAACCAGTAAAAGATGAAAGACAAGAAGAAGAAGATGAAATACAACTACAAGAAGAAGAAGAAAGACAACATGTTCTAGATGAAAGATAACAAGTAAAACATGAAAGACAACAAGTACTAGATAAAAGATCACTAGAAAAAGATGAAAAACAACTAGACAACAAGTAGAACATTAAAGACAACTACAAGAAAATGAATTACAACTAGTAGTAGATGAAAGACAACTAGTTGAACATGAAAAACAACGAGTAGAACATGAAAAACAACCAGTAGAACATAAAAGATATTCACTATAACATGAAAAACAACCAGTACAAGATTAAAAACAATTATAAGAAGATAAAAACAACTATTAGATGATGAAAAACAACTAAAAGAAGATGAAAAACAACCTGTTGTAGATGAAAGACAACTAGAAGAAGATGAAAAACAACTATTAGAGGATGACAAACAACTATAAGTGGATGAAAGTCAACCAGTAGAACTTGATAGACAACTAGTACTAGATGAAGAAAAATACAACTAGAAAAAGATAAAAAACTACCAGTAGAACATGAAAGACAACTAGAAGAAGATGATATGCAACTAGTATAACATGAAAGATATAACCCGTACAAGATGAAAGACAACTAAAAAATTGAAATACTACTAGAAGAAAAAGAAAGACAACTAGAAGAAATGAAAGATAACTAGAAGAAGATGAAATATAACATGTTATAGATGAAAGATAACGAGTAGAGCATGAAAGACAACAAGTACTAGATGAAAAATAACTAGAAGAAGATGAAAAACAACTTGAAGATCATGAAAGGCAACTAGTAGAATATGAAAAACAACTTGAAAAACATGAAATACAACTAGAAGAAATGAAAGATAAGTAGAACATAAAAGACAATTAAAAGAAAACGAATTACAACTAGTAGTCGAAGAAAAAATACAACTAGAAAAAGATGATAGACGACCAATTGAACATGAAAGGCAACTAGAAGAAAATGATATGCAACTAGTATAACATGAAAGACAACCTACAAGATGAAAGACAACTAAAAAATTGAAAGACAAGTAGAAGAAAATGAAAGATAACTAGAAGAAGATGAAATACAACATGTTATAGATGAAAGATTACGAGTAAAACATGAAAGACAACAAGTACTAGATGAAAGATAACTAGAAGAAGATGAAAAACAACTACAGGAACATGAAAGACAACCAGACAACAAGTAGAACATCAAAGACAACTAGAAGAAAATGAATTACAACTAGAAGACAACCAGTTTAATATGAAAAACAACCAGTAGAACATGAAAGACATTCACTAGAACATGAAAAACAACCAGTACAAGATGAAAAACAACTAGAAGAAGATGAAAAACAACATGTTGTAGATGAAAGACAACTAGAAGAAGATGAAAAACAACTATTAAAGGATGACAGACAACTAGACGAGGATGAAAGATAACTACAAAAGATGAAAGGCAACAGTAGAAACTGAAAGACAACTAGTACTAGATGAAAGACAACTAAATGAAGAAGAAATACAACTAGAAGAAGAAGAAATGCAACTAGAAATAGATGAAAGACGACCAGTAGAACATGAAAGGCAACTAGAAGAAGATGATATGCAACTATTATAACATGAAAGATAACCCGTACAAGATGAAAGACAACTAAAAAATTGAAATACTACTAGAAGAAGAAGAAAGACAACTAGAAGAAATGAAAGATAACTAAAAGAAGATGAAATACAACATGTTATAGATGAAAGATAATGAGTAGAACATGAAAGACAACAAGTACTAGATGAAAAATAACAAGAAGAAGATGAAAAACAACTTGAAGAACATGAAAGACAAACTAGTAGAAGATAAAAAAATAACTTGAAGAACATGAAAGACAACTAAAAGAAAATGACAAATAAGTAGAACATAAAAGACAATTAAAAGAAAAATAATTACAACTAGTAGTCGAAGAAAAAATACAACTAGAAAAAGATGATAGACGACCAATTGAACATGAAAGGCAACTAGAAGAAGATGATATGCAACTAGTATAACATGAAAGACAACCAGTACAAGATGAAAGACAACTAAAAAAATGAAAGACAAGTTGAAGAAAATGAAAGATAACTAGAAGAAGATGAAATACAACATGTTATAGATGAAAGATTACGAGTAAAACATGAAAGACAACAAATACTAGATGAAACATAACTAGAAGAAGATGAAATACAACATGTTATAGATGAAAGATTACGAGTAAAATATGAAAGACAACAAGTACTAGATGAAAGATAACTAGAAGAAGATAAAAAACAACTACAAGAACATGAAAGACAACCAGACAACAAGTGGAACATCAAAGACAACTAGAAGAAAATGAATTACAACTAGTAGTAGATGAAAGACAACCAGTTTAACGTGAAAGACAACCAGTTGAACTTGAAAAACAACCAGTAGAACATGAAAGACATTCACTAGAACATGAAAAACAACCAGTATAAGATGAAAAACAACTAGAAGAAGATGAAAAACAACTAGTAGATGATGAAAGACAACTAGAAGAAGATGAAAAACAACCTGTTGTAGATGAAAGACAACTAGAAGAAGATGAAAAACAACTATTAAAGGATGACAGACAACTAGACGAGGATGAAAGATAACTACAAAAAGACGAAAGACAACCAGTAGAACCGGAAAAACAACCACTACTAGATGAATGACAACTAAATATAAAAGAAATACAACTAGAAGAAGAAGAAATGCAACTAGAAATAGATGAAAGACGATCAGTACAACATGAAAGGCAACTAGAAGAAGATATGCAACTAGTATAACATGAGATCTAACCCGTACAAGATGAAAGACAACTAAAAAATTGAAATACTACTAGAAGAAGAAGAAAGACAACTAGAAGAAATGAAAGATAACTAGAAGAAGATGAAATACAACATGTTATAGATGAAAGATAACGAGTAGAACATGAAAGACAACAAGTACTAGATGAAAAATAACTAGAAGAAAATGAAAAACAACTTGAAGAACAACTTGAAAGACAATTTGAAGAACAACTTGAAGAACATGAAAGACAACTAGAAGAAAATGAAAAATAAGTTGAACATAAAAGACAATTAAAAGAAAAAGAATTACAACTAGTAGTCTAAGAAAAAATACAACTAGAAAAAGATGATAGACGACCAGTTGAACATGAAAGGCAACTAGAAGAATATGATATGCAACTAGTATAACATGAAAGACAACCAGTACAAGATGAAATAAAACTAAAAAAATGAAAGACAAGTAGAAGAAAATGAAAGATAACTAGAGAAAGATGAAATACAACATGGTATAGATGAAAGATTACGAGTAAAAGATGAAAGACAACAAGTACTAGATGAAAGATAAATAGGAAAATATGAAATAAAACATGTTATAGATGAAAGATTATGAGTAAAACATGAAAGACAAGTACTAGGTGAAAGATAACTAGAAAAAGATGAAAAACAACTACTAGGTGAAAGATAACTAGAAAAAAATGAAAAACATGAAAGACAAGTACTAGGTGAAAGATAACTAGAAAAAGATGAAAAACAACTACAAGAACATGAAAGACAACCAGACAACAAGTAGAACATCAAAGACAACTAGAAGAAATTGAATTACAACTAGTACTACATGAAAAACAACCAGTTGAACGGGAAAGACAACCAGTTGAACATGAAAAACAACCAGTAGAACATGAAAGACATTCACTAGAACATGAAAAAGAACCAGTACAAGATGAAAAACAACTAGAAGAAGATGAAAAACAACTAGTAGATGATGAAAGACAACTAGAAGAAGATGAAAAACAACCTGTTGTAGATGAAAGACAACTAGAAAAAGATGAAAAACAACTATTAGAGGATGACAGACAACTAGAAGAGGATGAAAGATAACTACAAAAACACGAAAGGCAACCAGTAGAACCTGAAAGACAACTATTACTAGATGAAAAAGAAATACAACTAGGAGAAGAAGAAATACAACTAGAAAAAGATGAAAGACGACTAGTAGAACATGAAAGATAACACGTACAAGATGAAAGACAACAAAACGAAGATGAAATACAACTAAAAGAAGAATAAAGTACTATATGAAAGATAACTAGAAGAAGATGAAAATAACTAGAAGAACATGAAGGACAACCAGACAACAAGTAGAACATTAAAGACAACTACAAGAAAATGAATTACAACTAGTAGTAGATGAAAGACAACCAGTTGAACATGAAAGACAACTAGTAGAAAATGAAAAACAACCAGTACAAGATTAAAAACAACTATAAGAAGATGAAAAACAACTAGTAGATGATAAAAAACAACTAGAAGAAGATGAAAAACAACCCGTTGTAGATAAAAGACAACTAGAAGAAGATGAAGAAGAACTTGAAAAACAACTATAAGTGGATGAAAGGCAACCTGTAGAACTTGAAAGACAACTAGTACTAGATGAAAGACAGCTAGATGAAGAAAAAATACAACTAGAAGAAGAACAAATACAACTAGAAAAAGATGAAAGACGACCAATAGAACATGAAAGGCAACTAGTATAACATGAAGGATAACCCATACAAGATGAAAGACAACTAAAAAATTGAAATACTACTAGAAGAAGAAGAATACAACTAGAAGAATGAAAGAAAACTTGAAGAAGATGAAACACAACATGTTAGATGAAAGATAACGAGTAGGACAAGAAAGACAACAAGTACTAGATGAAGGATAACTAGAAGAAGATGAAAAACAACTTGAAGAACATGAAAGACAACTAGAAGGAGATGAAAAACAACTTGAAGAACATGAAAGACAACTAGAAGAAGATAAAAAACAACTTGAAGAATATGAAAGACAACTAGAAAAACATGAAAGACAACCAGTAAAAGATGAAAGACAATAAGAAAAAAATGATAGACAACTAGTAGAACATGAAAGACAACCAATATAAAACAAAATACTCCTAGAAGAAGATGAAATACAGCTAGAGGAAGAAGAAAGACGACAAGTTGAACATTAAAGACAACTAGAAGAAAATGAATTACAACCAGTAGTAGATAAAAGACAACCAGTTGTACATGAAAAACAACCAGTAAAACATGAAAGACATTCATTAGAACATGAAAAACAGCCAGTACAAGATGAAAGTCAACTAGAAAAGAGTGAAAAACAACTAGTAGATGTTGAAAGACAACTAGAAGAAGATGAAATACAACCTGTTGTAGATGAAGGACAACTAGAAGAAGATGAAAAACAACTATTAGAGGATGACAGACAACTAGAAGTGGATGAAAGATAACTAGAAGAAGATGAAAGGCAACCAATAAAAGTTGAAAGACAACTTGTACTAGATGAAGATGAAATACAACAAGAAGAAGAAGAAAGACAACAAGAAAAAAATGAAAGACGACCAGTAGAACATGAAAGGCAACTAGTAGAACATGAAGGATAACCCGTACAAGATGAAAGACAACTAAAAAATTGAAATACTACTAGAAGAAGAAGAAAGACAACTAGAAGAAATGAAAGAAAACTTGAAGAAGATAAAATGCAACATGTTATAGATGAAAGATAACGAGTAGAATATGAAAGACAACAAGTACTAGATGAAAGATAACTAGAAGAACATGAAAAACAACTTGAAGAACATGAAAGACAACTAGAAGAAGAAGAAAAATAACTTGAAAAATATGAATGACAACTAGAAGAACATGAAAGACAACCAGTAAAAGATGAAAGACAATAAGAAAAAAATGATAGACAACTAGTAGAACATGAAAGAAAACGAAATACTACTAGAAGAAGATGAAATACAGAAGAAGAAGAAAGACGACAAGTTGAACATTAAAGACAACTAGAAGAAAATGAATTACAACCAGTAGTAGATGAAAGACAACCAGTTGTACATGAAAAACAACCAGTAAAACATGAAAGACATTCATTAGAACATGAAAAACAACCAGTACAAGATGAAAGGCAACTAGAAAAGAGTGAAAAACAACTAGTAGATGTTGAAAGACAACTAGAAGAAGATGAAATACAACCTGTTGTAGATGAAGGACAACTAGAAGAAGATGAAAAATAACTATTAGAGGATGACAGACAACTAGAAGTGGATGAAAGATAACTAGAAGAAGATGAAAGGCAACCAATAGATCTTGAAAGACATCTTGTACTATATGAAGATGAAATACAACAAGAAGAAGAAATACGACAAGAAAAAGATGAAAGACGACTAGTAGAACATGAAAGATGACTAGTAGAACATGAAAGGCAACTAGAAGAAGATGATATGCAACAAGTATAACATGAAAGACAACTAAAAAAATAAAATACAACTAGAAGAAGAAGAAAGACAACTAGAAGAAAATAAAAGATAACTAGAAGAAGATGAAATACAACCTTTTGTAGATGACATATAACGAGTAGAACATGAAAGACAATTAGAACACTACGAAAAACAATTAGAAGAAGATGAAAGACGGCCAGTAGGAAATGAAAGACAACTGGAAGAAAATGAAAGACAACAAGAAAAAGATGAAATACAATTAGAAGAAGAAGAAGAAAGACAACAAGTAGAACATTAAAGACAACTAGAAGAAAATGTATTACAACCAGTAGAAGATGAAAGACAACCAGCTGAACATGAAAAACAACAGTAGAACATGAAAGACATTCACTAGAACATGAAAAACAACCAGTACAAGATGAAAAACAACTAGTAGATGATGAAAAATAACTAGAAGAAGATTAAAAACATCCTATTGTAGATGAAAAACAACTAGAATAAGATGAAAAACAACTATTGGAGGATGACAGACAACTATAAGTGGAAGAAAGATAACTGAAAGAAGACGAAAGGCAACCAGTAGAACTTGAAAGACAACTAGTACTAGATGAAAAACAACTATTAGAGGATGACAAACAACTATAAGTGGAAGAAAGATAACTGCAATAAGACGAAAGGCAACCAGTAGAACTTGAAAGACAACTAGTACTAGATGAAAGACAACTTGTACTGGAAGGCAACTAGAAGAAGATGGTATGCAACTAGTATAACATTAAAGACAATACAACAAGAATGTCGCGTTCTATTGGAATATAGACGTAGCAGTTAATCCCTTGTGATTCGATCTCAATTAGAAACTTAATGGAACATAGATCTGCAGACGAATGTCGTGTTCTATAGACTGATAGTGGGGTAATCTCGGTTATTTCAACTACAGAAGATATAAAGGATGGTCGTAACTGTGCACTTAAATCCTTATAGTCTTGGTAATGGAGACTTATCATTGATCTTTTTGCGATTGATTAGGGTGAGGTTTGGGTACCCCCTTGCCAGTCCTTCTCAGTTAGGGAGCTATAGCGTAGCAGTGATTGGCACTAAGATATAGGATTAGCAACTCTCAGATTTGCAATTGATACCAGTACAGGGCGCACACGGTTCTGATCAAACCGCATGCAACACCGATTGGATTTAGAAACCATAATTGACAGGTTGAGCACTTGCATGCGGTTGGTGATAGCACCACATGCGTTTGCTTTTGTGATCAGAAACTAGATTAAACAAGTAAGAAGGATAGATAGCCTGATCCCTGGAATCCCATCTTCTATACACAAAACATTTATTTAGTGTTTTAATTGTTCCTACAACTAAACAATCCAAACAACCAAACCAAAACAACCTAAAACCTAGACTTGATTATTGTTAGATCTCTTAATACACTATCCCTGTGGATCGACACCCCGATCAATACTATACGATAGGTTCATGCGCTTGTGAATCAATTGTAAAGTAGACAATTAGGGTTATATATATTATTAGCTCTGATTTTGACCCATCACGAATCAGCTTCTTCTAATTGTCTTTTATCTTCTAATGATTGTCTTTCATTATCTACTAGTTGTCCTTAATCTTCTACTAGTTATCTTTGGTCCACTTCTAGTTGTCTGTAATCTTGAACAAGTTGTTTTTCATTTTATTATAGTCGTCTTTCATGTTCTAGTGGTTTTTTTTCCATGTTCTACAAGTTGTCTTTCATGTTCTACTTGTTGTCTTTCATGTTCTACTAGTTGTTTGTCATGTTCTACTAGTTGTCTATCATGTTCTATTGGTTGTTTTTCTTGTTCTACTGGTTGTCTTTCATTTTTTTATAGTTGTCTTTCATATTCTACTAGTTGTCTTTAATGTTCTACTGGTTGTCTTTCTTCTTCTTCTAGTTGTATTTCATTTTCTTCTAGTTATTTTTTATATTGTATTGGTTATCTTTCGTGTTCTACTAGTTGCTTGTCATATTTACTAGTTGGATTTCATCTTTTACTAGTTTTTTTTCATCTTCTTCTAGTTGTTCCATCTTGTACTGGTTGTCTATTCTTCTACTAGTTGCCTATCATCTTCTTCTGGTTGTCTTTCATGTTCTATTTGTTGTCTTTCATCTTCTTCTCGTTGTATTTCATCTTCTACTGGTTGTTTTTCATCTTCTTCTGGTTGTCTTTCATGTTCTACTGGTTGCCTTTCGTCTTCTTGTAGTTATCTTTCATCTAATTCTAGTTTTCTGTCATCTTATACTAGTTTTTGCATCTTGTTATAGTTGTCTTTCATCTTGTATTGGTTGTTTTTCATGTTCTAGTGGTTGTTTTTCATGTTCTACTTGTTGTTTTTCATGTTCTACTAGTTGTCTTTCATGTTCTACTGGTTGTCTTTCATCTACCACTTGTTGTAATTCATTTTCTTCTAGTTGTTTTTCATATTCTTCTAGTTGTTTTTCATCTTGTATTGGTTGTCTTTCTTTCTACTGGTTGTCATTCTTTTTCCTCTAGTTGTTTTTCATATTCTATTGGTTGTCTTTCTTCTTCTTCTTCTAGTTGTATTTCATCATCATCTAGTTGTCTTTCATCTTGTATTGGTTGTTTTTCATGTCCTACTAGTTATCTTTCATCTAGTAGTGGTTGTCTTACTTGTTCTACTAGATATCTTTCATCTATTAATACTAGTAGCTGTTTCTTGAGAATCGAAGATACTTCTACCTCATTTCGATATCTTGCAACTTGTCTACAAGGTTGCATATGAGAATTTAAACTTACGTTACTTAAATTGGAAGTGTTGTCGCACCAGCCCATCCATTGATTGCATTCTGAACATGTATAAAATTTCCTCTTCGAATTCTATCTGGTCATCGAAAGCATCACAACAATCGGCTTAAGACATCTATTGCAATAAGGCTCTGATGAGTAACGACTATTTTGGCTACTCATTTCGCCTATACAAAACAAAAAATAACATCAAATAACAAAACCCTAGTTTAAATTATTCTCTAATTTAAGAAACTATTCAAAATAACGATTAAAATAAATAGAAAATAAATGAGAGAAGAGTGATTTAGCATACAAATGATGCTGAGAGAGGAAATGCTAGCTTCTTAGTTCGTCGATTTTGGGAAGTTGATCAGCGAGCTAGTGTTTGGGGATATCAAAGGGTTGGGGATAATTGATCTAGGGTTTACTAGAATATATATATATATAGAGAGAGAGACTGGCTAACCTCAAAACAATTGCACCAAGTCCTTGGTGCAAACGTTTTGGTTCTCCTATTTGCAAAGTCCAAACAGTCGATCCAAACCGTTAGATATTTAATCCATATTAAAATGTGCTTGGAGACCAAATTTCACATTTTTTGGAATTTTTTTACTATTTATTAAGCCACTTTGAAAGTTGCTGATTCGGGTGAACAGTAAAAACAGTGCAATCAAATTCTGGACCGTGTGATCAGCAACTTTCAAAGTGGCTTAATAAATAGTAAAAAAATTCCAAAAAATGTAAAATTTGGTCTCCAAGCACATTTCAATATGGAGAACAACTTGAATGGTTCGGATCGACCGTTTGGACTTCGAAAATCTGAAAACAAATCGTTTGCACCAAACCCTTGGTGCAAATATTTTGAGCTTAGCCACTCACTATATATATATATATATATATATATATATATAGAGAGAGAGAGAGAGAGAGAGAGAATGGCTAATATACAAACGTTTGTGTTTGTTCCTGGACTCAAGAACAAACGATTCGGTTCTCTAATTTTAAAAGTCCAAACCGTTAGATATTCAATCTATATTAAAATGTGCTTGGAGACCAAATTTTACATTTTTTGAAATTTTTTTACTATTTATTAAGATGGTTTGAAAATTGTTGTTTCTATTAAAATTCTGTAGCATTGAAAAACAGCGGTTTTCAAACCATCTTAATAAATAGTAAAAAAATTCCAAAAAATGTAAAATTTGGTCTCCAAGCACATTTTAATATAGATTGAATATCTAACGGTTTGGATCGACTGTTTGAACTTTGAAAATCAGATAACCGAATCATTTGTTCCTGAGTCCAGGAACAAATGTTTGTATATTAGCCATTCTATATATATATAGAGTGGCTAATATCAAAACATTTACACCATGCCTCTCGTGCAACCAAGTTATTTTTGAATTTTCAAAGTCCAAACGGTCGATCCAAACCGTTAGATGTGATCTCTATATTAAAATCTACTTGGAGACCAAATTTTACATTTTTTGGAATTTTTTTACTATTTATTAAGCCACTTTGAAAATTGCTGATCACATGGTCCAGAATTTGGTTGCATTGTTTTTACTGTTCACCCGGATCAGTAATTTTCAAAGTGGCTTAATAAATAGTAAAAAAATTCCAAAAAATGTAAAATTTGGTCTCCAAGCATATTTTAATATAGATTAAACATCTAACTGTTTGGATTGACCGTTTAAACTTTGAAAATCCGAAAACGACTTGGTTGCACGAGGGACTTAGTGCAAACGTTTTGATATTAGCCACTCTCTCTCTCTCTCTATATATTATATAGGAAAATGCTAATATGCTACGCGTAGCATAGAGGGCCTCCGTGCTACGGCTCAATATTTGAGTTTTTAAAATCCTAACGGTCGATCCGAACCATTCAACATGATCTCCATATGAATATGTACTTGCAAACCAAATTTTACATTTTTTAGAATTTTTTTACTATTTTTTTAGATAGGTAGAAAATCACTTAATTTGAAAATTCTGTACCATTCAGATCAAGTGATTTTCTACCTATCTAAAAAAATAGTAAAAAAATTCTAAAAAATGTAAAATTTGGTTTGCAAGTACATATTCATATGGAGATCATGTTGAATGGTTCGGATCGACCGTTAGGATTTTGAAAACTCAAATATTGAGCCATAGCACGGAGGCCCTCTATGCTACGCAGAGCATCGTAGCCAACTCCTATATATATATATATATAAGAGTGACTAAGACGCAAACGTTTGCACCAAGGCCTTGGTGCAAACAAATGGTTTTCTGATTTTCAAAGTCCAAATGGTCGATCTAAACCATTAGATGTGATCTTTATATTAAAATATGCTTGGAGACCAAATTTTACATTTTTTGGAAACTTTTTACTATTTATTAAGCCACTTTGAGAATTGCTGATCACATGGGCTAGAATTTGGTTGCACTGTTTTTACTGTTCACCCGGATCATCAATTTTCAAAGTGACTTAATAAATAGTAAACAAATTCCAAAAAATGTAAAATTTGGTCTCCAAGCACATTTTAATATAGATTAAATATCTAACAATTTGGATCGACCGTTTGAACTTTGAAAATCAGAGAACCGAATCATTTGCACCAAGGCCTTGGTGCAAACGTTTGCGTCTTAGTCACTCTCTCTCTCTCTCTCTCTATATATATATATGAGGGTTCAAATGCCTCAATTTTTTGTGCCTCCATTTTTAAAAACTTTTAAACTCAAAATTTAAAACTTAAAAATCAAAATAAAACCGTTAGATATGATTTGCATCATTTTATCTATGTACATGTAAAAAATTATAACATTTCAATTTTGTTTTGGTTGTCATCAAGAGCTTGCAAAAAACGTACTCATGTGGATAATTTCTATATGTTGATTTTTCAACTTATTGATTCACATAAAAACAAAATTGAAATGTGATAATTTTTTATGAGCATATAGAGAAAATAACATAGATCACATCCAACGGTTTTTATTTTGACTTTTAAGTTGTAAATTTTGAGTTATATATTAAAGTTTTTAAAAATGGAGGCATAGTGGAAGCACAAAAATAGATGCATTTGAACCCTCCTCGTATATATATAACATCACCACCATTGGTTCAATATATGGAGCAGATAGTGTATACTAAAATTGAGGTTCCAATTATTTATAGCATTGCCCCTGAGAATATATGCCATCGGTTCAATATGGTAACGAGTTGTTATTGCTTTGTACTAACACCAACGGCTCATGTAACAAACAGATGGTAAAAGTCACCCCCTCAATACCATCGTCCATTGAGCCAAACCGATGTCAAAGAGTCACTGAATACTAAATGTACTTAAAATATACTCGATGGCAAAGGAGGAGGGCCATCAACGCCATCGGTTGGTTAGACCGAACAGTCGGTAAAAAGTTCGAATTAATTACAGCGCTGCCCCTGGTTACATACACTATCCGTGCGGAAAGACACCAGATGGTAAATGAGCGATAGTAAATGTGTTTTTTTGTAGTAGTGAGTAGACTTAATTATCTTATTAAAAAAAATACAAAATATACTCCTCTCATTACTTTTTCAAGTACAGGGCAATTATAAGCAACGGTCACTCTTCTTCTGTGCCTCATAAAACTTGCTTGCAAAGTCCCTGTTAATTTTTGCTTACCTAATGCTTAGTGGTAGGGTCCTTTCAAGAAATTAAACGACCTGCAAAGGAGAGGCATTCATTGTGAAATGATCTGTGTAATGAATGTGCCAAAACTACCGTGTTGAATCCACCCTACACTTGTTATTCATGTGTCCATAATCCATATGCCGTTAGGGTGTGGAGGAAAATCCACCGGGGTTCTTGAACATGGAAACAGGCATCTCAATTCAAAACATTTGAACAACGGCTCTGCAACAATTAAAGAGTGGGTTCGATTGTACAGCATGAAACATTTGGAAGCAACAATTAACGTAACAAACAAATATTTGGAAGAAGGCACTTGAATCCAGACCAACTCGCGAGTAGGATATTACAAGAGAGGCTGCGATGTGGGCGAAGTACTGCTAGGCCAGTTATGAGTTTGGAGAGCAAGGTGTTTGAGCCATGTAGCTAGATTAATGATGTAATGAAGTCATGATAAATGTTGTAACGATGTAATTAATCTCTATTAATTTTAATACAACCACTTGACAGCTGTGCCATGTTTTTCAAAAGAAAAGAAAAAAAAAAAACACAAGGCATACATGATGAGAAGCGGGAAGAGGAGAGATTCACAGAGATGGTGATAAACAGAACGTAAAAGAATTGAGGCAAAAAGGAAGAGAATAGGAGACAATATTCGGATTATTCATGAAACACCAATTTAATTCTGACTATTATCTGGGTACTGAACTACTTGAATTTTGAAAATTTCCACAAACTTAAATGAATAATTTTCTAGATTTTTGTCCAACTTGCCGTAAACCCAATTTGCAAATCTCAATCGGATCAGGGCCGTTCCATCTCTCCGCTTTGCTCTTCAACCCCTCCATTTCCCGCACACAATCCTCCATCTTCATTTCCTTAATCCTGAGCCTCACATTTGTCGCCTCATTGCCGGCAACTTTATTGAAAATCTCTTCCCAACCTTCTTGCCACGGCCCTCTTCCATCGCATAGCTCTAGACTACCGTTTCTCCACTCGGTCCAGCTCCAATACTTATCCATCTTAGGACCGAATTGTTCCATGCACTCGCCTTTGCATTGTGGAATGCACGGTCGGCAATAGGCCCCACTCAGTGGGCCAGGGCTACCAAGTGATGCAATTGGGACACCAAGCCAGCCGTCTGGCGGGTACGGAAATGGGCGATCTGATAGGATGCAGAATGGGAATCTGAATTCCGCTGCGGGTATATTAAATATCTTTAGCTGTGTATGGAATGCGGATTCTGAGTAGAGGTCATGAAAGCCAGCTGAGGCCAAGCGGGGCAGAAGAGAGAGTCTGGAAAGAGCCACTTCTGAGAAGTACCTATTACCGATTCCTAGGCGGTCGTTCAGGGCTTCAAACCGGGATCCCTCGGGCACCACGTACGAACCCGTCTTGAAGGTTTTCCGATCCAGAGGACCCGTCCAGTACCCGTCTACCCTAGTTCGCACAATCCAGTCATATTTAAAGCTGCCATGGGATTCTTGTGTACGGATCATGTCCAGGCAGCCTTCTACCAGGTTAAAGTATTGCAAATAACCCTGTAAATATACAAGTTGATGTATCATGTACGGGAAAGATTTCAAGTGAAAAAATTGAGTGGCTATAGCTGATCCAGCAAAAACTAAATGTTCTATTAAAATTCAATATGTCACAAGGATATATAAGGAAAAAAAACTGATCATGTGATTCAAACTCTTGAAAGCCGGAATATATCAGTAGCAATAATAACTGTACAAGTTGTTGTGATTACTATAGAAAGAATATAAACTCAAACCTGATTTAGTTATTACTTTGAAGTATTCTGAAAATGTTGCAAACCTGAAGTCCATTAGGCGAGAAATTTGCAGTAATCACACTTCTTAGCACCTCACTCTCATGAAGCTCCACTGGCCTTCTTATCCTCACCTCTGTGACACGTGGGGCCGATCGAAGCAATGACAGCTTGAAGCTATTCTCGTCCAAGTTGCTGTGCACGAATAGATCTGCCTCTGGAAAAACATTCAACACGTGCTTCAAAATGGTGGGTCCAGTTAACTCAAACCTCCTTGCGCCTCCCATCAGGCATATCGCCACGCGTGAGGTGCTAGATTGCACAGAAGCAATTGGAACTTGTTTGTAATACAAGAAAGCTAGAAGGATTAAAAGTAACAGGCACAACAAAATCAGGCGGTACATGGGCTTAAGGTTGAGCTTCTTCATATGGTGCGTGGCCGGAGAGAGAGGAGGTGCCACTTCTAATGGCCCTTCCAACGGCTGAAATTGCCTATGTTGGAACTGTTTGCGCATCGTTTTTGCTTTTTGTTGTTTTTTCTTCTTTTTCTCTGATATTTTCTTTCTTCGTCCTATGGATATTTAAAGAGCGAGTTAACGAACACATGCATACAAGTAAAGTTGTTCCAAGTAACGAATTCCCTTAAAACTGTGTTCGTAGAAACGGATTCCTATATATTCAAAAGAAAAGTAATTGTATATATAACTCAGAATGTAGGGGTGTAATAATGGATACGGTACTGATCAGGTGGAGGAATTTTAGTCTTACTCTTATTTTATTCTTACTATATATTAAGTATTAGTTTTATTCATACTTTATCCTTGCACATTAAGATAATGAGTAACAAAACAAATAATTAATGATTATTAAATACACTCATAAGCTAAACTAATTACATCATAATTGGTATTAGTTATTTATTTATTGTTTAGGATAATATGCATATGTTGATTGTTAACTATTACGGACAGGGGCGAAGCCGGACCTTCAAACTATATTTGGGATTCGATTTTGAATTTTCTTAGGGTAAACATATGTCATCTCTTACTATTATTACTTAGAATCCTCAAAGTACTTCATGGTTATGGTTCTTTGGGCTAATAGTATTTTAAGAAGGATAAGTAGTCTTATTTGTTAAATTAGCTATATTACAATTATGTCCCTCCCTTGTACGTATTTTACTTGCACTTAGAACACATCATGTATATAAGCTTCATAATAAAGTAAACCTCTCCTATCACAATCAAAAATATTTATTAACACACAACTTCAATTGTCTTACTATAAATATATATACTTGTATGGACAAATTTGTCCGTCTTTAAATTCTCTAGATACCATATATTTTTTAGGATGCACTTTTTTTATATTAGTGATCATCGATCATCGATTTTATTTTCATAACTAAAACTTCTAGTGAATTCTTCAAGAACTTAATTCAATGTGTTTCATTTTTTCTAGTTTGAAAAGTATAGCTACAAAAAATTACTAACCAATCAGCAAAAAAGAAAAGAAAAGTACTTTATATAAACTATAGGCATAACCAAATAATTTAGTAAATATCATAGGCCCTAAACTATAGGCTTAAACCGTACTTCTTATAAACCGTACTTTTTCTTATTTGCGCACATCATAAATTTTCTAAATTCCTTCGGTCGGTCTTTGCGCGGTCCACCAGAATAAAAATTATTGAATGGAATTTGCGCGGTCCACAGGACATGACGTGAATCGACGCGAGCGGCAGAATCTCGGTCTATATGCGGTTTACGAACTTAATCGACGCCAAAAATTGATATATTTCTAGTTAAACTCGGCTTACACGCGGTTCATGCGAGAACACAGAACAAAAATGGCGATTTCAAGGTTCTCGACCAAATTTAAAGAACAAATTTAACCAAATTAACAAATCTAAAATCGCCAATTAACCAGAAATTCAATCTTATACCATAACTGTACTGGAAAAATACAGAAAACTTATTTCAAACACAAAGTGGCTCTGATACCACTTGTTGTGACCGACGAAAACCATTATCGACAACCGCAAGACCATCTGTGTTGAATATAAAACTGAATAGCGGAAGCGTACCTTAATCCATGATTGTCTTGTGTGACAGATCGCCACCGATTCGGTTCTTCCAGAATATCAAGGCTCTTTAGAGAATCTCCTTTAGTTCTCCCTTCTTCAAAATTCTCATACTCTTCTCTAATGAGATAAGAAGAAGTGAATTCAGGATTCATTGTATTCTGGGAGACCAAATCTTTTTATACAGCCTAAGAAACTCTTGATTGTCCTATTATGGCAATTATTCCATTCAGCCCATAATTAAATTAAGGCAAATTCTTCTATGGAAATAAGGACCTATTTGTAAAATGAACATATTTTCATTTTCAAAGTTCAAACAGTCGATCCGACCGTTCAACATTATCTCCATATTAAAATGTATTTGGAGGTCAAATTTTACATTTTTTTTTTTGAATTTTTTTTACTATTTATTAAGTATTTTACAAAATTCAATGGTCTGAATTTGACTAGTTTTTGTAAAATACTTAATAAATAGTAAAAAAATTCAACAAAATGTAAAATTTGACCTCCAAGTACATTTTAATATGGAGATAATGTTGAACGGTCGGATCGACTATTTGAACTTTGAAAATAAAAAAATATTCATTTTACAATAGGTCCTTATGTCCATAGAAGACACACTCTTAAATTGAATATTACATCTTAAGTTCTACACATTAAATGCCACACCCTATATGACACATTATTGCTCAATAAATCATAAAACACAAATGATCACTTTTAATTGAGCATTAAATTGACAGTATACAATATATAATTATTTTACATATTAGTCCAACATTGGATTAATAATCTAACAAAATAAGCTTACTTTTTAGTGTGTTTAGCAAACTTAGTTGAATTTGTAACATTGAACATATACATCATTTCTTGCATCAAATGTCATTTTATTATTATTTTTTACTTTGACTGGTTGTGCATCAGGTGGTTTGTACAAATTTTATATTGTTCAGTTTAAAAAAGAAGTACAAAACTACGTACATTTAAAATATATTATCTTAAATTCAATAAAAAGACACTACAAACTATATTAATTGAACTTTGTACTGGAAAAAAAATTATAAGCTAAAAGATTTTTAATAGAATGATTTTTTTTCCATCTGTAAAGAATGGATTTTATTTTTGTTATTTTTGTTATTTGAAAAGGAAATAATAATTTAGGTGGAAGTTTCCGCTATATATGGAAAATAAAAAATAGCCATTAATGAAGAAATAAACATGCATGAATCTTATTAATTGTTTTCTTCCGCAACTTATTTTCCATCTATAACTGTTTATCTTTATTTCCTCCCATATTGGGCCCTTATGTGTGATTTTTTATTTGAATTAAAATTAACCTAAAACCTTTCGTATATGATATTAATTAATAATTTTTCGTGATGTTTAGAGATAAGATCAAAATCTGTTATTAAAATACATAACAATAGAATTTATAGCCATATTATAAAAAGAAACAAAAAACGCATTATGGTAGAAATAATCAATCTTTCACCTCAACAAATTACAAAATAAAAAAAGTTCATCCTACGATTTCTCTCAACATTATTTTGAAAAAAAAAACTCCATTACTGGGTTGAGAAAAAACATAAAATACAATTTTATTCTTACTAAGTTATTAAATCATACACAAATTTTAAAAAAAAAAACACCACTCAAAAAGAAAAACTACAAAAAAAACATAAGATTTCAAATGGTGTTATTTTGAATTTGTGTATGTTTTAATTACATAGTAAGAAAAATTAATCATGTTGAATTTGTTATAGAAATTTGTTATATAGTAAAATGTATTTTTATACTTCTTATACCTATTAAATATATTCAATCAAAAGGGGACCGAAATACATATTTAACGAAAGCTAAATCATTGATGTACACGCTGAGATTCATGGGTTATTTGACTTATCTTTTGTTTTTCTTTCATACTAGATAAAAACCTCACAATGAAGAATATATAACTAATAAATGGTTATTATATTAGAAGATTGCATAGTCATCGAGAATAAAAATGAAAGCTGAAATTAATCTGTATGGAGGGGAAAATTATTTCTAAAATTTGAAATTCTCTCTCTCTCTCTCTATATATATATATATTAAAATAAGAAGTTATTATGCTAATATCAGCACCCCGATTTGAACATTCAAAATGGGCGTACTTAGTCGTAGTCCGTGTGTGAAAAACCTTACAAAAATGGGAATGTTTCAGTAACATATGCAGTAGAGAAGAATCATCAAATAGAGCATTTCAAAGAGAAAAAAAACGTACCTTCTACTGGAACCGCAGCTTCACCTCTGATTGGAGTGAACCAGAGCGGATGCGTTGCCTATCTTTTAAAAGGGTGCAATGGAATATACTTTCTTTTGAACTAACAATGTGGGACAAGCTTAATGCTTGCTTTTATCCGGACAAGAAGTATATGTGATAACAACCACAACCAACTCCCCCCCCCCCCCCCCAACCCAAAAAAAAAAAAAAAACCATCCCCACAAATAGGGGTGTCAACGGATACGGTAAGGATCGGATGAGAGCATTTTCATACCCGTACTCGTTACAAATTGTCCTTACCCATACCCTATCCTTACCCGTTACAAATTATCTTACCCGTACCTTATCATTACCCGTTATAATTGTTGGATAACGAAAAAGTAGCGGGTAAATAACGGACAATACTAATATAATAATTATTTTTATTATTTATTAAATAACATTAAAACATATATATTCATTTCACACACATGTACAGTACTTCATTGAAAAAAAAAATTCTAATCATGCTAAATGCAAGTAAACAAATTAAGGTACTATTTCAATACTTATTAATATATATAATATATATAATTTTTTTTATAATTATCCTATCAGGTAACGGGTAAGAAATAGGTTTTATCCATACTCTTACCTGTTTAGATAACGAAATTTTTTTTTACCCATACCCAATAAGTTTACGAAAAAAAATCTTACCCGTACTTGTCTTATCAGATACAGTATGGGTCGGATAAACGGATAAAAGAGTGTCATTGACACCCGTACCCACAAAGGTTGCAAATGAATGTTTGATTTTTAACTAGCAATGTGGGACTAAGTTGATGCTTGCTTTTATCCGGACTCAGGGATGCAAAATAGAGAATGGGATTATTAAAAATTGGAAGTTTAAGTTTTTTATTTGAGAAAAGGAAGTTTAAGTTTTCAATTGTCATTTAGAGCCAGAAATGGTGGAGGCGCGAACCGATGAGCATTGACCCTCTTCTGGCAGAGAAGGAAAAGAAACTTATAATAGAAGGCAATTGAGAAGGCGCAAAGGGAGACCACGGAATTAAGCGACGCTGGTGAGCGTTAATTTGACATATTTGATATGTGGTTATGTCTAAAATTGGTCCTAATTATAATGTTTTGTTACGTATATTTTTATTCACTTTTGTTTAATGTTAGTATAATGTGATTCTGCACAAATTGTCACTATTACAAAAAGATCAATCACTAATGGCTCATCACACAGGGATCCGAGAAGTTTTTGTAAGAATTTTGCATAAAGGCTGCGGGTAGCACAAAAATGAATTCCAACACATACGTGTATGATTTTTGCAAAAGACTTTGTAATCATACACGATTTTGTTTTAAGATCTGTGTGTGATTAAAGAAACACAAATTTTTCTATGTCGTCAATCCATACTTCTATCTTCTCTACACATCTATGTTCTAAAGCACCTTTATCTATCTTGTCACTACTACAAAAAAACTTCTCTATCGGTTGAAATCAATAATTATAATTTTTATGAACCGATGGCTATCGTTCCAATAGCGAAAGTGTTCATCTTTGTCATCTGCTTGGATCCGATGGCGTTGCGCACTTATGCTATTGAGTAAAGTAACCAACTAATGGCATTTCTCAAATAACGGTGTTACAAACTGTCATCGCTACGCATTCAATGGCATCGCTTGCATTTTTTAAGCGATAGCAAAGGTTCTTAACACATCAACTTTTGGATCTGTTTGCCGATGGCAAAAGTCACATACACCATCATTTTTGTTTGCGTTGGCATTGTTATCCTAGCTTTGATCTCTGGTTTTAATTTGAGCCGTTGGTGATTTATATATATATTTATAATTACACCCCTGTTAGGAGCTAGCTAGCCTCCATTTGCTAGCCATTTTTTAAACACAACATTTGAACCAACAATATATAGACAACATGCATAATGCATGTACCCAACAACAACATATATGTAACATATACATCATTGTAAACCAACAAGCCATATATATAGCAATATAACATAGACAACATATAATTCATTGTACCAGTACAAATATCATCACGTATTATACCACCAAAATTATACCCCCACTTAAAACCAGCAAAGCTTTCAAAAATTGTACCCACTGGTTGTACCAACGACAAAAATGTACATTATATATATGTACCAATAACCGTTGTTCCCAATTACCACAAAAATGTACATCATATGTACCAAAAACTGTTCAAGTTTCAATTCAGACCCCTTGTGAAGGTAAAGGTACAACACTATCCAAGAAGTACTTACACCATGTTGTACGGATTGCATGTAGATCTATTTCCTTAAATGGTTTAGTGGTCAATTTGCATTGCATGAATGAACACCGAACATATTAATAACATATATAAGAAATGAATTTGAAAACATACATGATAGATCAAAATAGGTGATTGACAAACTTTTGGAAAAGAATTATAAAAACATTTCATGATGAACTCCATGTTTTTCATTACAAAATAGCCGCGTTCCTAGTCTCCGACTTGTCTAGAGCACTGAAATGTGTATTATTTTAAACAAAATATAATAAGTAGTGTAATTAGAACTTAAAATAAGTTAGAATGAAAAACTCGATTAGAATATTTTCTTATTGAAAAGTCTTTAATATCCAGGTGCCTCTTCCCCTGCTTGTGATTCCCCCACCCCCACTTTGTGTGTATTCCCGATAAGCCCTGGTATTAATATCTAAGGTCTTCGCAACTCACCTAGGTTGGGGGAGGGGGGGGGGGGGTATTTGTTTGACCCTAAAAAGTTGGAGATTAATTAATTGGACAAAGATGTCATTTAATTAATTAATGTTGGCCAATCAACATGTCAACCATAACCATATGTTAAATGGAACAACACCACATAATAGGAGACTAAATTTACAAAACAGAGTTCATGATTAAAATCTACTCAAATAATCATGAATTTTGATATATCATACGTCTCCTAACTCAAAATGGTTGAAAAGTTACATAAATTCAGGAAATAAAATATTCTGATTGGTGCCACGTGGCACAGGGAACTCCTAGCATTAATCATACTTCTCTGGGTACAAATTGGGTTTTTCACAAGACTTGGGCCCACTAGTCAGCCTAATAAACCAAATTTCGCTGACTTGATAAAATGGCTAGACTCGGTTCATTAAAATTAAACTTGTGAACCAAACTGTAAGCTAAATGGCTTATGGTGCACTGTGCCCAGTCAAAACTTGTGCCAAATTAAACCCCAGCGCTGAGCGCCTCTCACCCCTTCAATTCCCATGGACACGGAGCGCTATAAACCAATGCAAGACTTTATGCGGTCTATGCCACACCACGCGCATCTAAAGGAGGGAACATAACAGGTGAACAGTACCCCTCCCTGTGCGAAACTGACAGACGGGCTCCACATGGTTGTCAGCCTCATCTTCAACCCGTCTCCTTTGATTCCCTTCCGATGGCCGACGGGTAAGGAGAGGGAAGAAATTAGCAAAGGGGAAACCAAATTATTTCAACCCCCTTTGCATTCTTACCTCTTAGTAACTAAACAAGAGGAATGGCAACGACAAAGAAGCGCGAGCTAAGATTGGGAACTTGCTATTCATGGCAGCAGAGCTCAAATTGAAGGCACATGTACACTCCTTGCCTATTTGCGAGTCTCCCTGATAACTCGATTGAAAGAAAAAAGGGATGAGTCAAGGTAAGCCAAGAACTCGCTCATGATCGAGTATGAATCAAATTGAGACAGACCTACGGTAATCATGTCTCTTTAAGTCTCTGAGTAGCATCTCTAAGATCACATGAGGTCACTGTTGCCTTTAATTTCGTATGCATTCAGGGCCGTTCGGAAAAATTACTGTTCACGTAGAAAAAAAAATTCACTCTCGAGTGAATTTTTTTTTTCCACATGAACAATGAAAATTCAGTTCTATTTTACCCAATCATGTTCCTATTCCCTTGGGCCGAACAGGCCTTAAAGAAAGTGCTTAAAATGGAAACTGGCACTCAGCAGACATCAAAAGAAGAGGCGCACTTGATCAAAAATAGAAATTGAGAGGGAAATGGATATAATACCAAGCAGGGCATGTTAAAACTATGTTGCGCTTGCCATGTGTTGCTCCCACATTGGTTAGAGGTGTAGCAGATTCTCATTCATCATCATAACTAGGGGTGTCAATGGTACATTTTTAGCCGTTTACCGATCCGTATCGTATTCGATAAGTTGGGTATGGGTATGTTTTTTTGTTAGCTTATTGGGTATGGGTATGGATAAAAAAATATCGTTAACCAAAGGGATAAGGATATGGATAATGACTATTTCGTACCCGTTACCTTATAGAATAATTATAAAATCTAAATATATATTCAATTCAATTTCCAACTCACCTAAATATGTATTTGTGTTTTTTGAATTTTCTTCCTTTATAAAAATCAATTTAATTGGAATTAATTACACATTCAATTTTATTTTTTATTAGAAATTAATTACATGTGTGTGAAATTAATGAGTTTTTTATATTTAATTTGTAAAATATAATAAAACTAATTATTATATTAGTAATATCCGTTATTCATCTGCTACCGTTTCGTTATCCGATAATATTAACGGGTAAGAGTAGGATAGTGTAAGGTCAATTTTCAATGGATATGGGTAGGGTATGGGTAAAGTCAATTTTAGAATATGAGTATGAAAATGTCTCCACCCGACCTGCATCGTACCCATTGACACCCCTAATGATAACACATTTGAATGATCAAAAGTAAGGGAGAATATATAGTAGCAGATTCCCATTCATCATGAGAACGCATGAAATGACGGAGAAATATTCACCTCCCATTTGTCATCAATTAATATGAAAGCATCATTTCAAGGTGCAACATGTTAGAAAATATGAATTATACATTATAAGACTTAATTATCATGTCCCTCATCTTCTAAAAGGAGGTGATCAAATTTGTAACAAAAATGAGCTTTTTTAGGCACATGAACGCCATTCAACATTTATGTGACACTGATACAAACTATTATTTGGGTCCAAAACCAAAAGTTCAATGGGCTTGAATCAGTCTAGACCCAGTATTTAGAAGACTGTCCCAACGAGAACCAATGAAAATCAGGGGTGGAACTAGAATTCGAGTATAGGGTGGGCTAAATAAGAATTCACATCCTCTAAGATATCTCAAATTTTGAGTGTTTTTTTAGAATATTTTAACCGTTCAAAAACGTTCTGCACGATTCTCAAAGCACAAATAATATTGCCCTTGTGCTATCCCAAAAAGGCACGTACACGTCTGTCACGCAAAAGTTGAGATATCTCAGAGAGGATTAGCTATCATTAATTTTTTACTATGACCTTTCCAATTTTTTTTTTTGAGAGACCTTTCCAATTTGGAAAAGGTTCTTTACTTCTTTTCCACGCACACGCGGCTCAATTACTCGAATAGAAATGAAGCCAGATAGTTGGTCTGTGATTTTTGTTTTTATAATTTACGTTAAAACCCTTTAACTTTGTTATATTATTATAAGGGGGGCTTATACATATAAAAGAACAAATTAGTAAGATGTTTAAATACTTAGTAATAAAAATTTAAAAACCTAGAGTGGCTTAGCACCCCCCAGCCACTACTATGATCCACCCCCGATGAAAATAAAATATTTTGCCAACTTGATCTTTTGAAAGCGCTTTTGCAAGCTTTTATAATATAAAAGCTTTCATATTTTGAAAGAATTCCGTATTCTTGAAAATAGAAGTGCAATTGCCAACGAGATATTGCAACTGCCAGCAAGGACTTTGCAATTGAGTTTGCAAGGCGTTGAAGATGCTCTGTGAGCTCCAAATTATTTGATATGGCTTGATACTTCTTTTCTGGTTCCCTCATTTTAATATATAAAAATAAATGTTTACGTGATTTACTTTACCAAATTGCCCTTCTAACAAATTTTTTATTTTTTTTAAGTTCGCTGAAGGTGCGAAGTTGTGAGAGACCTTCTAACAATGTTACAAATGGATACTAATTAAGTTAATAATCAAACCAAAATTTCAACATCGTTATCCGTTGTCTTAAAATATGAAAACGAAAGGACATGTACAGTAACCCTCCAACTATTTAAGTATATATGCAAAATGTGTTGACTTTATTTTTTATTTTTTTTGAGTAAAGATTGGAGGTCAAGTCACCCAACTATTTAATACTCCTGTTTATTACAACAAAGGATTTTTTCCATCCGGATTTCGAATCCATGACATCTCACATAGAGACTATGTGCATTTGCCACTAGACCAGACTTTATTATTTTTTAAGTGATCGTCTTTGTTTTAATTTGTTTATGTCTACTTTTTTAACTTTTTAGGCGTATGTTATACATGTAAATATTTAATTAATTATCTTTAATAATAAAATGGTTATGTTTAAAATAATATAATATAAAAATGACCGAATAGTTGTGTGTTTTTAACATTAAAATATTTCCTTTAATAATATAGTATTCTTGTAAATGCTTAATTATATTTCTTCTAACAATTTTTTTTCATTGAAACATTTATATATTTTATAATTCTTAACATGCGTGTGATGATGTGCGAAAATATAATAATAATCACCGGTGTGACTTTCGAACTATAAAATACTAAAAAAAACTATATGCACTCCTCTCAAGTATAGAACATGAAGGATTATTATCTGAGTATTGAAATATTGAATTTTGAAAAGTTCCCCACATTTATAGCCGCATCAAATTAGTTCTTAACTATTTAAATTATTTATAGGGTAGTAAAGAGATTAAAAAAAATAATAAGAAAATAAGAAAAGCAAAGAAGAATAATCAAAGCTTACTTACACAGCCCATAAAATGGACCAACGACCATAATATGACAATGTCAAACATTTGCATGAATGTGACCCTTTATACAATTCGACGGTTGAACACGTATTCCTATATACTTGGTCTAAAGTCATGATCAAAACCACAAATTTGAAAATGATGTGTTACAAAAAATGAACAAAAATATAGAAAGGTAGTAATTTTTTTCTGGAACAAAAACAGGAACTTAGAATAACTTCTAAATTTTCATCCAACTTGTGATAAACCTAAATTACAAATCTCAATCGGATCGGGGCCGTTCCATCTCTCTGCTTTTCTCTTCAACCCCTCAACTTCCAGCACACACTCCTCAATCTTCATTTTTTTTACTTTGTGCATCACATTTGCCGCCGCAATGCCAGCATCTTTCTTGAAAATCTCTTCCCAACCTTCTTGCCATGGCCCGCTCGCGTCACATAGCTCTAGGCTACCCTTTCTCCACTCGGTCCAGCTCCACGACTTCATCTTATCAAGACCCAATTTTCCTATGCATTTGCCTTTGCATTGTGGAATGCACGGGCGACAATATGCCCCACTTAATGGGCCGGGGCTACCAATTGATGCAACCGGGATACCCCACGAGATTGGCATTGGCGGGTACCCAATCTGACGGTCTGATAAGATGCAGAATGGGAATCTGAGTTCCACTGCGGATATATTAAATAACTTTAGCTGTTCATGGAACGAAGTTTCTGAGTTGAGGTCATGAAAACCAGCTGAGGCCAGGCGGGGCAGAAGAGAGAGTCTGGACAGTGCCACAGTTGAAAAAGATCTATTGCCAATTCCTAGGCGGTCGTTCAGGCCACCAAACCTGGATCCCTCGGGTACAACATACGAATTCCGCTTGAAGGTTTTCAGATCCAGAGGACCCATCCAGTATCCGTCTACCCGGGTTCGCACAATCCAGTCATATTTAAAGCTACCTCGGGATTCTTGCGCACCGATCATGTCGAGGCAGCCTTCTACCAGATCAAAGTATTGCATCAAACCCTGTCAAAATACAATTGGATGTATCATGTCTATAGATAGCCCAAACAAAAACAAAACTAAATGCTGTAATGCGGCTATGAAAATTCAATGGTTCACAAGGACATATAAGGAATGTAAATTCCTGATTATGATAGAACTAATAAAAAGTCAAACTTGAATTCGTTTTTCCCTCGAAGTGTTATAAAATGTTGCAAACCTGAATTCCATTAGGCGAGGAACTAGCAGCAAACACCATCCTTTGCTCCTCTGTCTCATTAAGCACCGCCGGCCTTCTTATCCTCATCTCTATGACACGTGGGGCCGATCGAAGCAAAGACAGCTTGAAGCTATTCTCGTCCAAGTTGCTGTGCACGAACAGATCTGCCTCTGGAAAGACATTCAAAACGTGCTTCAAAATGGTGGGTCCAGTCAACTCAAACCTCCTAGCGCCTCCCACCAGACATATCGCCACACGCGAGGTGCTAGAATATTGCACAGAAGGAATCACAAAATGGCTTGCAGGGCCTTGATTGTAATACAAGGAAACTAGAAGGATGAAAGGTAATAGGCATAATAAAAGCAGACGGTACATCGGCTGAAGGCCACGTCCTTGTGGGATCGTTAGGTTCTTGCTATCAGACATGGCCGGAGGGACAGGAGCCGCCATTTTCAGAGGTCTTTCTAACGACTGAAGTTGCCCAGCCTAGCTATCTTGAAATTGTTTGGGCATCGTTTTTGCTTTTTGTTTATTTTTTGCTCTTCTTCTCGTTATTGGCGTCCACTATGGATTTTTTAGGGAATTCAAGGAAGACATGGAAATAAGTAAGGTCATTCAAAGTCAACGGATTCCCTAAAATTGTTTTGGTAGAAACGGTTCCCTTATCTTTCACAAGAAAATGAATTGTATAGCTGAAATGGTCAAAAGAAATGCATGAGAAGAAAGAGACGTAGCATTAGTGGTTTGAAAACGGTCTGGTCCGGACCCGGCCGGGCCACGGTTTCCACGGGTATGAAGGGTTAAACGGGCTAGGTTCGGCGGGCCGGTTTTTTTTTGTTGGGCCAAACTCGTGTCAGGACCTTGGACCAAATGGACACGGTCCGGTCCGGTCCGGTCTAAGGTCCAGTCCAGGTCCGGGGGTTTAGGCACGGGTCCGGGGGTTTAGGCACAGGTCTGGCGGGTTTGGATGGGTTTGGTCGATCTACACGAGGCGGTCCGGGCTTGGTCCAGTCCGGTCTGGGTCGGTTACACAGGTTCCCAAGGTCCGGTCCTAAACCAAACCCGTGCTAGACCCATTCCTAGCATAAGTCCGGTCCGGTCCGGATTTGGAACACGGTCCGGACTGATCCGGGCTGAATCACGGGTTGTCCGGTCCGGTCCTGGACCGGCCGGATTTTTTCAAACCACTACATAGCATGTTGTAATGAAGTTTTTTTTTTTTTTTAATTGCACCACATGGCAGCCTGTGCCAAGAATTAAAAAACAGAGAGAGGGAGAGAGGTGGATTTGACCTGGCGCGAGGGTTAATGGACCGGACGTTGGTATTGGTTATGAGCAATTCTTAAATTCTTGAATTTTGGAGTAACTAATTACCATATGATTCTAGGGTTGATAATGGGCTTAAATGTTCTCTTCTGAGCGATGTAATTGGCTCAAATTGTTTTGAAAAAATGGATGAATTATATTTGTATTTTGCAATATATGCACCACAATGGCAAACTTTGGTCACGTTTTCATTAAAATTTTAAAGCTTCTATGCTTCAATAAAAACTTATATATTAGGGTTGTGAATAGATTTTTTATCATCAGGTTCGATAATATAATCTGATATGATGGAACCATATATATCATGATAAAAAAAAAAACATGTTTAATAATAATTTGATCTATGTATGAATCTTAAAATTATATCCGTTTTATCCGATAATTAAATTCACACTTGGATCCATCGCATTTACTGTTACCTTAAACATGTAATTTCTTTTTCTTTGAAGGAGCTATATGACATTTGCAAGAATGAGATCCATGTGAAATAAGATGGAACTGTTTTTTTTTCCAAAAAGCAGTCTGTTTAATTTGGAAGTGTTAAATACAGAATAACAGGAACCCTCAAATTATTTAATGTATGAAAATTGTGCTGAATTTGTTTTAATACGTCTAGTTTTTAAATTTTTTAACAAATATGTTGTACATGTAAATATTTAATTAGTTATTTTTAATATAAAATAATAGGAAAATGACCGAATAGTTGTGTTTTTAACATTAAATTAGTTAGTATTCTTGTAAATACTTAATTATTTTCTTCTAACATTTATTATTTTATAATTATTAATATGTTGTCTGTGATGATGTATGAAAATATAATAATAATAATCATCGGTGTGACTTTCGAACAATAAAATACTAAAAAAAAAAAAACTATATGCAGACTCTTCACAAGAAACAGGGTTCAAATAAAACAAACAGTATATTGGTACAGTAGCACCTAGAGTGGAAAAAACGTGCCGTACCGTGACCAAGTTAATTTTTCACGTGCCGTACCGTGCTGTGATCAAAATGTCAAGGGGTGGTCACAGCACGCGAATGGTCACGCCGTGCCTAAATGTGCCATAACCATACGTGACTCGCGTGACCATTTAATCATTATTTAGGTTAGTTTATTCAAGATTCAACATTAAATCAATATCTAATGGTCCTAATTACACGTGACTTGTGTGACTACGTGCCGTGCCGTGACTAAATATTTCATGTGCCATGCTAAAGTTTCAAAAAATGAACACGGCATGCGAATGATCACGGCACGTAACTGACACGCGTGCCGTGCCGTTCCATGACGAAGCCAGCTCCGTCGTGCCATTTTTCCCAGTCTAGTAGCACCAATGCATTCCGAAAATAGAAATAGAATCCGAGTTCCTCTACGGGTATGGATCCATCAAACAGATGGACCAACACAGATTCTGATTCAGGATAGCCGACTGAGATGGATCCATCATAATGTTATAACTTAATAAGATAGATCTTTTATAAGATTCATATGTCTATCAAATTATTTTAAAACATATTCTGAATCAAGATACGGCCCAAAATACGCATTTCAGATCATATTATCAAACCTGAATAATCTATTCACAAACCTATAATTAAGGGCCATTTATGTAATTTACTCTTAAATAATAAGTTTTCAAGCTTCTAGTTGTGCAAAGAAGCATTAATTTTTTTTTTTAAAACGTCCCCAAAGTTTGCCAATAAGGGAAACCAGCCATAAAGGTGCATATATTGCAAAATGCAAATATATATAATTCATCCAATTTTTTAGAAACAATTTGAGCCCATTACATCGCCCAAAAGAAATTATTTAAGTCCATCAACCCTAGACTCATATGTTACCCGAAATTTTTTTTGTTACCACATGATTAATTCCTAATTAAACAAATATCACTCTAATCAACTTATTTTCAGAATTACCACCCACGCTTTCCTAGTCCGCGTACTAAAATAAGCTGGTGCGCACCCTGGTTAAGGGTACCATTTGGTGCTCTAACTGGAGAAGGACACCATTTGGTGCACTTCCCCAGGGTGCGCACCAACTCTTTTTTTTTTTGTGGTTTTGTTCTGTTTTGTTTTGCAAATTTGAAATTATGAATTTTGTTTCAAGGAAAATAAAATTTTGCTTTTAAGGAAAATAAAATAATAAGCAAATAAAATTCAGCATCCAAAATAAAATTCAGAATTCCAAAATTGCAAAACAAAAAAGAACAAAACTATATAAAAAAAAAAGGGTTGGTGCGCACCCTGGGGAGAGAAGAGCACCAAATGGTACCCTTCCCCAGGGTACGCACCAGCCTATTTTGGTGCGCAGACTGGGAAAGCATGGGTGGTAACTGTCGAAATAAGTTGATTACGATAGTATTTGTTTAATTAGGAATTAATCAGGTGGTAACAAAAAAAATTCGGCATATGTTAGTTACTTCAAAATTCAACAATAATTGCTCGTTAGGGGTGTCAATGACACCCTTTTACGTTTACTGTGATCCGTACCGTATTTAATGAGACGGGTATTGGAAATATTTTTTTTCGTAAACTTATCGGGTATAGGTACAGGTAAGGATATTTTTCGTTATCTAAACAGGTAAGGATACGGGTAAAGCCTATTTCGTAACGGGTAATTATAAAATAAATTATTATATATGTTAATAAGTATTGAAAAGAGAACTTTAATTGGTTGACTTGTGTTTAGCATGACCAGAATTTTTTTTCAATAAAGTATTGTACATGTGTGAAATGAACCGAAATTTTTATTAATCGAAAAAAAATAAAAAAAATATCGAAAAGGAGCGAAACTTTAGCCACAATTTTAAAAGTAGTTAGAACGGTACCATTGGTGCCGTCCCATGGGACGGCACTATCCTCGCCGTCCAGATTAACAATCCGCTAACACCCCTAACCCCGCTAATCAATTTCCGGACGGTAATATCAATCCCGTCCCACAAGAAAAAATAAAAAAGACCGGACGGTACCATCGTTGCCGTCCCACAAGAAAAAAATAAAAAATAAAAAATGCCGGACGTTACCATCGTTGCCGTCCCAGGAAGGAAAAAAAAAAAAAAGATCGGACGGTACCATCCTTGCCGTCCCAGGAAGGAAAAAAAAATAAAAATCCGGACGGTAATCTTAATGCCTGTTACACTTAGGGGCACCTCAAATTGCTCAAAAACTGAAATTAAATTGCAATTGAAAGTAAAGAGATGAGTTTAGAGAAATTTGACACGCGGGGTGATAACGGAGTTCGGCAAATCAAAGGCCTACGTCTCCGGGGCTTCGCAACCTAGTGAGGTGCGCCTTCCTATTACCCAATACGAAAGGATTACAACTTGTGAACCGTTGAGCCCTTACACACCTAGCGGGAAATCAAACGGCCAACTCAAAGAGATGAGAACAAGGTCTCGATTGTTTAGGAACTCAAGAGAAACACTCAATAGATCTCTCTAACCTAATCTATAGCTAGATTAGTGAAGTAGGTTGAGGTTGCTTGAGGGATTTTGAAGTTTTAAGGTCTCACAACAATGGAGTAGGCTAAGCTCTCAGAAAATCAAGTTTTGAATAATTAGGGTCGGCTGAGGTGATTTTGAAAGTGATCCCCTCAATCTATTTATAGTGGCAGCTCAAAAATGAGCTGTTTGATGTAAAACGTTACCAACGTTTTATAAAACGTTACCAACATTTTATTCAAATGCGATTTAGGGTTTTAATTCTCTGACAGCTTAGAGAAACGTTACAACGTTTTATAAACGTTATAACGTTTCTAGTTTGTACTGAACACCTGTTCTTCAGTTGTTCTGAGTCTGTTAAACGTTACAACGTTTCATTAACCGTTATAACGTTTGTAAAACGTTACAACGTTATACCTTGGTTTTCTTTTGATATTTTTGAAGCTTCTGATCATTGTAAAACGTTACAACGTTTTATAAACGTTTATAACGTTTTATCCCACTTTGAACAACCACACACATACTTTATCAATCTTTTGAATTTACATTTTATATTCTTGATAAATGTCTTCATGATTTCTTCAGTCCAGGCATATTACATCGCAGTTCTTTATTCTTCTTGGACCTATATGTTCTCAAAATAGAAGAAATCGTAAAATTCAATAATTGTATGTTTTTGAAAATTAGTCAAATAGACGTAAAAGATTATTGTACGAACAACAATCTCCCCCTTTTGGCGATTTGCAAAAACATACAATGTGAGTGAGTGCATAAATCGAAAATTTTCAAACATTAGTTAATCCAGTTTTGATTTTGCATTTCAATCCATTTGTACCAATTTCTCCCCCTTTTGGAAATCGACGAAAGGGTGAAAAATTAGCACTAATTTAAAGTGCTCCCCCTCAAATTATGCACTCCCCCTCAATTTAGTAATATAGCAACAATAATTTACAAACAAAAATAAAGTTGAGGGCATAACTATTACATGCAAAACAATTCAATTTCAATTCACCATATCAAGTTGTATATATCCATGTGCATAGCTCATGCATATACGACATTTCAACTTATGCAATCCAAGTAATTCAATAAAACTTGTCAAG
Source organism: Carex kokanica (assembly GCA_025461125.1). Lineage (NCBI taxonomy): Eukaryota > Viridiplantae > Streptophyta > Magnoliopsida > Poales > Cyperaceae > Carex > Carex kokanica. Next base: position 31,097 of record JAJGRX010001401.1, on the reverse strand, counting down.
GCGCCAAGATATCCAATTTTCGCAATTTTGCAAAGTAGGCCCTTACAAGTTAGCAATTCATACACCATTTTTAAGATATCAATATCTCATACATATCTCCACCAAATTTCAAATACCACAATTCAATCAAATCATGCAATTCAATCAAATTAAACTAGTTGAAATTCACCAATTTAACAATTCACAACATTTCAAAACAACAACACATTTCAAAAATCAAAGCAATTCAAACAATTCAAATTAAACATGCAATCAACAAACAATTCATGCAAATAACACACAAGTTAAGTTAGAAAGTTTTGATTCTCTAAAACTAGTACGATTTAGTCGTCATTCATGGGGTCGTTTTCATCCAGGTCTTCAACTGGGATGTCTTCGTCTTCATCATCCAGGTCTTCTTCTTCAACCAGACGCTCACGTGCTCGTGCCGGGCTTCCAGAGGGACCATATTGCTTGATAAAGCGATTAGTGAGGCTTGATTGTGCTTCATCAAGCGTATTGAGAGCTCGAGCATGTGCGCGCAGTTGTTGCCTTATCTTCATTTGCCCCTTGTCAAGCTTGTCGAACCTCCTATCCATTGCTTGATGGTTCTGTTGAATTTGCAGACTTTGGGCATGCATTTGTTGACAAAGCCACAACATTTGCGCCTCTTGACCTACTGGAGGGACAAACGCACCTCCTTGTTGCACAAATTGTGGTTGAAGTGGTGGTTGAGGTTGAGCCGGTCCCACTTCTTCTTCCGGATCCCAATATTGATTGGGTTGTGCCTCTATATGGTTTATCCATTGGTTGATTGGTCTTGCATCGGGTTGAAAACGCCTCAGACCCGAGTCTGAATGTCCATGGACCCACCCGATTCTTGTGAGGTGGTCGACCAAGTTGGTCGGAAAGAATACTTCTTCTTCTTGAGGAATTTCGATACCGTTGAGGCGGATGATTTTGTGAATGAGATGGGCATATGGCAGAGAATGGACTGTGGTTGTAAAGGCACCATTGATGTGGCGAAGAAAGAAGTAGGGTATGTTGATCCTTTTGTCGTCCAATTGAATGAGATGACGAAGAAAGTACATGGGTCCCCATTCAAGATTGGTTTTGATTGTAGCTTTGGGCATGAGGATGTTGTTGATGAGAAGAAAGAGTAACCGATGTAGAGACGGAAGATGAGACACATAGATTTTAGCCCCGGATATGTAGTTTCGGTCAAACCATTTCTTATAATCAAGATTGGTTCCATCGGCATAGAAAGGCCAACTTCTTTTGGGGTAGGTTTCCTCCCCGTCATTCTCAACCCCAAGCCATTGTGCCACATTATCCATTGACAGCACAATTTCTTTCCCGCCAATCCAAGATGTGATCCTGAAGGGTTCTTCACTCGTTTGGATGTTTGCATAGAATAGTCGGGTAAGGAGTTCAGTGTATGGTTCGAAACAAGTGACAATAGGTTCTCATCCCCAATGTTGCACATAAGAAATGATTTTGTCATCCTCGGGTTGGGAGAAGGTAACCACGGCTTTGTTGAACACGTAGCAATCGGTTATTTTCCTATGCATAAAAGAACCCGCATAGTTCTCATATGCAACAATATCCCGGAATATGTATCTATTTGACCGGTGAATGGTCCAATTTGGTTCTATATTTCCCCTACTTCCTTGACCAACCTCCGAATCCACACGTCTTTTCTTACTACCCTTAGGCAAGGCATCTTTCTTTGGAGCCATTAGATTAGGGTTAAAGAAAAAGTTTACCGATTGAGAGATGACGTGCTAAACCGAGAAGAGGAGAGCCCTAGAAGTGCAGTGGTGAAGTCGGATCGTCGATCCAACGGTAGGATTGCCAGATTTGCGTCTAGGGTTTTGGCTAGGGTTTTGGAGAGAGAGAGATTGAGAGAGGGAAAGGAGATTTGAAGAAGAGAATTGAGTAGAGAGAAGAGAGAAGAGAGAAGAAGAGAAATCAAGAAAAATTTCTTGATTTGGTGGAGTAAGATGGCCGGAATGAGTAGGGAGAGAGAGAACGGCGAAGTAGAGGGAGAAGGAGAGGAATGGAGGAAGGAGAAGAGAGAAGAGATAAAATAAGGTGAAAGGTCGGGTCTGGAGCCAAAATAACATCTTTTCGCTCTAAAACGTTACCAACGTTTGTTTAAAATGCATTGTTTTTACCTAAAACGTTATAACGTTTGTGTAACGTTTGTCCAACGTTTTTGTGAAGCCTTCGGACTTTTTGAAGTTTAGGAAAACGTTACCAACGTTTGGCAAACGTTACAACGTTTTCACTTGTAATTTTTGCACTTTTGGCCCCTGTCAGACAAACGTTGCAACGGTTGTATAAACGTTGTGACGTTGTGAAATCGTTGGAACGTTTTTGTAACGTTTGTCCAACGTTTTTGTGAAGCTTTCGGACTTTTTGAAGTCTAGGAAAACGTTACCAACGTTTTCAAAACGTTTACAACGTTTATATTGGAATTTGTCAATATTTTGGCTAAGTATTGGAAGTGCAAACGTTGACAACGGTTTAAAAACGTTATGTAACGTTTTTACACTGCTTTCGGACTTTTTGAAGTTTCACAAAACGTTAGGAACGTTTTCAGAAACGTTATAACGTTTTATTTCTTTAGAACACTCCTTAAATGACCTATTTTGATTGCAAATATTAATTTCGAAACAAGTTATGAATATGATTATTCTCTAAGCTCAAGCATGCCTAATTTAAATCTCAATTCATTGTGTTGTTGTGTATTTAAGGGTTTTGTGAATATATCGGCAATTTGTTCTTTGGTGTCGATATGTATGAGTTCAATTTCACCTTTTTCTATATGATCCCTAATAAAATGATGCCTTATCTCTATGTGCTTGGTTCTAGAATGAAGGACCGGATTTTTGGATATCATAATGGCACTAGTATTGTCACACATAATTGGTACGTTGCGGAAGCGAATTTCATAATCATTTAGGGATTGAATTATCCAAAGAATTTGTGTGCAACAACTACCGGCCGCTACATACTCGGCTTCCGTTGTGGAAAGGGCAACTGAGGTTTGTTTGCGACTTGACCAAGATATAAGTGAACCACCAAGAAATTGGCATGTACCACTTGTGCTTTTTCTATCCATACGGTCTCCGGCAAAATCGGCATCGGCATATCCTATCAAGTCTAAATCCGATTGTTTGCCATACCATAATCCCAAATTTAAACTACCCTTGACATATTTAAGAATTCTTTTAACGGCTTTCAAGTGCAATTCTTTGGGATTTGCTTGATACCTAGCACATAGACATACCGCAAACATTATATCGGGTCTACTAGCAGTTAAATAGAGTAGGCTACCTATCATAGCTCGGTATTGAGTGATGTCCACCGATGTGCCATTTGGATCCGAGTCAAGATTTGCATTCGTAGCCATTGGAGTTTTGCTTGTATTGCTTTCGGTCATCCCAAATTTCTTGATCAATTCCTTCGCATACTTGGTTTGACTCACAAATGTGCCATCCATGAGTTGCTTGATTTGAAGCCCCAAGAAGAAGTTCAATTCACCCATCATGCTCATCTCAAATTCACTACTCATAAGAGAAGAAAATTCCTCGGCAAGTGCCGCATTAGGTGAACCAAAAATTATGTCATCTACATAGATTTGCACCACCAATAGTGATCCATCTCTTTTCTTAGTGAAAAGAGTTGTATCATTATTGCCTCTAATGAACTCATTGTCAATTAGAAAGGAACTTAACCTACCATACCATGCCCTAGGGGCTTGTTTGAGTCCATAGAGTGCTTTGGTGAGTCTATACACATGATTAGGAAATGTTGGATCAACAAAGCCTTGAGGTTGATTAACATACACCTCCTCATCTATGAATCCATTCAAAAATGCACTTTTAACATCCATTTGAAATAATTTGAAATTTTTGTTTGAGGCATATGCTAAAAGCATTCTAATGGATTCAAGACGAGCTACGGGTGCAAAAGTTTCTTCAAAGTCAATACCCTCTTGTTGTTTGTACCCTTGAGCTACCAACCTAGCTTTGTTGCGAATCACATTTCCATCTTCATCCTTTTTATTTCTAAAGACCCATTTGGTTCCAATAATCATTCTATCATTTGGCTTAGGTACAAGTTCCCAAACTTTGTTCCTTTCAAATTGTGCAAGTTCATCTTGCATGGCACAAATCCAATTTGGGTCTACATTTGCATCTTTAAAATTTTTAGGTTCTATATGAGATACAAATGCACAATGACTAATCATTTGATTTAATTCGGATCTTGTTTTAACTCTTTCCCTAGGATCACCAATTACATTAGAAACAGGATGAGAAGATACTTCCCTTAGGTCTTGAGGAATTTGATACTCAACTCGTGAAGGTTGTATCTCTTCGGTTTGCATTCCTTCAACTATTGGATCCATCTCATTATTGATTGCATCTTCAATTGTTTGATCCGTTTCAATAATGTTGGTTGTATCCATTTCGGGTTGAGTTTGCTCGGGTTGATTCTCAATTGTGTCGGTTCTTGTCTCAATTTCATCTTGATCAAGAATTGGCACTTCAACACCTACAATCTCAATACCTTTCTCGACCTTTTGATTAGCATTTTCATCAAATTTAACGTGCACGGATTCAATTACAATTCTTTGAGATGGAATGTAAATTCTATATGCTTTACTTGAATTTGAATATCCTACAAACTTTCCCTCAATAGATTTAGAATCAAATTTAGTTACTTTGGGAGATTCATCAAGAACAAAGCATTTTGATCCAAATACTCTAAAATGAGATATCTTAGGCTTGTACCCTTTCCATAGCTCATAAGGTGTTTTATTCAATATGGTCCTTATGCTTACGCGATTTACCACGTAGCATGCCGTATTTACCGCCTCGGCCCACAAATGTTTGGGTAAGGAGTATTCATTTAGCATGGTTCGGGCAAGCTCAACTAAGGTTCGGTTCTTCCTCTCAACTACCCCATTTTGTTGAGGTGTGCGAGGAGCCGAATACTCATGTTTGTATCCTCTTTTAGAGCAAAGTTGATCAAATTTTGCATTTTCAAATTCCCCCCCATGGTCGCTTCTAATCCTAATGATTTTTGACCCCTTTTCATTTTCAACACGTTTGCAAAATTCAATGAAGTTGCTAATTGCATCATCCTTGTGTTGTAGGAATAAAACCCAAGTAAAGCGACTATAGTCATCTACAATTACATATGCATATTTCTTTTTGGCCAAACTTGGTACACTAATTGGTCCGAATAAATCCATATGTAACAATTGCAAAGGTTGATCGGTTGAAATCATGTCTTTGGATTTAAAACTACTCTTGGTTTGTTTACCTTGAACACATGCATCACATAATCCTTCAAGTTCTAATTTATGTGTTGGTAAACCACGCACAAGATTTAGTTTGACCAATTTCTTAATGGTATCAATTGAAACATGACCTAACCTACGATGCCATAACCATGATCCACTAGATACGGCACTTAGACAAGTTTCACCGGAATCAAAATGAGTAAAATACAAGTAATAAACATTTTTCTTTCGTTTACCCGAATAGATTAGAGCATCATCCGAAGATCTAACTAGGTGACAAGCATTAGCATCAAATTTGGCATAGTATCCCGAATCACATAACTTACTTACACTAAGTAAGTTATAGTCTAAGCCATCAACTAGATATACATTGGATATGGTTAAGTGTTGGTTACCAATTGAGCCTATACCAATAATAGAGCTCTTTCTATGATTGTTTCCAAAGGTAACCGTACCTCCATCATATGGTTCTAAGAATTTAAAATTAGATTTGTCACCGGTCATATGGTGTGAGCATCCACTATCAATGATCCAAGCACTTTCCTTTTGAGATGAAATCAAACACACCTACAAAGTATATATTAGTTATTATTGAGTTAGTAACTAACATATACCTTGCTTTTAATCTCCCCCTTTGTATTTGGCAATTTTAAAACTTTAGGGGAGATTAAGTGTGAACCTAAGATAGAATAGATTTAGGAACCCAAACAACATTATATTTGTTGTTTACATTCCTAAATCCACATTCTAAGGAAGTGTGGCCAAGTTTACAACAATAGTTGCATATTGTAGTTGATTGCTTAAGTGTAGTAGAACCTTGTTTGAGAATGGATTGGTACTTCACTTCACACACACTACTCTTATTATTATCATGTGACCTATTTGCAACTTTGAATGCAACACTTTTGATTTTGTTAGAATTAAATCTATTGTGATGTTGGGGAACATCTCTAGCTACACCATTTCTTTGAGTTTGATTTTGTAAAGCATTTTTATTTTTAAGTTCATAAAACCATCCATCGGGTCCTTTGAAATAAGTTTTGTTTGACCCCTTTGGATTAAGCATGTTATTATCACTATTTTGAAAAGTATTTTTGTTCTTGAAATTTCTTTTATTGTACTTATATCTAAGTGCATAATTAGGTGACTTTTTATCTTGATTAGCATTTGAGGCATGAGAGGACTTCAATTTGGATGACTCCTTATTTAAGGGAGTTAAACCATTTTTGGTAAAGAATTGATAATTTGAATATTGTTCACAATTAAACTTTAGTTTTTCATTCGGAATACTTGAAGTTTGAGAATGTTCCCCTTTTTCTTTAGGGCTTAGCATGTGATTAGATTTAAGTGAGGATTTACCCTTCTCAAATCCAAGACCAACTCTATCATTTTTATAGTAGGATTGATCATTTATCAACTTGCTCACATAGTAGGGATCTAGACTAGTGACTTTTGATAATTCACTAGGAGATCTCAATGCCCGAATTTCGGTTTCCAAAGTTTGAACTTTAACTTTTAAAATGTCTATTTCACCTAAGTGAGATATTTTTAATTTTTTATTTTCAAGTTCTAGCATGTCATTTTTTGTAATTAATTTTTGGATAATACCTTCCTTCTCAACCAAGGTTCTATTGGACTCATCAAGGAGTGATTTCAACCTAGATTCATTATCATAGTGCATTAGAATTTCACTATTGAAAGTGCTTGCATCATTGGTATTTAACCGATTCATATTCAAGTCATTGTTGGTCTCATTTGTGATGATACAATTTTCAATATCAATTTCACCACTATATTTTTCACCAACTTCATTTACAAATTCAAGTTCGGTCTCATAACCATCAAGACTAAGAGTTGAATGTACCTCACTAGCAAAGTTTGTTGAGGTGTTGACTCCTTCATCTCCCTCCTTGGCATTCCTTGATTTAACAAGCTCCATGAGAAAGTTAATGGTTGTTTCATCGGTGATGTTCTTGCTAGCTATAATTGAGGCTATGTCAATTTTTGAGGAATCTTCATCTACACTTGCCATCAATGCAAGGTTGATCTCCTCTTCATTTTCCGATTCCGTGTCGGATTGTTCCGTCTCACTATCCGAGAACAAAGCTTGCATAGCTTTGGCCTTCTTCTTCTTATACCCATCATACTTTTGCCTTGGTTTTCGATCTTGTTGTGTTTCGCCATCCGTGTTTTTCAATTGTGGAAATAGCTTGAAACATGTTTGAATGGAATGCCCTTCTCTATGGCACGCGAAACACATTACCCTTTTGTTCTTCTCTTCTCGTTCCTTGTTGTATTTTCTTTCAAAATCAAGCATTCCTTGAAACATCTTGGATAAGAGAAGAGCATCCTTGGATGTTTCATGATCAATTTTGTTGATAAATTGATCATTTGAGAGACGGGTGTTTGAGGAGCTTGGAAAGTTACGGTTTTGTGCCGGAAAAGCTACGGTTTTGGATTTAGAGTTTTGCTTCAAATCACCGGATTGTCGAAGTTTTTCTTCAAAACTTCTAAAGTGGGCATAGAGGTCATCCGGTGTGAATGTATCATGCGTGCCTTGGATTGCCTCTAGAGCACTCACCAACCCGGACCATTTATCCCTCATGAGCATCACCCTCAATAGCTTTCCTACAATTTTATTGTTAGAAAGTGGTTCTCCCAATTCGGTAAACTCATTTTGGATATGCATAAGTCTATTATACATATCCTCAATGCTTTCACCATCTTCAACCTTAAAGGTTTCAAATCTTGCTTCTAAACCGGTTATTTTGGTTCGTTTGATTTGGGTATTTCCTTCATACCGGTTTACAAGAGCATCCCACATTTCTTTTGCACTTGATGCACTACCAAAGAGTGAGGCTACCGATTCACTAACCAAATTGAATATGGCATTGGTTGCTAGGTCATTGTCTTTCTTGGCTTGTTTGGAATCGACGGTCTCAATTTTGGCATCAATTGAACCCTCGGTAGGAACATTTGTGTATGTTGGTGTATACCCGCTTTCAACCACATACCATACCTCAAGGATACTCAAGTAATTAATCATGGTTTTCTTCCAATGCATGAAGTTTTTGGTAGTAGTACCAAAAACTAGGGGTTCTTTCACGGATCTATAGGGTGCCATTTGTCAAGTTGATCTAATCTCCAATTAAGTGTGTCTTAATTCGAGTAACTTGCTCTGATACCACTTTGTTACACTTAGGGGCACCTCAAATTGCTCAAAAACTGAAATTAAATTGCAATTGAAAGTAAAGAGATGAGTTTAGAGAAATTTGACACGCGGGGTGATAACGGAGTTCGGCAAATCAAAGGCCTACGTCTCCGGGGCTTCGCAACCTAGTGAGGTGCGCCTTCCTATTACCCAATACGAAAGGATTACAACTTGTGAACCGTTGAGCCCTTACACACCTAGCGGGAAATCAAACGGCCAACTCAAAGAGATGAGAACAAGGTCTCGATTGTTTAGGAACTCAAGAGAAACACTCAATAGATCTCTCTAACCTAATCTATAGCTAGATTAGTGAAGTAGGTTGAGGTTGCTTGAGGGATTTTGAAGTTTTAAGGTCTCACAACAATGGAGTAGGCTAAGCTCTCAGAAAATCAAGTTTTGAATAATTAGGGTCGGCTGAGGTGATTTTGAAAGTGATCCCCTCAATCTATTTATAGTGGCAGCTCAAAAATGAGCTGTTTGATGTAAAACGTTACCAACATTTTATAAAACGTTACCAACGTTTTATTCAAATGCGATTTAGGGTTTTAATTCTCTGACAGCTTAGAGAAACGTTACAACGTTTTATAAACGTTATAACGTTTCTAGTTTGTACTGAACACCTGTTCTTCAGTTGTTCTGAGTCTGTTAAACGTTACAACGTTTCATTAACCGTTATAACGTTTGTAAAACGTTACAACGTTTGTAAAACGTTACAACGTTATACCTTGGTTTTCTTTTGATATTTTTGAAGCTTCTGATCATTGTAAAACGTTACAACGTTTTATAAACGTTTATAACGTTTTATCCCACTTTGAACAACCACACACATACTTTATCAATCTTTTGAATTTACATTTTATATTCTTGATAAATGTCTTCATGATTTCTTCAGTCCAGGCATATTACATCGCAGTTCTTTATTCTTCTTGGACATATATGTTCTCAAAATAGAAGAAATCGTAAAATTCAATAATTGTATGTTTTTGCAAATTAGTCAAATAGACGTAAAAGATTATTGTACGAACAACAATGCCGTCCCATACTTTAATATAATCCCTGGCTGGGAAGACGAGTGTTATTCGAGTCCGTCGCAGTTTAGACAGAAGAAAAAAAGAGTTATATTATTTCCATTCGCAATTTAGACAGAGTAGGTTATCATATTTTTTGTTTAGCAGAGTCGAGTCTAGCAGAAACAAATCGAGCTTCAATTGAAGTGGTTAAATACAGAAGCATCTCAAACAGGTAAATTTTTAATTACATGATGATTAATATATGTAATTTATTTATTTATGTATTGTTAACATATTTATTTACATATTCTTATACAGCAAAATATATATATTTTTTCTTTGTGCATTTTATATTTAATGAAATGTATCTTAATCAAAATTGAATTATTATATCTTACAAATTTGTTACATATATGTACCAGAATATATGGTGCACTTGCATAATTGAATTAAATTTTGAAAAAGTACATTAACTGTATAAGAAAACAAAGACGGTACGTACATTTTGAGCAAAAATGGTACTTTTGTACATAAAAAAAGTCAACTGATTTTTTGTATTCTTGTTAGGAAAAAATCACAGTATATCATAAATTTGCATTTTTAAGTAAAAATCATTTTTATTACAATAAATTAAAATATTGTTTTCCGTATGAGAAGTCATACACTTGTAGGTTTAAAATTTAATATTTGCACTTGAGACGCCTTGAAGGTTTTGGCAATTAATTAATGTTTAATAAGTATAAATACAATTACTATAATAATTGATCATATTCGAACTTTTTAAATTTTTCTTTTTAATTAGCATGAGTATTGTTATTCTGTTATAAATTCTCTTCGTTAAAAGGGATAACAAAATTTTAAGAAAGCTTGGGGCAGAACGTAAGTAAGTCCAGAGGTGGCTAAGTTACCTCAAACATTTCCAATTTTTTTTATGAAGTACATAGAAATTCAACTCAAATTTGTATTTTTTATATATTTGCCACTCCTATGTAAAATACAAAAAAAATGTAAAAATACACCTTTTAATTATATATTGTTTGAACGTGTTTAAATTTTTAATTATAAATTGTTTAAAGCAGTGAACGTGTTTAAATTTTTAATTATACATTGTTTGAATCAGTGAACGTGTTTAAATTTTTAATTATACATTGTTTGAAGCAGTGAACGTGTTCAAATTTTTAATTATATATTGTTTGTAATTTTTTAATTACATGTCATTTATTTATTATTTTGTAGGCTAATTCATAAAAAAAATTAATCATGCTACTGGTGAGGATTCATTTCGGTGGTGAAATACGACACGGTTGTAAAGGAGTGGAGTACAGTATTAGCCCTCAATTCTCATTGAGCGTGACTGGTGAACAAGGTTGGCACGATGTGAAAGGTGAAATTTATCGCCAACTTGGATATTCCGAGAGTGAGTACAACCTAAAAGCACATGCACGGGTTAATGTTGGTACAACAACCCGACGTTATTATGAGAAAATAGAAATCGTGTGCGATCAGAGTTGGAGAGGTATTTATAACCAAAGTATGTTTGCCCAAACCCAGTATTGTTATATCGATTTATACATTGAGTTGGTTCCAATCATTCGTGAAATGCAACAGCAGTTATTCACTGATAGTATGGTACCGGAGACAGAACCAGAACCTCGACAGACCCAATATAGTGCTCACTATGCGGGTCCCAATGTCTTCGAACCCCATCAGACACAACAAACACCGAGGCGAGACCTTTATTTGCATCCTTATCCCGATGTGAACGAGTTGTCACCGCCTGCTCAAACAGAATATAATAATCAGTACAATCATTGGGTTGATCCGTCGGCATCAGGTGATCATTATCATAATGTTGACGATGTGCCGTCTGGTCAGACAGAATATAATAATCAGGAGGGTCCATGGGTTGATCCGCCGGAGGCAGGTGCTCGTTATCATGATGTTGATGACGTGCCGCAGAGTGATGAAGATGACGAAGATGATGCCGACTCATGTGAGGATGACGCCGACTGGGATAATGAAGATGATTCAGAAGGAGATTTCCGGTCTGTTACCTCGACACAATCGCAACAGACATCACGTGTTCAGGGTCGGCGTCATCCCATATCCGACCGTGGTGTAAGTCACCCTGTGGCAAGTTTTAATGACATCTCAGGATTCCAATCCGCAGATGTGAGCTTCTTCAGTAAGGCCCAACACATCGAGGATCCACTTGCTGTAGGTAAAGAGTACTCTTCAAAAGATGCTCTAAAATACCAAATAAATGATTATCACATCAAAAAAAATATTGAAGTAACAACTACGCAAAGTAATAGAACCAGCTTGGTAGTCGAATGCAAGGACAGCTGGTGTACGTGGCGTTTGTATGCCAAGTCTGGATTATTTACATCTAAATGGGAAATTAGAACAGTTTCAGCACCACATACGTGCCATGCCAGTGCTTCTCGCACTGATCATGCACAATTAACTGCCGAAATGATCGCCGAATGCATTAGAGAAGACATTAGAGAAGATGTTACAAAAAATATTAAAAGCATCAAAGGGCTAGTCCGTCAAAAATACGAGGGAATTATTCCCAAATATAACAAGTTGTGGCGTGGCCGAGAGCTGGCAATCGCACAATTATTCGGTAGTTGGGAAGGCTCTTACGATCTTCTCACCCCATTGTTGGAAGCAATCAAAAAAGATAACCCAGGAACCAAGTATGGAGTTGCGCACGTACCCATGGGAAATCCGCGAAAAAGACTGTTTAAGGCAGCTGTGTGGGCTTACGGTCCGTGCATTGCTGCAGTGCCTCATCTGAGGCCAATCATTAGCATTGATGCATGTTTCCTGTCTGGCCGGTACCGGGGCAGACTGCTGATGGCGTGCGGTTACGATGCTGATAACCAGTTACTTCCTCTGGCTTTCGCATTAGTCGAGGAAGAGAGATTCGAGACATGGGGATGGTTCATGAGGTGGTTGCGTTTGGAGGTATTTGGCAATAGGGTCATGTGTGTTGTTTCTGATCGGCACATGGGGATCAAGAAAGTATTCACCGATAGATACGGTGGTTGGTACGAGGAAGGCGGCGAGTGCGTTCACAGATTGTGTACACAACACATCGCCGAAAATTTGATGAAAAAGGTGCACAACAAAAAAACTTGTGAACTATTCAAAATACTTGCATGGAAAAAGAAGCCACGTAGATTCGAAGAGTTCTTCGAACTGTTGCGGAAGAAAAGTCCAGAAGCAGTGGCATACTTAAACAATGTCGGTAAATACCTAGATTCCAATCATAATGAGGTCCCTAAACCATGGAAGGTGTACCAATGCATGGACGGCGGCTATCGTTGGGGAATTATGACTACCAATGGATCCGAATCATTAAACGCTGTATTCAAAGCTAGTCGTAGGCTGCCTGTCGTTGCACTCGTGGAAGACACATATTACAAGTGTCTCGCTTGGTTTAGGGATAGACGAGCGAAAGCAGTGGCTCGCATAGCCGATCAGCAACTCTGGCCAGTTAGAGTTGAAGAACTATTGAGAAAGAGAATCAAAAAAAGCTTACCAATGCGTTCAATGCCAGTTGGTGAACACGGTGAACACGAGGTCAGGGTCAATGATGAGAGAGTTGTATACAAAGAACGAGACGGAAATTTTAGTTATAAAAAAGAGACATTCAAGTATAAGGTCGTCATAAGTGACGGAAACAGAGTCGAATGTGTATGTCTTAAACCGCAACTTACAGGTATACCGTGCGCTCATGTACTCGCCGTGTGTCGGGATCGGAGATTCGACCCCAATTTATTCGTGCATCATTTGTACTCCTTGAGCAAACTTGCTGAGACTTGGAGTGGCCAATTCCACGGCTACGCCAACCAATGTGATTGGCCATCCATACCCGGTCCAACTATTGTTCCGGATAAAGACAAAATCAAGAAGGGTCGGCGAAGGCACAACCGTATAGTGATGACAATGGATGAAATGCAAGGAAGGAGAGTAGGACACCAAGCCAGACGTTCTACGTCCGACAGGCATGCCGCAGGTTTGTTAATTTTAATGTCCGACTTTTGTTGTCATTCTCATTTGAAATATATGTATACAATATATCAATTTTAAAATATTGTTGTTTTATTGGTTTAGAGGCTTCTTCTAGTAGGACAATTCCACAAAATGCTAGACGTTCTACGTCCGACATACATGCAGCAGGTTTGTTAATAATTCAAATATTAATTATTATTTTATTTTTCTTATCTAGAAGGCGTGTATTAATTCCTTTTTTTCAGGATCATCTTCTGGTTACAGACGAAGATGAAGCATTTATTTATTTTGAGGATTCATTTATTATACATTTTGATTATTTAGAGTTTGATGTACAAATATTTTGATTATTTAGATTAACTATTTCATGTACAAATATTTTGATTATTTAGATTAACTGCTTCCTGGAATTTCAGCTTTTCTGAATTCTGACCTCTGTCAATTTATCGCAAAAACTGTACCAATCTGTAATATTTTTGTATAGAGAAATTATATTATCTGGAAACTAGACTTTCATACCTTTATTTTGATATAAAGAACACAAAAATCCATGTAGCCATTTTCTCGAAATTGAATTTTGAATATGGTCAAAATTATAGGACTGCTCCCTGGAATTTCAGCTTTTCTGAATTCTGACCTCTGTCAATTTATCGCAAAAACTGTACCAATCTGTAATATTTTTGTATAGAGAAATTATATTATCCGGAAACTAGACTTTCATACCTTTATTTTGATATAAAGAACACAAAAATTCATGTAGCCATTTTCTCGAAATTGAATTTTGAATATGGTCAAAATTATAGGACTGCTCCCTGGAATTTCAGCTTTTCTGAATTCTGACCTCTGTCAATTTATCGCAAAAACTGTACCAATCTGTAATATTTTTGTATAGAGAAATTATATTATCTGAAAACTAGACTTTCATACCTTTATTTTGATATAAAGAACACAAAAATCCATGTAGCCATTTTCTCGAAATTGAATTTTGAATATGGTCATATATCATGCAATTAAATATGAGTGATGCTATGGTAATATGCATATATAGATCAACCATGTAATATGCATAGGAGATAGCATATTCGACAGATGTCACATATTTAGACAATGATCACTAAAATGCATAATATTTATTATATATTAAAAACACCAAGTTACATTATTTTGGGTACATCCAAAAGCATGATATAAAGGCGCAGGTGTAGGTGTAGGTGCCGAATACAAATACAAATACAAATACAAATGCATATTTAGTTCATACATGATACAAATACAAATAATCATATAATGATACATAATACAAATACAAATACAAATAGTTCATACAAATAAGTCAACATGCATGACATAACATACATGACATAACATACATGAAATAACATAATACAATTAAGAAAACATATATGAAATAACATAGTTCATACAAATGCAATTAGTTCATACAAATACCTACTCAAAAGTGAACCTGTCCGGATGATGACGCGCTCTAACTGGGTATCTGCGTTCTGGCTCCTCTTGTTGTTGTCCTCTTCTACGCCTGACGTACACATTATTGTAAGACGGGCCAAACAAACTCTCCACCGCTTGTGTGCGTGGCGTAATGACCTGACTGGGTCCTGCGTCGTCTTGTGCAGCAATAACAACTGGCGAGGGCAACCTGATATGATCGTCCGAACCCTACAACAATTATTGTAGTATTTAATAAACATAACCTACAATCATTTAAATAAAACTTACAACTTTGAAATAATTACCTGATAGACCTGACTAGGTCCTGTGTTGTCCATGTATTGCTCCCCGTGTTGGTATGCCTGATCACCAAACCCCGACATCATATGTGTATGTGGGATGCCTACTGTCTCATCCCAACCGACAAACTCATTCGATTCCTATAATAAATATTTTAGTATTGTAATAAACATAACAAACTATTATTTTAAGTTTCATACAAATTTGAAAGAATTACCTGGTAGACCTGACTAGGTCCTGCATTACCCATGTGCAGCGAGGGGTCTTGGGGGGGGGGCTTGATGGTCCGCCGAGTTGCCGTACAACTCTGAAATGAACTGTGCTACTGACTCATAACCCTCCGTTCTCTATCAATGTATCACAGTATTGTAATGAACAAACTCTACAATAATTTAATTTTTTTTAAAGTATTAAATAATTACCTGGTTGCCCTGTGCATCACTGTCAGGTGCGGCCCTGCCATGATCCTCCGCCCCCTGTAATAAATAATTCACTATTTTAATAAACATAATCGAAAACACATTAAAGTATTTCAATTTTGTTTGTACTCACCATATCAACATGACTAGGTCCGGTCGAGAAGTTTCCGAGATATTCGTTTAAGCCGTCGTTTGTTTCCATCCATCTCTGATGATAGTTGGGATCTACATCTTGTGGCAAGCTGGGGATGGGTTCTTCTATGCCTTCACCATCTGAGATTTCATCGATATTCTCCGGAAGACCGGCATCCCTAAACATGGTTTGCAATTTAACTTCCATGCCGTTGTCTCTGAGAAGACCACAACTTGCTTTGAGAAAAAACTTCCCTATTGATTTGAACGGCCTCATTTTAGTCAATCGCATAGCCCCCGCGACCAGATTTATCCCTCGTAATGCCTGCAAAATAAATGAAAAAGTTGGTTACATATATGAAAGAATAATATCATCACATAAATTTTAAAAATTTAATAAAACTTACATCACGTGTGGATTTTGGAGCACTGGGGATGTACCCTATTTTGCCAATCTCATCTCGGTATTCTGGAATGGGATCATCAAGACCCTCTATGCATCGCTTTCCCAAGAAGATATTAAACATGCCATTATCCTGGAACCAACGTCGATATGGCAATATCTCGATTTGACTCCAATACCCGGTCGGAGCAACCAAGTGGTCTACTACATTAGATGCCTCATTTACGTAGTTCTGGTGCTTAACAGACCAACTTGATCGTCCCGCATTAGCACTGTGGACAACTTTATGTAACTGGCGTACCTCAGCCTCAGGAAGCGGCGGTGGTGGTGGAATGATCTGTGAAAATCCGAATTGACGCATCACACGATCTGGGTAGTGATGCTCAATGATCCAAAAGTGTACAAGCGGCACACGAGCTAGCCATACACCACTTTCTTCGTAAACTCGTGCCGGCAGCTGAGGCGGTATCTCCTCCAACATCTCTTTGTATGGCTCCCATCTGACCATGTAATCCTCGAGCTTCTGCAGTTCGTTGCGGAAGTAACTAACTCCACTCCGATGGTGACCTACATGGTAATCATGAAGACAACACCACTTCGTTCCAAATGCAGGACACTTTTGTGCATCTGGTTCGCCCCATTTTGGAGTCCAACTATGTTTCGGACGAGGACAGCCGGTCGGTAAACGGGACCAACACCAATGTTGTAGAAGCACAGTCGGTCCATGCATCGTCTTTGTTTTACGCACAACCGCAACACAAAGCCACCTATATAGATACGCCAGAACAGCCCCACCCCAGTTGTATTGATCCGGTGAATCAAGATTTTGAAGAAATTGTAAATACATTACCGGAACTGAATCTCTCGATGAATCAGCAAAAAGAATAGACCCGAACAAGTCGAGTACATACGCCCTTGTGTACTGGCGTACCTCCTCCTCTGTAGGCTCACCAGGCTGCGTGTTTGGCATGATAGCAAATCTTTCACGCAATTTCTTCAAATTTATAGCATACCCAGAAGTCATGCGAACCTCTTCCTCATCATTCGGCCCCGATCTTTTCTTCCTTTTAAGCAACGCACTTGCGGCCCCATCTCCAAGAAGCTGATCCACTAAGACAGACCACTCACCGTCAGAAGGGCCCGTCACCGGTGATCCCATGATCGGCAGTGCCCAGAGACAATAAACATCCTGTAGAGTAACTGTCATCTCTCCAACAGGAAGATGAAAAATGTGGGTCTCTGGTCTCCATCGCTCCACGAGACCAGCAAGGAGTGAGGGGTCAATATTTATGTTATCCATTTGAGAAATCTGATACAATCCGAGTCTAAGCAAGAATGGCTCGCAAAGGGGGTGGTATGCAATGCCAGTCCGGAGGTGTCGAGTATCCACTCCTATATCTCTGTAATCCTGTCAATGTTAAACAAATTGATTAAAATAACATATTGTAATTCAAACTTTTATATCATTTTATAAAAGATATAAATTATATGAGCCATTGAGTATCTTACATCGTCATGGATCCGTGAGACCTTATGTTGGTCATGCGGCATCCATAATAAATCGCTAAAATTATTTGCCAACAATTTCGGATCAAAAACATCATCATCCGTGATACCACGACTGCTTGACATTCTGCATGCATAACATTTTAAAAGAATTATATAACCCTAGAATTAATAATAATCTAATTTTACTAAACACACATGATTAAATAAAGTACTAAATTAAACAATTACCTATAAACTCTAAAACTTACATGAATAAATAAATTAAGGGAAAAATATACAATAAGAGATTAAAAATTATCTAATTTACCAATTCTTGCATTTGAGAGTAAATGATTGAAAGCTAATTCATCTAATTTTAATCAATACAATTATTAAATGATCCAACTCTAATTTATTTTCACTAAGGCCGAATCCTTTTCCATATTTAAAATTTTTCAACTAAACAATCATTCAACAAAAGTTAATGCACAATTAAGAATTATTCTAAATCCTAAATCCTAAATCCTAAATGAAATTAATTTAATTAACAAACATGCGGTGTTTTTGGACATTATCATTTAATTAACAAATCATAAAACCTAAATGAAATTAAATTAAACTAATAATTATTTCAAATCCTAAACAATCAATTTTTCTAAATCATAAATCCTAATTTATCAATTACTCTAAAATACAATTAACAAATTAAATTCGAAATTATTAAAAAAATTAACTAATTTTTAAACTAATTTATCTAATTTTAAATTTAAAAATACCTAAGTCAGAGAGGGAGACCGGAGGACAGGAGTGGGGCTGGGAGCCGAAAATCCCGGAGTGGGACGGGATCGATGTTGCCGGCCGAGACTAGGCGTCGCGTCGTGGGGTCGCTGAAGAAATTCGGCGTGCGATTCTTGTTCCGTCGGTGAGGCACAGAGGGAGACAGCGACAGACAGCGAGCGGACGACGTTTCGCGTAGGGGTAGCCTTTGCTGGGCCTCGGACGGCACCAATGTCACCGTCCCTGGGTCTCGGACGGCACTAACGTCACCGTCCCTGGGTCTCGGACGGCATCAATGCCAACGTCCGTGATTTTCTTTTTTTTTTCTTTTTTTTGGCGGATGGGATTAACCCTACCGTCCGGTCTTTTTTATTTTTTATTTTTTTCTCGGCGGACGGGATCAACCCTACCGTCCGGTATTTTTATTTATTTTTTTTTTCTCGTGGGAGGGGATCTGGATTAGCGGGTTAATCCTGGTTAATCTGGACGGCGAGGATAGTGCCGTCCCATGGGACGGCACCAATGGTACCGTTCTAACTACTTTTAAAATTGTGACTAAAGTATCGCCCCTTTCCGATATTTTTTTTATTTTTTTTCGATTAATAAAAATTTCGGTGAAATGAAGGTATATATGCTTTAATGTTTTATTTAATAAATAATAAAAATTATTATTATATTAGTATTATCCGTTATTTATTCGCTACTGTTTTATTATCTGACAACCATCACAGATAAAGGTAGGATACGGATAAGATAATTTGTAGCTGGTAAGGATAAGGTACAGGTAAGAACAATTTGTAACAGATACGGGTATTAAAATGCTTCCACCCGACCCTTACCGTACCCGTTGACACCCCTATTGCTATCCGGTTTGGTTCAATCCACATCAAACCCGCCAGTTTTCTCTCTCTACTCTCGTCCATCTGTTTGACCTTTTTAAGCCATACAATTCCTTTTTCTAGTGAAGGAATAAGGGAGTCCGTTTCTACCAAAACAATTTTAAAAGAATCCGTTGACTTAGTATAACGTAATAACCTTACTTCTATGCCTTCTTTGAATTCGCTCTCTTAAAAAATCCTTAAGGACGAAACAAGAAGTTCACTTTGAATTCGCTGAAAGTGACACGTCCTCTCCCTCCGACCATGCCCGATAACAAGAAGCTCACAATCCCGCAAGTTGCACAGCCTTGATGACACGGCCCGGACACGGAGATTCACAAGAACACACGCTAGTTCAACTAAACATCGCTCAAGAGGAGCAAAGTTCAACCCAACAGAGGATAAGAGGAGATAAAACTCAACTCAAACAGAATAAATTCGTAATAATTCAATAATCTCAATAATTTGATTACAAAATGACTTTGGACTCTTATATAACCATATTTCTCTCTCTAAAAGTTACCTAACAATTAATACCACTTCAACTACTTTTTATTCTCCCAAAATACTCTTAATTAACTTCCTAGAGACTCAAAAAATACTCTCTTAGAAACCCACAAGTAAACATAATTCAAACACACTTTTGATCATATTTAAAACCCACTAACAACTCACACCTAACTTAATTAATGACAAAAACTTTCCAAAAGCTGTCATCTGATTATCACGCCATTTTGACCAATTTTTGTTCTAGTTCTGCCACAATATTTCACATGAAGTTGTAGAGAATGTTCTTAGCTTTCCACAAAACTTTGAATCACCTGAATCAGAGCCAATATGAAAAAATATATGGCCAAAATACTAAAGCGTGTCAATAGGTGCAGTGCTAGACGGATAAAACTGCTACTGCTGGAAACATTCTGGTTTTTTAGCAAATGGATGTTCTCAAGGCCTATTGAAGTGTCCCATATCACTCATCATTGAATGATGAGGCCTAAACACTGAATGAGTATCAAACGGTGCAATCCGGGCAGTGTCATTCTCTCCCGGTTGAAAAGAACTCGTCCTCGAGTTCGGCTCATCATCTTCATATCCTTATAGACCTCTTTCAAACAGTACAATTTTTTAACATGCATTGTTATAGCACATTGGCATTGCATCAGATCAAGATTTTTGGAATAAACATGTAATGCATGTACAACACCATGCTTCCGCTGCACTACTCTTAAAATAAGCAAACGAGAATCAACTTCCATCTTTAATGGGTCAAATTTGGTGTCTTTGTCCACCATGGTGCACTCTGCAAATGTCAGATTTGTGAGCTTGAAATTCAGCAACTTGGCATGAAGTTTATGTTGTGTTTGCACCATAATTTTTTTTCGAAAATGCCTTGCTATGCATGTGATGAACAAGCGAGTGTTGTTGATCCCAAACCTTACATTTGTTGTTTCACTTCTCGGTTTCAGAAAAGGATCTTCGTACCCATACCTTGAAAATTCAAATTTCTTGTATAACAAAGTATCGGTTGTGGTGAAAGAACAAGCTTCTAAGTTGGTTCAAGTTTAAGGATACCGGTAAATCACCGATAAGGTCTTCCTCAAAGATCGGAGGGTTGTCAAATAACTCTATTTCTTTCTCAAGTTCACCCATCAAGTTGTTGATATCATCCTCATCATCGGAATATTCGTCAAAAGTTGGAGTTTCAAATGACATGCTTTCAACCTCAAAAAATTCAGCAACCTCAAAAACACTACGGTCTATACCAGAAATTGTTTTCACCAAACAAGTTTCTAAGTTATGTCCATCACAACCACACTTAAAGCATCGTACACTCCTTATTTTGGACTGAACCAAGCTAGGCTTCTCCGATTTTATTGGGTTCTTTCGAGTCCTTTTGGTAACTATAACAAATGGTTTAAACTTCTTCTTGCAAGATGATGTCTCACTATTAGATCTATTATTTCGACCCGTTTCCAAATCAGAAATGATGTTTTGAATCACTAAATTGCACTGTTTACATTGAAATATCAATAGAATATGGTACTGCTGCAGTTTGGTTATGACTTTGCAGGAAATGGGCGAAAACAAGCAAAAGAGCAGAGTTCTGACATCCTCCATGCGGGCCGCGTCCCACTTGACGCGGGTCACATCACAGCCCAGCGCGACCTCAGACGCGACCCTCACAGCGCGCACCAGACCCAACCCGACGCGGGTCGCATCCGAAGCCATGCGGGTCGCGTCGAATTAATTGCGCCAGACCCAATTGAAGCCCAGTAAGATGTCTATATATAGAGCTGGGCCTGCGCTATTTAGAGCATCCATAATTTAATTTCCAGACAGAGGGATCGGGATTTGAAGAGAGAGCTTGGCGCCAGGAGCAGAGGGAAGCTGGAGCAAGGGTGAATTCGGCCAAGAACTTGATTCAAGCTTGATCTTCTTCGATTCTCTTCTCCTCCATCATGATTTGCTCTATCTCATTCTCTTTTCTTTTTTCTTTGATCATGTTTGAGTAGATTTTCAGTTTTGAGGGATTTAGATGTAATCCAAAGCTTTGCTTGATAATGAATGTTGATTGAATCTGAATTGTTATTCGTGTTTCTTGATTTTTGTATTAATTGAAATTGCTTGACCTAAATTGCTTGATTGATTCTTGATTGTCTACTATTGATTGCTTATGGCATTTCTTTTTGTAATTTGGCCTTGATGTATCTTGTGAATTAGGTTAAGTACTTGAGGTAGGTCTAAGATCCGAGAGGTGAGATCAATAGTAGCCGAAAGGTGAAATTTCCATTAGTCGAAAGAATTGTGAATACCTTTAGTAAACGGGATCAAGAACTTAGGTTTGAATTGAATCTAAGAAGGTGAAATTGCAAATCCGTACCAGGTCTATTAAGCCAATACACGAGAGTTGAGGTTCAGTGACATTAGGTACGGTCAATCGAGTTTTACACGAATTAAACAAACAGAATCAGAAATATTCAGTGTCAGCTCCAGGACCACGCGGGTCGCGTCACAAGGTCGCATGCGAAAGTGTGCGGGTCGAGTGAGAGGTCCAGAGTGGCTTGAGGGCTACGCGGGTCGCGTCACAAGGGTCGCATACGAAAGTATGCGGGTCGCGTGACAAGTTCAGAGCAGCAAAGTTGAGGATGAAGTCTGAAACCCTCGAAACGCTTTTATTTTACAGATAGTCTAAAATCAAACGTTTAATTGTTTTCATTTTTTGTTATTACGATTGTTGATTGAAATTAGGAACTTTAAACAAATCCAAACACCCTTTTCAACTTCTAGTACCTAACTAGGTTGAGTCGAAATTTAGAATTTGAGTCGTCCCTGTGGATCGATACCCGATTATATTACTCGATAGGGGTTGTGCACTTGCAACCCTTACTCGTGAAGTGTAAGCGCGGTTTTAAAAGGTACGCCCTCAAGCGTATCGAAACTTGCGTTGCGCTTTCGTGCGAACACAAGACTCATTTTTGTCCATCTTGTACGAACATAGTTTAAGAACACAAAGTCCTTTGCCACTGCTAGACCTTTGCTCTTCCAATATTTTCTCAACTTTCAAATTAAGTTTTGGTAAAAATGAATGTGAGAAAAAAGGATTAGAACCTCTACAAAAAGACTTCTTACAATATTTTCTCTTGAGGTTTTTGGAATGGTTGTTTCCCGCTGAAGATGAGGTGAAAAAGAAACATTGTCGACGCTGGATATGTTGTGAAGGCGGTGGTGAAAAGAAATGTTCATGTAGCTCGCAGATTCATGCCTTGATCGGCGGTCTCGACTCTCACGAGTTGTGCTTGTGGTAGAACCGTGCCTCATTCGGCGATCGCGATTCTTATAAGTTTTGCTTCTCGAAGGTCCATGCCTCATTCGGTGGTCTTAGTTTCGATTGGCGACCTCCACTAGCGAAATACGCCATAGGAGTTGTTGGACATTCTGTCTCAACTCGTTCATCTCAACGTCTCGTCGGTCTTGGTTTTTATACTCAAGCCGATTTCGTGTTGCATGACGCATAATCTTCAACCTTTAGCTCTGATACCAAATGACACGGTCCGGTCACGGAGATTCACAAGGACACACGCTAGTTCAACTAAACATCGCTCAAGAGGAGCAAAGCTCAACCCAACAGAGGATAAGAGGAGATAAAACTCAACTCAAATAGAATAAATTAATAATAATTCAATAATCTCAATAATCTAATTACAAAATGACTTTGGACTCTTATATAGCCAAATTTCTCCCTCTAAAAGTTACCTAACAATTAATACCACTTCAACTACTTTTTATTCTCCCAAAATACTCTTAATTAACTTCCTAGAGATGTTGGGTTGAAATTGCCGCTAAATTCTATTTTACTTAGAATTTACCGCTAAATTCAGTTCAAGCTTATGGTGCGGAAAGAACACAAAATTAAAAAATTAATTCTACCATAAGCCTTAGGATCTACTCCTTTGATTGATTTCTAAACATAGAATTTATTTAACACTTAAATAAATTAAAACAACGATTGTACATTTTTCCAAATTCTAATTGGAAGTGCAGTCTGACTCAGATTCGTAGCACCAAAAATCTAGTACCTCTATCAGTATCTACCAGGAACTACCAGAGAATTGGTATTTCTTTTGCCAGAAATACTATACCAACGGTATTTGAAAAAGTCGCTATTTTGTAGTAAATCACTATTCACCAAAAATACGAATTTTCTGACAAAACACTATTCACAAGACTAACTATTTATTCTCGCAAGAATATATTTATGGATTATCAGATTTTCTACAAATCACTATTTGGAAGAGAAAATTAGATACGAATCGGATTCTGATTCATACTTTGATTCGGACTTGGATTGAGTTCTAATTTTCTCTCACCCCTCCACCCTATTTATAAGGATGTAAGGTCGGTTCAAAAATAGGAAATACCATGTCAAATTCAATTTTGGGTGAATTTACCAAATTGCCCTTGGCCCAAAATTCAAATGATTTAATTTTGGACTTTTTCAATTAAATTAAATTTGGGCTTTTAATTAAAATCTAATTTTAATTTAGGCTCAAATTCCAAATAGGCTTGTGGCCCAAAATATTAATTCATAATTAATATTTTAATCCATATAATATATATATATACAATTATTCTGAATAATTATATTTTTTGCGATTGCGATAAATTTATACGACGTGTCATAACCGTTATAAATTTAATTCAATTTACTCGTGTTAATTCTTTTGTCTCATAGTATCAGATCAGTTCCAATGTAGGTATGTGTCATCATTGCAGACTTAATATTTTGTCGATCTTAAATAGTTTTATCAAATATGATTAACTCTTAATCATACCGCGCGCTGATAATTATACTTCATCAAGAGGCCTAGTGATACTATCACTCGTATTAAAATACGAGGGACAATAGTAGTCTTGGTGAACATCTCCCCTCCGCATAAGTTATGCATACTGAAATGTCATCGTTATAGCTACTTTTTATGGATAGCGTTAAACAACACTCACGAATACACACTTCCTTTGTAGGAAAGACGAATACCTCATACTTTAGAACTTAACACTGAATGAAGACATTAATAACACGAACACAATCCATTTAATGTTTCATTTAGGGTCTGTCAAATACCATGTTCTCTAACATGTATCTGTGTGATTAAAATGACAACTCTTTTTATATGATTTGTAAAACTTAACCATTATTTAATCCACACACTAACCTTTAAATAGTCAATTAGTGTTCCTTGCTAATTACCACGGTTAGAGACTATCAAGAGTATTTATCATCTATATTATGAAATTTTACAATTTCAAGTCATGAACTCAAAATGATTCATAAGTTCGATAAAACTCAAGGAACAAAATGATATCTTTATTAATCATCCATTACATTAACAAAATATATAGAATAAAATTATTCTATGATTGACTTCTAACAAGAGACTCAAAAAATACTCTCCTAGAAACCCACAAGTAAACCGAATTCAAACACATTTTTTACCATATTTAAAACCCACTAACAACTCACATCAAACTTAATTAATGACAAAAACCCTCCCAAAGCTGTCATCTGATTATCACACCATTTTGACTAGTTTTCGTTCTAGTTCTGCAACAATATTTAACATGAAGTTGTAGAGAACGTTCTCATCTTTCCACAAAACTTTGAATCACCTGAATCAGAGCCGGTATGAAGAATATATGGCCAAAATACTAAAGCGTGTCAGTAGGTGCAGTGCTGGACGGATAAAACTGCTACTTCTGGAAACATTCTGGTTTTTTAGCAAATGGATGTTCTCAAGGCCTGTTGAAGCATCCCATATCACTCATCATTGAATGATGAGGCCTAAACGCTGAATGAGTATCAACACGGTGCAATCCGAGCGGTGTCACTTGAGCCAATGCACCGTTTGATTTTACTGTGCCTATTATTTTTCATCCTTCTAGCTTCCTTGTATTACAAACAAGACCCTGCCAGCCATTTCCCGATCCCTTCTGTGCATTCTAGCACCTCGCACGCTGTAATATGTCTGGTGGGAGGCGCTAAGAGGTTTGAGTTAACTGGACTCACCATTTTGAAGCACGTGTTGAATGTTTTTCCAGACGCAGATCTGTTCATGCACAACAACTTAGATGAGAATATGCTTCAAGCTGTCATTGCTTCGATAGGCCCCATGTGTCACAGAGGCGAGGATAAGGACGCCGGTGGTGTTTCATGAGACCATGGTGCAAAGGAGGTTGCTTTCTACTAGTTACTCACCTAGTGGAATTCAGGTTTGCAACAATTTCAGAATACTTCACAAAAAAACGAATTCAGGTTTGAGTTTTTATTGTTTCTACAGTAATAAGAACTTGTACATTTATTACGGCTACTGATTGATGATGTAGGATTAGTTAGTTATCATCAGAGTTGACCATAGTCAAACTCTTGTAACAGAATACGGTTAGCTTAGGAGAGCTGTATCAGGTGCTCTATATAAGAGGCCTAATTATCATTTGTAAAGAATCAATCAAGATAATAGAAATTCATTTTTTTTACTTTTATCTCTCTGTTTACTTTATTGTTCACTATCTCTATTCAAGAGATGTTTTATTGTATTAGAGCTTGATCCAAGATCAAGTCTTTGTCTTCCGCAACAATGGCGTCTAATAATTCCCAAACATACCAGTTTGTCACTAAACTACCTCTTCCATCTCTCTCTTCAAATCCGGTTGTTCATATCACCATACCAGTTTCCACTAAACTGGATCGCCAAAATTTTCTCACATAGAGGTCTTAAGTTGAACCGATTATTGATGGATTTGGCTTAACCCAATTTGTCACTAGCTCCTCTACTCCACCAGCACAAACTCTCATTGTTGAAGGTCAATCCACATCTAATTCGGAGTATCTGACTTGGCACTAGTAAGATTGCCTTCTCCTCGGATGGCTTAGATCAACCATCTCAGGACCAATTCTCTCTCAATACGTTTCTTGCCATACTTCTAGGGAACTATGGTGCTCGCTTCACATTGTCTACTCGGCGGTGTCGTCCGCTCATATCATGGATCTTCGCCGGATGCTTTAATCCACCACTAGAGGAGGGCTTTCTTTCAACAATTACTTTAAGAAGATGAGAGGAGTAGCCCATCAGCTTATTACTGCAGGTGAGCCTGTATTGGATCCGGATCTGGTACAGTATTGCCTTAATGGGTTAGGGTCCGAATTCAACTCCTTTGTGGTTGCTATCACCACTCGATCAGACCCGGTAGGCATTGCCGATCTTCATGTTTTTCTTTTGTCTCACGAGTATTTGATCAACTCACAGCACTCCTCTGCTTCCATCTCCTCCGATTCATCTGCCCTCTATGCTGCCATTGGAAGAGGAAGGGGACGGGGACGCAACACTAAAGGAGGGCGACATTCAATCAGGCCCAATCTTCTCAGTAACAGCTAGGCCCATCTTAATTTCCACTCTTACTTCCTACTCCAGGCCGTGGGAGATCAGGTCCAGTCCAGCAAGGCAATGGTAGAGGAGCCCAAACCAATTCCTATTCTTCTCAGCAAGGCAGATATGGCTCAGCTAGAAACAACTCCTTCTAGAACAGTGAAGATTTACTGATCTGCCAAATTTGTAACAAGAAGCGACATGGTGCTCTCATTTCCTGGTACAAGTTTGACAATGCCTACTCGGCTGATCCTCTTGCTCAATTTCAAGCCTTAGTCAATACCACTACCGCCTTACCAAGTGAAAGTTGGTTCCTCGACTCGGGCGCTACACACCATGTCACGGTCGATATCAACAATCTCTCCTCCTTTACTCCGTATGTCGGTCATGACCATCTTCAAGTAGGTAATGGCACTAATTTACCTATTTTAAATCTTAGTAATTGTGCAATTCCCTTTGATCTTGGTGCCTTACATCTCAAAGAAGCTCTTCATGTGCCACTCATTACAAAAAAATCTCATTAGTATCTCACGGTTTACTCATGACAATAATGTGATTATGGAATTTTTCCCTTCTTTTTGTCTTGTTAAGGACCGCCACACTATGAGACTCCTTCTTCGAGCGCACCTCAATAATGGCCTCTACCATATCTCTACTTCACCACGGATTCTTATTGGTAAGCGTGCTTCGGCCGATCTATGGCACTCTCACTTAGGGCATCGCTCTCATGTGACAACTCAACACATTATCAAGAATAATAATCTTACTTTTTTTCTAATAAATTGAGCTCATGTATTGATTGCTCAAAAGCAAAGGCACATGTTTTGTCATTTCCTACTTCTTCTTTTCCTTCTAGTCATTTAGAGGTGGTGTACTATGACTTGTGGGGTCCCTCACTTATTGTTTCTACTAATGGTTTTAGATATTATGTTCATTTAATTGATGAGTTTTCAAGATTTTTTTGGATCTATTTTTGTGTACAAAGGATGAGGTTGTTCATGTGTTCACTAAATTTAAGGCTCAAGTTGAGAACTTATTCTATACCACAATCAAAATGCTTCAATCCGATGGAGGGATGGAATACAAGCTCATTGCTCGCCTCTTTCCCCAAATCTGCATCAAACCTCATGCCCACACATGCTGTAACAAAACAGCTTAGCCGAGAGAAAGCATTGCCACATCATTGAGTTAAGTTTATCTATCATGTCTCATGCCTCCTTACCTACTCATTTTTGGGATCATGTTACCTGCTATAGCAGTTGGTTTTAATTCGACTGATGGCCTTCCTTCTTTCTCTCTGTCCATATTGCCTTCTACCTTTACTCGGCCTGTTACACCTTCTTCACAGCCTCCCAGTCCAGGCCCGAATTTCCTTCATGCAACTCATTCTATGCAGCCACCCGATCTAAGAACTCCTCAGCATATGTTGTCTCAACCTGGAGCGCCTCTGTGTTCAACAGTGCCTAATACTAATTTGCACAATGCACCTGATGCTTCTCAGAACCAACATCCTATGCTTACTCCACTCAAAACTAACACTCGCAAACCAAAAGCCTTTCCTGGTCATGTCTCCCTCCTCTCTACAAAGCATCCTTTGCCAAATCTTCACCTTGATGAGCCTACCTATCACTATGACAAATAAAAAACCCGAATGGCGAATGGTATTGCAAACAAACTCATCGCTCTTGCCAACAATAACACTTGGGAGTTAGTTTCACCTCCAATTGATTAACATGTGATAGGTTGTAAATGGATTTTTAAAATCAAGAGAAAGGCCGATGGATCGATCGAACGCCATAAGGCATGCTTCGTGGCCAAAGGATACTCTCAAGCTGAAGGTATTGACTACCAAGAGACCTTTAGTCTCGTTGTCAAGCCTACCACTATTTGTGTGGTTCTTTCCCTTGCCATTTTGCAAAATTAGGACATTCAACAACTTGATGTTAATAATGTTTTTCTCCATAGATATCTTGATGAGTGTGTCTACATGACCTAACCTTCGGGGTTTCTTTATCCCCAATTCCCGTCTCATGTGTGTCATCTCAAGAAGGCTTTGTATGGTCTTAAGCAAGTGCCTCGAGGATCATATCTCTCAGTCTTCGAACCCTAATCCCGATGCTACAAGGACCATAACTCGTAGCCTCCAGAAGACTAGCAATGACCAAGGTGACGAGCAGCATTACTCCAACCTTTAGAAAGCTAACAAGGATCATAGCTCTCAGTCTTCAAAACCCAAATCTTGTGATGCCAAGGGTCATAAACCGTAATCTCTTAACCCTAAAAGCCAAGTCCTATAGACCAACTCTTTGTGTACGCTCGAAGAATATGTGATCGACACATATGGTAAGGCGGCAGTAAAGAAGGCCAGGGTACGTTGGACCGAGCCTTCGATTTTGCCTCAGCCTCGGTCCAGTTTATTTATCTAATTGGCTTTTTATAATTGACAAAAACAATTATGCAACCCTTTCTGTAATTAACAATTTATTTCACAAAAAAATTATTTTATTTGGTTTTGGACTAATTAAAAAGAAAAATAATATTAATGTATAAGTGTTATGGTCGCTTGAATTTAATTGATATTTTTTTTTCATATCATCAATTATAGTTATTTAATTTTCGATTGTTAAATTAACAAATTGGATACCCAGAAGTAAAAAAAAACAAATTCAGAATTAAATACTTAGGTCAATTAATTAGATTTATATATTATTTTTTTCAAAAAGAAGAATAAATTTGCTAGTAATTATTAAGAACTTGGACCCTTTTTTAATAGTGATAATATTAATGTTATTGGTGAATAAGTCCTAGGTGCATCCATGAAGAAAATAACCTTAAGATAAAATAAAAGTAATCATTTATTAAAGAACATATATACCCAACAACAATGTTTAAAATTTGTTTTTCAATATGTATATATTTTTAAAAATCTCTTTAATAACTTATGATCAATCATACTGTTTATCACTAATGCATGCTTATTCGTACATATTTGAGCGGGAAGATATATTTTTTTATTAAATACATTAAAAAATTGATGTATGGAACCTAATTAATAGAAAGAGATGGACTTCCAAATTTCGGACCCATACAAGTAACTTAGATAGTTAGAATTAATACTGCCTGTATAACTATATTTTAGTTAATTAGAGACCCGTAAAAAAAAAACAGAGACACATAAGACCTTTCATGTCATGTAAAAAATACTGCTGGCTCTTATATATATATATATATATATATATATAGAGATGGACTTAGCTACTTCATGAAGTAAAACGACTTTGTACTTCACGCCATATCTTCATTTTCAAAGTTCAAATAGTCGATTCGAACCTTCCAACATGTTCTTCATATTGAAATGTACTTGGAGACCAAATTTTATATTTTTTGGAATTTTTTTACTATTTATTAAGCCACTTTGAAAATCTGAAAATCCTTATGAACAGTAAAAAACAGTAAAAATTTCTGGACCGCCGGATCAGTGATTTTCAAAGTGGCTTACTAAATAGTAAAAAAATTCCAAAAAATGTAAAATTTGGTCTCCAAGCACATATCAATATGGAGAACAACTTGAGCGGTTCGGATCGGTCGTTTGGATTTTCAAAATGGAAATAATGAGGCGTGGAGCACCAAGTCGTTTTACTCCATGAAGTAGCTAAGCCCAGCACTATATATATATATATATATATATATATATAGAGAGAGAGAGAGAGAGAGATGGACTTAGCTACTTCATGAAGTAAAACGACTTTGTACTTCACGCCATATCTTCATTTTCAAAGTTCAAATAGT